>OY288108.1:14645318-15245318 GCA_958431115.1 Syrphus vitripennis | reverse complement strand
CTCACTTCTGGTTGAATGGTTACGTTAGTAACCAAAACTCCCGTAAAAATCTATGATCAGGCTTATTTGCACCAAAATCCACTAAAAGTCTAACAAAAGTTTTGTTCCTAAAATGGTTATAACACTTATAGCTCTGATAAATTTATCTTTGTTGCACTAATACCCTTTACTACTTGCGAATCATCCCTGGATTTGAACTGAACGCAAAAGCTTAGCCAGTGGAAGTGAGATAGCAATATGAGAGATGTCAAACTTCACTGAGGAGCTCACAGTTTCACAATTTCAAAAAAGCATTTGAAAATAATGGGGCATATTCATAGTCAAACTTTAGAACCGAGTCCAACTGACTTCGAGTCTAAAGTTAACACAAAGGTTACAAACAGCTGCTATTCATAAATAATTTGGCAGCTCTGTTTAGTATGAAACAGAATTCTACTACAATTTTAGTGCAATTGCCTGTCAATCCATTGAAATCCAATCCATTTTTTGACAGATACAAATAAAAACAACTTAGTCAAAGAGTCAGCCGTGTTTAAGGATTGAGCTCCAGTTTATCTTTTGGACCCGTGTCTAAATTTTCTATGAATAACATAAACTCCAGGTTAGCTTAGAAGAGACAAAGAAACAACTTGTCAGACAACTATGAATATACCCCAATGTGTATTTTTTTATACTTATTGGATAATTTTGTTAAAACTCGCTTCTAAAATATATCTAGACGAAAATGGCTTTTAGTTTGTAGGTTTCCCTATAGAAGACCGACGCTGACGGAAGCTAATATCAAAATCCAACAAAAAACCATATTGCACGCAGATCAAATTAATCATCTTTCTCATTTGTTCGCTCCTTCCTCACCAAATGTCAATTTTACTTGTATATTTTTAAGGTAGAACTATAATAGTCGGACGGAAATTAGCTTTCCGAACACTCAAATGAAGAATTCAGCCATATTATGTGCTTGCACCATTTTGATTTTTGTATCTATCTGTCAATTCACTTTCGCATGAGCGGTAGATGAGCGCTCTTGCTATCGATAGCGAAAGTTAACGAAGCCTAACGAAAGGCACACAATCGCAATAATGGGCGTGTCATATAAATTCCTCGTTTTGTACGACCACTTAGCTGACGTTCGACAGTTATAATAGTTTTACCTTTAGATCATTATATTTTTATTTAAATATCTGGGTTAGGTAGATGGCATAGGTAAAAACTTATATCTAGCTTTCTCCCTCTTATGTCAAGTTTCACCGCCATTTTAAAAATATAAAATAACTATTTGGTCAACGATATGCTAATAAATTAAACTGCCTATGTTCTCACCATTATAGGTATAATCTAACGTGAAAACCTTACTTTCTTTCTTCTGAAAAATCTTAGCACATTTAGTGTTTGGAATTTTTCACTTAAAAATTAATTAAAAAACTTGCACTGTATAATTGTATATAGGTACCGAAAAGAAAAGTTCCATAAAAAAAAAAATCGCCTTTAATCCGTAGGTACCTAGACCACACTTCCTTACACTAATGAATGAATATGAGCGTAATTTTCATCTTCATGGTCCGCATAAATGGAAACTTAATGCTTAATGAAAACTTTTTTCGCTGCCATCGACAAAGCGCCGCGCCACCAACAAAAGACAAAAAAAAAACCGACTTAAAAACTTTCAACTTTTCGAAATGGCGAACAATGATGGCATTTTATCTGACCCGAATTCTGGAATATAAAAATGCAAAAATACAACACACAGCAGAGAGCCTCATAATATATGCGAACACAAAACGATTAACGCCTTTTTTAGCATAAAAAACCTTTTTTTGTTTTTCTTTTGTAATGTGAAAAAGTCCCCGGCTCGCCTTCCGACGACCAACAACGACGACGGCGACGATGATTTCTACGACGACACCGACTTTGACGACGACGACGCTGACGCCGACGAGGAACGGTCTTGGTTCGGGTCTTACAACAAAGACCGCATAATTAAGGAAAGATTTTTCTGCTCGTGTATACTCGTACTCTTTTTGAGTCTATATATCTTCATGTGAAATTCTCATTAGAGGGGGTTTTTTAAAAGAACAAAAATTACCTTAGCTATCTGTGGCTATAGTAGAGGATTAAAATGGCCGTCTGACGCTGCAGGTGTATACGAGTATAATGATTCGACCTTTACCATTGAATAAAACAACCACTTCGCCTGTCCCGTCTCTAGATTTTTGGTTTATCCATTTAAACCACTCTTCTTTAACAGAACAGCCGGCAAACCGGCAGGATGCCTTCAAATTTAACGAAGTGCAGTTCGAGTGGTTTCCTTCATTGGTTTTCCGGATTTAACCCCAAAGCTAGAATACCCAATACATGAGCCAGGGCCGCATTTGTACAAATTTTTGGTTTTTCACTTCAAATTAATATGTTTTTCCAACTGAAAAATTAAGAGTGACAATGATTAAATGATTGACACCGAAGCAAGTTGGGATTCTGCAAAAGATAAGTTTGTCAGTCTTGTAATAATGCATTGGGGAGTTGGGTGATTTTCTGACGAATTCGATAATTTAATAAAAAAAAACACATTTCTGACTCATTGGACGGTACGAAAACGGGTATAACGATTTTGATAAAAAAAAATTGTTATTGTAATGTTATTTGGTCAAAACATATGGGACCTGTCATAGAACTATAGATAGAGCGATGGGAAGTGTACTTTAATGAATTGCTGAATGGTCAACTCAATGCAGAAGTAGAGGCTCTACTACTTTAAGAAGAATAGGAATATCCAATGTTACCGCCACTAAGCATAGAACAGGTTGAGAAGGCTATAGCCCCGCTCAAGAAAAACAAAGCCCCGGGAGCTGATGGCATACCAGCCGAACTATTCCACCACGGCGGGCCAGCCTTACGCCAAGCAATTCATGATATTCTAGTGCACGTATAGGAGCAGGAAGAAATGCCAGAAGACTGGCGAAAAGGTATAATTTGCCCCATACATAAGAAAGGAGATGTCACAACGTGCAGCAATTATAGAGGTATCACGTTGTTGAGCACCGCCTATAAGATACTCTCCTCTATCCTACAAGAACGGATAGAGCCCCATACGCTAAAACCATAATCGGACAATATCAGTGAGGTTTCATTCCAGGCAAATCAACAACTGATCAGATCTTTACCCTTAGGCAGGCGATGGAAAAATGTCTAGAATTTAACATCCCAACATACCATCTGCTTATAGACTTCAACCTGGCGATGGAGAAAGCAATCCGTGACTCTGGCACGGCAACAAGAGGGACCATCGTCAAAAGGTCCAGCCAGATACTGGCTTACGCAGACGACATTGACATCATCGGAAGGACCGAACAAGCTGTACACGATTCCTTCATCCAGATCGAGCAGGCGGCACAGAATGTGGGGCTGCACATTAGTGAAGGTAAAACAAAGTACATGGTGACGTCGAATGCGAGAAGAACAGTTGGTCAAACAATCAAGGTAGGGGAGCACGAATTTGAAGTGGTGCAATCCTTCAAATACCTTGGGTCAACAGTAGCAGCTGATAATAATTTAGAAGAAGAAATACGGGTGGCTGCTCAAAGCCTACTATAGTCTGTCAAAGCTCTATAAATCCAGAAATCTCACCATGGCTTCAAAACTGCTGCTGTACAAGACCATGGTCCTGCCAATACTCACGTATGGATCCGAGAGTTGGGTACTTAGCAAAAGACACTCCGACCTCTTAGCCGCGTTCGAGAGAAAAGTCTTAAGGAGAATTGTTGGCCCCATATGTGAGGAATGACGATTCCGGAGACGGTACAATCATGAATTGTACGCAATCTACCTTAAAGCAGACATAGTGACAAAAATTAAGCTCGGTAGACTCCGGTGGGCAGGGCACCTAGCTCGTATAAGTGAAGAGGAACCGACTCGGAAAGTCCTTTGTGGTACATTCTGTGGTAGACGGCAGCGTGGTAGACCATGCTTGCGCTGGATAGATGGCGTAGACCAGGACGTCCGAAGCCTTGGGGTGCGCAACTGGATGGCGTCGGCTCAAGACCGGGATACTTGACTCGATTGAACTCTGATCGAAGTAATTGCTTAACATTGATAAAGGCTTTTGCGCCTTTCAGTAAACACACAACTAATACACCCCTTAACCTGACCATTCCCTCCAACTTTGCTACTCAAGCTCTTAAGAAAAGGCTAAACCAAAAAAAAATCCCTGTATCTGCAAGCTCAAAATAGAAAATAATTTGCTATAGGTCCATTCCATCGCCCTATACACTACCTATGCAATACTGCGAGGTTGCTTCTGTCGTCCATTCGGCCAGACACGAACCAGAATCTCAGCCACACCATTACGGGTACAGTTACCTTAGCTACACAAATGAGAAAATAATAGGGATGTCGCATTAGGGACGCAACATAAAATGGAACAATGGCATGTATTCTAATTAAAAATTCCCATAAAGAGGTGAAACGTGGAGGACACAAATATACTTAAAAAACGACAAAAAAAAAAGAAAGTTAAAATAGAAAACCAAATGAGAAAAAATGTTTTCAAAAAGGGGTTCAAAATGGGTGGAGTAGATGTGGGTTACTCAAGGAACTCTATAATTAACATACATTAGCACTTGGAATGCAAATTTGCAGCTTTTGGCTGCTAAAGTTTTTCGGGCAAGGATTTCTATTCGTCAGGACTCCACAGGACCAACACCAACACCATATCGCTGCCGCGCCAACCTGTGGTATAGCTAGCATATTATAGAAGCAACTCTCTGGGGTTTGAGAAATGAAAAATGAGAATTTTTCTATGGCATTGCAGAGTTGGGATTAGAACATTGCTACTTCTCTGCTTCCAAATGCCGCATAATGTCAGCTCCCAATATACCATGCTGAAATAGGTTTCTTCTGTATACATTATATGTATAATACCAAAGGTGCCAGTAGTGGGAATTGCTGTTGTTTTTATTTAAATTTTTTTCATTTTAATATTTTTTTTTTTTTTTTTGTAAGACTCAAAGTGCATTCTGTAATTACAAGTTAAAGAACAAAATTATAACTCATCTTTCTGAAAATGAGGAAAACCAAGAGAAAAGCTCTTTACCAACTAAATATATATGTATAGTGAGAGCTCTATGGGACTGTGCGGGATCATTATGCTAAACTCAGAAGTTTTAATGTCTCAAAATGAGTTATGTATATTTTCGCGAAAGGTAAAATTTAGAGCATTTTATAAGTTAAAAGGGTTACCTTCCTTGTTTTGTTTTAACTTATAAAATAACTGAATTAAACAGGGGCAGTAGGTCGTTGAAGCTTAATGGTGGTTTTATTTGCTAAATATATTTTTTATGTTTTTATTTAATCTCTTTTTTTTTTCTTTTATAGAAGAGAATTTTATTCCTAATAACATTTCTGAAAAATTATGTGGAGAAGTGCACTTTGTGAAAAGTTATCTGTAATTATTCTGTTAAAAATTAACGTGCCAAAGGCAATCGTAGTTTTTTCAAACCGATATTGAACATAAAGAAAAAAGCGTATTCCCTGAATCATTTTATTTTATCTTATAAACAATTTAGTCAAGAATAGCCCCAGGATCTTGGTGAGTGAGTAAGTAAGTTAGTACGAATATAAAAGACAAATTAAGTACATTATGCCCAAATCTTGTTTTTAGTGGTCTAACGCATCATTTTTATTTTCCCGATTTTCAAAATCTGAAATTCCATTGTCGGCAATTTAAATTATTTAGTTAAACAATATTTTTCAAGGAAAACGATTTTGATAATTTATTCCTCGATTTTCTCATAAATGGTTTAACTAATTTTTATATAATAATATCACATGTTAAAATTAAAAAAAAATTGTTTTTTGAAAAAAATGCATATTTTAAAAAACGTGAATATTTTTAACATTTGTGTACTTAAAATTTGTATAGATACCTACCAATTTTTCTTTTTCATGAAAATACTTCAAAAAATTTAGGCATGTAAAGGGTGCTTTTTTTAGAGAGATTGAAGTTGAAGTTGGCAACACATTTTAACAGCTCCTAAGTGATTTTCGTTTACTATGGTTTGACATTTCAACATGAATCGACTAACACCTGAACAACGCTTCTAAATTGTACAAACTCATCCCCATCCCAAATCCCTATTAATTTGTATAAGAGAATTTTATTTAGCGATGAAGATCGCTTTTGGATAAATGAGTATAAACAAAACTGCCGTATTTGGAGTGAAGACAATTTAGAAAAACTTAATGTTTGGTGTGCTTTATAGACTGGTGAAATCAAGATACTGGCCAGAACGTTACAAGTTATGGTGACCGCTATTGAGCCTTGATTACTCAATTTTTCATTCTTCAATTCAACAACCACGATTTGCAAGAGCTGTGGTTTGAACAAGACAGAGACAGAGAGATTTATTGATGGAAACTTTTGGTAACCGCACAGTTTTATCGCATAAGACCCGTTAATTGGCCGCCAAGATCGGGCGATTTAATGCCGTTAGTCTATTTTCTGTCTAGATACGTGAGGTCAGTAATTTACGCCAATAAGCCCGAAACGATCGACAACTTGGAGGACAACATTCCTTACTTTATTGCCGATATACAGCCACAAATGTTTTAAAAAGTGTTCGCTTAAAAATGCTATTTATTCTAGACGACCATTTTTGATGAAGTAGCAACCTTCCTCATAAAAAAATAAATTTTTTGACTGAAACGGGGCCAACCACATACAGGTTTTTGTAGAAAATGAAATTATTGAAAAAGTACTAACTCTTATAAGGGGTTTTCATTGGTAAAAATAATTCATTATTTTTTGATTTTAATCTGTCAAAAAGCTGATTTTGACAACTATAGCGTTTCAGTGGGCTTCTATTTCACAAGCTAAAGAATTCGTCAAGGATGTAATAAATATTTACTCTGAAAAGTCTAAATTTACTTGTTCATTTATTTTAATTTCTTTTTTATTGTGCTTTAAATTGTTGTTGAAATAAAAACAAATTTGAATGCAGATTTGACAGCTACATCGACAAGAAATAACACCAACACAGTGACAAAAAAAAATCAATTATTAATTGTGTTCCATTCGTCATGAAAAAAATTAATTTTTATTAAGAAATCTTTATTTACCAATGAAAAATACCATTAGAAACATCGCACTAGTCTTTTAATTTCCGTTTCGTTAATTTGTTTAAGACGCGCATAGGTAATAGTGTTCTGGGACATGTACGGAATTCTAAAATTGACGTCTTTTCCAAGGTGCCAGCTATGTTTTTTGAATGAAAATGAATTTTTCTTCAATGATCAATAGAAAAATTATTTTGTATTTAAAGTCCCCAATTTATTGGAAAATTTGTATTTGCTCTTGTGATGTTACTAAAAGTGATCTGGGTGATAAATTAAAAATGGCTTCTGTTTTGTTGAAATCGGTCCACAAAACGTATGGCGTGTGCATTTGAAGGAATGAAACATGTCTCAAATTGAAATGGATTTCATAAAAATATCAATTCATTTAACCCCCAAAACCGCATGACGTTTATTTATTGGTCAATTTGTAAGGAATCTTTACAAAAACGTCCATAAAAAAATCGCTTGTTGTATGGTAAAATCTATTCTTATGGACATGGACATGGACATTTTCCATTTACATTCATCATTTCGTGGTTTAAATTGTCAAATCGTTATGCAAAAATAAATCGCAGAATCATAGAAAATGATATCCATATTATTATTCCATTCAATGGCCAGGATCTACAATTCACTACCAAGTATTATTCAATAAAACATGCAAATTAGTAGCTTAACCATCAGCAGCACCAGCAGCAGCAGCAGAAGCACGTTTTCCCATAATATCAGACGTGCGTATGTTGAAAATCTCTTTAGAATTTACTACTATACGTATAGGCATTTGGCATGGATTCATTCCTTTTTATTTCTTTTCGATGGAATCATTTTTTGTTATCCTTTTTATTTGTCAATTTGCCTCACCGAATACTATATTCTAATGAGTATTACTCAAGGAAGTGATTTGCAAAAAGGAATATCTAAAAAAATAAAAAAAACTGAATCAAAGAAATCTTCTTATTTAGGTTTTATTATTTATCTATGGAATTATATGTAGCTATATATGTATGTCCTTTGGAAATAGAGAACAACCCCAAAATGCGGCCACAATCTCTGTCCGCATCCTTGCGTACAAAAGAAAAATATCACAATTGCAGAAAATACGATAAAATATACAATTTTAAGGCATATTATTACCTCGAACAGAAGCACGTGCCTTGAATGCAGCATTGGGCGGTAAAGATGTTTAGGTATTCCCAAGAGGAAGTTGCAATTCAGCTGCCGAAGACGACGAAAACGACGACGACGATGAGGTCTATGGCAATGAAATGACAACTTCTATACAAGAATATGGGCTGCTGCTGGTGCTGCTGCTGCCGTGACGATGATGATGCACTACATAGAAAAGGAAACGGCTCGCATTAGCGCAACATAAGGAATTTCTATTGTTGCGCACTCAGGTTGCAGCTTGCAGGTTCTATCAGTGGCGGATTTACCAGCAGGCTGAGTAGGCTCGAGCCTAGGGCGGCAGTTTTGTTAGGGGCGGCAAATTTGGTGAATTTTTTTGAACAACAAGGGGAAAAATTAAATGAATTCTTTGGGCTGTGGATTTATTTAAAGGTTTTTTTTTTACATAGGTAGATTTTTTGATATATGTAGAAGTGTAGATACATATATGTATAGGTATAGCTATATTATTTTCTATTTTCAAATAATTTTGTATATCTGATTTTCAATTTGTGCGAAATTGTGCAAATTTTAATGTTTTACAGATACAATTATACTTTTTTGTCTTGCAAGTACCATACTTTTGTATTTTTTTTTTTTGTGAATAAAATACAAGCAGTCATATTTCTAAGATCTTTTT
Source organism: Syrphus vitripennis (assembly GCA_958431115.1). Lineage (NCBI taxonomy): Eukaryota > Metazoa > Arthropoda > Insecta > Diptera > Syrphidae > Syrphus > Syrphus vitripennis. The sequence continues at coordinate 15,236,407 of OY288108.1, read as the reverse complement.
TTTATTTCTTTTTTATAAGAAGGTACATGCTATTCTTTTAATTTTTAAAATCTCAAGAAATGACCATTTGAAAAATTAAAAGGATAAAAATTGATGTAAAATCTCTAAAAATAGGTAGTTTATGCAGTTGTTGTTGTTAAGGCTGATGGCTTTACTGTTAACGCTTTCCTCTAGAATTATCTATACAATTTCACATTGTAATTGTAATAAATAAATAAATAAATACATAAATAATTTGTTTGCTTTTAACCTTACTGCTAAAAAATTTTCCGTACGAATTTTCATCGGTAAAATAAAAAAAAAGTTTAAAAAAAAAAACATTTGCTTGAAAGAAAATTTCTGAATCAACCGTTTTTTGAAAAAAAAAATATTCAAAACGAAAAAAGTTTATTTTTTTTTATTTGCATTTCTTTCAAATTCTACCCAATACAGTACTAATTTTTTGATTCAGTTTTTAGTCCAAGACTTTGAAAAACTGCCAAAATATATTTTTCCTAATTAAAATCGAATTTCACATAAACTTTCAAGTCAATTTAATATATATCACATTAATTTTTAACAAAATTAAATATTTTTTGAAATAAAATATTTTTTAATTCATGATTCAGTAAATTTAAAATGTCGCGTGAATTTTCAAAATTTTCAATTAAATTTAAACTACCACGTGAATTTTAGTAATTTAAGCAATTAGAGAAATTTCACCAGAATTTTTAAAAGTTATATAATTATGATGATTTTCATGGGAATTTTTGTATCCTAAGTGAAGTTAAAGTTTTCACGTGGATTTTCATAGTTCATAGTAGACTGAGTCGATTATTTTTAACTGTTTGTAAGCGCAATAAAGATTATTTATTCACGTTTGCAAAGTGTTCATTATTGTGTAAATAGTATACATTACGACAGACAACAGAGACGTACTTCTGACAGCAGGCATAGATCCGGAGGAAGCCGTCTTGGACGATGATTTCTTTGTTATTGAAGATCCGAGAGAGAAAGTTGAGGCGGTGGGGGCTGCGTTCCAGCAAGTGTATAAGGTGAATGCTAGCATTCGCCCGAACCACGACCTGGAAAACAGAGCCCTGCTTAACCACTTCTACCTTCGGAATGAAATAACGCAATGGCGATCGGAGAATCGCCACAGTCGCCGAGCTAAATGGGTCAAATTCCCTACTAATATCAAAGGTGGAGCTGCAGCTCATTTTCGAATCGATAAAGAAAAAGAAGTCAGCGGGTGTCGATGGTATATCCAAAATTGCGTTACGACATTTACCTCCGGAAGCCATAGACATTTTCACCACACTGTTCAACAACGCGCTGAATAATGCATATTATTCAGTGCGCTGGAAGACAGCTGTGGTACATCCTCTCCCGAAAAAGGGAAAGGAAGCCTCCAATCCGGCAAATCTCCGGTCAATAAGTCTTCTTCCGAGTATCAGTAAGGTATTCGAGAAAGTTGTCAATAGAGCTCTGTCCAAGTGGGCTGAGGACAATAATATCATACCAGATAATCAGTTCGGGTTTAAGGCAGGACATGACACCATTCATGCCGCGTCTAAGCTCGTTTCTGATATCCAATGGAACAAATCTAAGAGACAGTGTACGGGCGCCTGCCTGGTTGATTTGGAGAAAGCCTTCGACACCGTATGGTTAGAAGGCCTGTATCTGAAGCTGTCCAGACTTGGCTTAAGTAAACAACTGTTGTATATACTCTATGACATGTTAAATGGCAGAAAGTTTGTTGTCAAAAGTGGCAATGTAACTTCTGCCACAGTCTTCGAAATAAAAAATGGTCTTCAGCAGGGAGCGGTTAACTCACCGATCCTCTTCAGCATTTACACCAGCGATCTGATAGGTAGCCTAACTCAGGCAATTGCGTACGCCGATGACCTAATCGCGTACAGAACGGCCCCAAAAGTTGAGGTTATTAGAATTCTCTTGCAGCGTGATTTCGAGAAGATTCAGTGATATTGCGATGACTGGAAGTTGAAAATCAACTTCCAGAAATCGGAAACTATTCTGTTTAGGACTCCATTGCATGGAGCCTCAAGGGATACGAGAAAGAACTGGAAGAATCTAGTGATCGTGGTGCCAAACCGACAACCACTGGCGAATAAAAGTGTAGTAAATTACCTTGGCATCTGGTTGGATCAGTATTTATATTTCGACATACATGTAAATGCTGCGCTGACCAGAGCCGGGGGAGCCTTTGCCCTGACGAAACGGCTGTTTTTTAGCAGCCGGCTTGACAGTAGGGTGAAGGTGATTTGCTACATGGCCCTCATCCAGCCGATGATTGCCTATGGGTGCCCGGTTTGGTTTAACGTTACCCCATCTCAAATGGCAAAGATTCGGGTGTTTGAGAGGCAGTGTCTGAGACACTGCCTTGGATTTCACAGAACACCAGAGTCGGAGTACAAACATTATTATTCCAACCAGGCTCTATACAACGGAGCCAACATGAACAGGATAGATAATTTCATAATAAAGCTGATTCGAGGTCACATTGCAAGAGCTATGTCCTCGACCAACAGCTTAATTTTTGGGGCCTATTACCCCAATGATCAATCCTACGACAATGTGCGTTTAAGCGGCTTTATTCCGCCAGATGCATTCGTCTACCTAGACAGTCGAGGGCTGATACAGGATAGAGAAGCAGTTCCGCTTATCTACCACGTCAGCCGGAGAACTGTGGATAGGCGACTCCTTTACGGTCGAGACGTGCTTGCACAAGACGGAGCTGAGCGCCTTCGGTTCAGTAGGACTGTGTCCGATCGGGACCGAAGAGATAGGGTGAAGCAGGAGAACCAGTTTTGGTGGTTGAAATTGGATTCTGATAGCAGCTAATAAATAGATAATGATAGTTGGCCATGGCCGGCTTACATAGGTTTAGATTAGATTTAAGTAGGGACAGTTGGGTGGCACCAAAAAAAAAATACATAAACATATTATGTATAAAAAAAAAAAAAAATATATAACATCAAAAATCGCTGCTGTGACTGTTCAAGTTTTAAGTATTTTTAGGTAGTCTTAAGTTATTGTAGGTATTTTTAAGTAGTTGTAAGTAGTTTAATATTAGTCTTAAGTAGTTTTATTTAGAATAATTTAATTATAAGTTTTAAATAAAAATCTAAAAAAAAATGATCTGAAACCAAGTTTTTTGTGAATTTCAAAAATCTCTAGTTTAGTTATAAGTTAGTTCGTAGGCCGAAAGGCATCATAGAATTAAGAATAATGGATTAATTTAGAGTGCCCGCCTAGGGCCAGTAAGTTAAATTTAAGTTATATGATAATTAAACTAGTTTTTAAGAATTTTTGTCTAGTTTTAAGATGAACAGAAAATAAAAATGAATTAAAAAAAAAAAAAAAGTATATATTACCCCGGACATACCACGATTGAGCTTCGTTTAGTTCAAAAATATAGCGAACAATTATTTTACGTGCAATTTCAACCCAATTGTTGCATTGTAAAAATAATGTATAATATTACAATTGTAGAGGAAAGGGCGGCAAAAACTATATAGCCTATACCTTGAAAATTTGTAAATCCGCCACTGGGTTCTATATTCGGATTGATGTAGTCACGTCGAGATTGAACTTTAATAAATTGAATGCTGCATCATGGATGCTGAAAGAGAGAATTAGGCTTGCATTTTTCAATAATGTTATATTATTTTTATTACAAAAAAATACAATATAGGTAATGAGCTTGAATATTATAATACCTATTAGCAAAGAGATTTATTAAGCCAATCATTTATTTAGTTAAGTAATACATTTAAGATAAATAAAACGCCATTTTATAGTAATTTAAATAAAGGAGAGGAATATTCTTATTCTATACACTTTTGTGATATTGATTGCAATTAAAAAACTGTAACGATTTCTTCTAGCCACGGTGATAAATTGAGTGATAAATTCATACAGAAGTGCCTTCACATGTCGGAATCGTGGTTCGGGATGTCTCTCTTTGTTGATGATATAGTTCTCACTAGAAGTTTTGGGTGGCTGTGGTATGATTCCTGATACCTCCTAGAGTTTATGGTTGCTTACTCTCAAATACTCCAAGTTTCTTCATTCTAGTTATGGATATAGTAAACCAGGGCCCTATTTCATAAACATTGACAGGTGACAATTCTACAAATTTGTCACATTTGTCTGACAATTGCTTGGATCATAAAAATAGACAAGTGACAATAATTGTCATAGTATGACAATGACAAATTTGTCGTGACAAATCTGTTGAAATGAATGCATAGTAAAATATTTTTATAGAATAAATTTTTCATTAAATTGAAAGTCACTTAATGCTATAAAATCATTGTTAATTCTTTCTTTAAAAATTCGAGGGCATACAATACGGTATTCCACTTGAATATCTTCATCATTTTCACCGGAAGAAATAATATCTAACATGTTGAATGATACTAGTCACTTCTCTATCTCAACTTGACCGAAGCTCATTTGCCTGTCACAATTGTCAATGACATATTGACAAATTTGTAATTTACATATTTTTTCCTGTCCCATAAAAGAATTGTCACGACAAATAAGGCAGAAAATTCGTGACAATTGTCGGAAAATACTTGACAATTCATTGTCATGACAATTTTTTTATAATCCAGAAACTTGACAATTGTCTCAAATTTCCCGACAATTCTACAAATTTGTCAAATTATTTATGGGACAGAAAAGTGACAATTGTAGAATTGTCACTTGACAAATTGTCAGGTGACAAATTGTCACTTGTCAATGTTTATGAAATAGGGCCCAGGCCGGAAAGCAGGATGCGATAATGGGTCTGAGAAGTTGTTTGTGGAGAATTAAATTTATCTTTTGGCTGAGTCCAATTCTTTTCCACACTAGGGGATTGATTAGATGAAAAGGTTGTTAGTTCAGTTTCCGAAGAGTAAGTCCTTTCAACATTTTGCTGGGGTTGTGCAAGAGTGAGATTGTACTTCTATCACCTTTCTTAGGTATATGCATAATTTTAGCAGTCTTCCATCTTTTGGTGAAATGGCAATATTGTTGTTTTAGTTGTTGTTGTCATGTCCGGTCCAGATGATTTCTTCAGCCGTCCAGAATAGATAAGCTTAGCAAGATTCTTCAGGATTGTTAAAACTTCCAATCGAATCCGTATAAATTGAAATTATCATCACTGAAGATGGTGGTTCCAGTGTCTGCTCAATGCAGCTGTTGTTTGTTGACTCTGCCTCAACTGAGAATGTGGGATCGTTAGTTGGTTTTGCAACGAAATTTTCCTCGAAATATTTGGCACATGCTTCCGCATTTGATTTGGTATGATTATTACAAATAAGTTTAAGTATTAATTCTTATGGCTTGGCTTAACGTAGCAGCAGTGTCCATTTTATAATAGCCTGAAAAAGTAGACGTCTTAAAATTAGAGTCCTGAAAATGGCGGACATCACTCAATTACAGCAGTGGTAACTGAGTTGCAGTTTGAAATGGAAATCGTTATTTAGTTAAAGTCAAAGAGATTAAAAGCCACTTATTAACAGTTTGAAAGAGAGCAAGCCAATTATTCACTTAGCTATAGTCTTAGATATCACATACGACTACATTAAAGTCTGAGAAAAGACGTCTTTAAATATCAGTCTGGACTAGCAGAAGTCAGTTAAATACGGTTTAAAATAGCAGACATGACTTATTAAAAGTGTGATATATTATACTATAGTAGAAGTAACTGAAAGACAGACATATTTCGAAATTTGTCAATTTTTTCCAAAACCATTATGAAAGTACTTGGTCATAGAAAAAGCTCTAAAGAAAAAGAGCGACAATAATGGCTCATTTCGTTACTAACGTAAATGTCAATTTGACCACTTAGTTACGGGACGAGATTATGGGCAAACTTCATTTTAATGATGCTTCTGGTAGCTTTTCGTTAGATTTTGACACAAGCTTAATCTCGCGTTTCGCTAATTTTGGTTGAGCTCTAATTCTCCAGATTCTAAATTTAAAGCAAGCGATAACCATGACCAAGTCTTCATTCAATAGACAAATCCATATACATCCAAGCCGCTTCGTGCAGATGACTTGAAGAAGTGTGACTGAGTTGGTAATTGAATTGAAGGAAAACTATCTTTACTGTTATAGATGTTTTCAAATTATTTCACTTCACATTCAAATATGAATAGTCTAGGCTTAAGTTATCAATGCTTACTGTTTGGGTGCATTTCACCATCTACACCTTTAAACACGGGTCAGCGCGGTGCGGACTTTGTGTAACCCGCGTTTCGTAAGCTCGGAGTTGTAGACGACCGAATTGTACCCGAACAGGCCTTTTTTCTCAGTCGTTTTGCCTCCACGATTGTTAGCTGGTTTTTTGTCTTCCATCGTGGAGGCAAATTGAACTTGCTAATTCCATTTTTTTGTGCTCATTCAATCCATTGATATTCTCATTTTACCACTTGGCCGGTCGGCATCTAATGAAAAAAAACACAAGCACTACGAATCCTACGGTAAGCGTTTTAATTCAACACTCGCTTTTAGCTACAATTTATGCTGAACACTAACTGTTATTAAACTGCTATATTATTGAAGCAACAGTTTGTTACCTGAAATTATTTCCTTTCTATCCCTAAGAGACAAGCCGCGTAAATTCCTCTAAAACAATTCTCATAAATAAATTTGAAGTTAGTCTAATTGGGTAAAAAAAAGGTTCACTTAATTGAGAAAGTGTACATTCTAAATAAAAAAATGTCAAATCACCACTAATTCCCCTATCTATAGTATTATCATAATGTAGCAGCATAGCAATTAATTTCCTCATCGCATACATTACTTCCAAGCCATTTGACATCCAATGGATCTTAACCAAATATTTCCAAACATGTAAACACGCTCAACCATCAAATTCAATTAAGACCAATTTCAAGATACCTACCTATACAAAAAAAAAGAAAAAAAAATTAACAAAAACACCAAGAATAACAATAAGAATATGCTAGGTTTCGCTTTTCTTGAGCACATTCCTGTGTAGTCCCATAGTCATCCTTCTATGCCACAGCCCATTCACCTGTAACAAAGTTTCGGGATTCTAACATCTCCTTTTGTCATGTTTATCGCCCTCATTAGTGAGTGAACCCATCAAGCATTAAGACACAACAGGGATAATTTTAATTGTATCCAACACAGAAATTTACTTAATCTTCTCCCCAACGTGGTAATTTTTCTTCCACTCAACTGAATAAAGGACTATTGTGGCGTTACATGCGGAGTAATATTGTCGTTTCACGGAGGGTAGAACTTTTGTTGTGTTATATGTTGTGAGTTGTGACCCTTCTCTTTGGGGGCCCCTTCATAATTCAGTCCGGTATACCAACTGATTATGAACAAAAAAAAAATACGCCACTTTCTTCCACGATGAAAAAAACAAAAGCAAAACAAAAAAACATTGTATTATGTAGAACAAAAAAAAAAGTAGGTACCTACCACAAACAAATTCCATTGTTATACGTCTACGTCGTGAAGTTTTCTCATTATGTCCTTCATATAGAAGCATAGTGGGCTATTGGGATAAGGACAATATAGCAGGCCTATTAGTTTCATTGTTTGTTGTGACTTCTTGACGTTAAGCAAGTCAACAAAGAGCAATGAGGTGAAGCCTTTGAAAAAGAGTTACTTTAGAGATTAGGTACAAAACTAAGAATATGAATGAAACAATGTAGGCTATTGAGTAAAATTAATTTTTGTTTTTATTTTTATTTTCCTTAAGAAAAATATTAGTTTCTAAAGGAATCAAGATTGGTTTATTTTTACTTGAGTTCCTGTTTTTCATTTGTTTCTTGTAAACTTTTTAGTGAATCATAGTGAATCAGTTATCAAAGAGATCTTAAAACAACATTATACAGAAAATAAAAGTTTTCTCTACAATTTACAAACATTTAGCTGTTTAAGAAGAAGTTCATATTTAAGATAATAGCGAAAATCTATTCTTTTTTTTTGGTATTGAGTTAGGTTAGGTTCACGTAGCTGTCAAGAAAACAGCTGACACACTTAGACCAATATTATGTCCATTGTGATACCAAAATTGAAGAATGAGATTGTCCTCATTACGAAAACCATTCCGAGCTTCTGATGAAGCGAGCGAGACTGTATGTGTCTTGTCTATATTGGAAAGGTCACTTGGATCCCTGAAGAAGCCTCCCAAGTCTACACCTCTGTGACAGAGCAGGATATATGCAGAGAAGATGTGGAATTGTCTATGCATCCAAGCATCTCCTGCAGATGTCTTTTGATAATACGCCGAATCTTGTGGCGTGTTTACCTATAAGACAGTGTGAAGCTATGACACCCATATCTACTGAGTGATAGCGAACAATTAGAACGCCTCCCTTCAACCTTCAACATTATTGTTAGTAGGAAGAGAATTTGGTACTCCTTCCGAACTGCGATGCCAACTAACCGCACACTTTCTCCTAAATTCGATTTTGCGAACAACTTGGCTTGACTGACACAAGGCACTTTCCATCGTCAACATTACTTCGGTTGATTGGAACAATTGATTAAACCAATTCAAATGGAATCTTTTGGAAAGCGGAAACTAACATCTGGATCACAAAAACAGGAAGCAACACCATTCGAAGAATATACAGAAATTATATGCTCACAGACTGTTACTGAGGAAGAAAACTCCAAAGAGCTCTTTAAAACGAGTTTAACACTAACAGCAGTACCTAACAAATAGTATGTAGTTAGCTGCAACAAGTCAACACCCAAGTTCAACACCCCAACAATATCCAAGAGTACAGAATAAAAAGACTACCGGGGCAGTTGCATATTATTATATTAATTTCAAAAAATCGCTAGGTTCAGTGAACCCAAAACTTTAGAATTCTACATAATTTTCACGACTGCAGTTAAGGGTTAAAATTTCAGCAAAACGAGAAAATTGCAAGATTTGCCAGTCTGCAGATTCCAAGATATAAAAAAGAGGCTGGGTGCGACCCACACTGATAACTTCCCATTTGTGATCTTGAAAACTTTAACACTTTTTAGTTTATTTTTTTTTTATATTTTTTGTCAAAAACTGTCAATTAGATTTTTGTCAAAATTTAACCTTTCATAAAAAATTGTACTATGTATAAAATAAAATATTTTAGAAGGCACAATCGTTGTTCGTTCTCAGGATATTCGAGCTGAAATACAATTGTAACTATACTTTTCTTTAGAATTTTTAACAGTTTTTAATTTTTTGAAAAAAACTGTCCATTGAATTTTTTTTTGAAATTTTCACCAGTAGTCAAAAACAACATTTTTCGTAAAATAAAATTATTTTAAAGTTAATATCGTTTTTCCATCTAAGGGTATTCGAGTTATAAAATTTTTTTTTTAGTTTTTTTGATTTAAAAAAATAACGGTATATTGATTTTTTTCCAAATTCGTATCAAATTTGTATGACGTCATAATGTGTCGAATAAAATTTATTTCAAGTCAATAGCATTATTTGTTCGTGAGATATTTGTGACCAACCAAAATTTTCACTTCTTTTTTAAATTGCTATAGTAAAAAAACAACTGATTGAATATTGATAAACGCCCTTTCAGCTTCTTTCGAAGTTATTATCTGTAAAACAAAATTTATTTCAAGATATGTAGATGAGATGTCGAAGACGAAAAATGTTACCAGAACGTACGGACGTACGAACGTACGAACGTACGTACACACGCACACACAGACATCTCTCTAAAAATGATTGATATAGGCTCTAGGTCTAGGTACCTTGAAACGTCGAGAAATGTCAAAAATTTCAATTTGACAAATCGGACCAATTACAATAACTCCCTATGGGAAGTTAATAAGACTAAGTTTTTGAACATTTTTGCTGTCTTAGATTAAGCAAACTTTAGGTACGTTAGTAAAATCTATCTAGAATTTTGAAAATGAAATCACACGTACAAAATCACTGTGAGAATTCCACCCTTGACGATTCTAAAACCAAATATTAATTTGAGAGTACATGTATGAAGATATACATACATACCTTCTTCAAACGGGACCTTTGTAAAATTAGGCATAGTAAGTAATGCATGACTTACTTTGTTTCAAATAGTTACACATACATATATTCCCTCTATGAAGTTCATTCATGATAAAATCCATGTAAATGTAACGTGTGACAACTTTTTAACATCTGTTCAAACATCGCTCCCATCATATGAACAAAAGGGTTTGTGCGGAAATTCAGTTTTCTTTTTTTTCACACCAACCAGTTGAGAGAACAAAACATTAGCGCAAAATAAAAAATTTCAAAAACACTACGTACACCGCAATTGTATGAATAATATACCTACATATATATGTACTGTGAAAACTGAACATCGCTTTGATAAAATGGTACAAATGCATCTCACGTTTTGTTGAACATTAGAACATTCCAGGTCAACAAAAAGGAAGGGTTTTTCGTTGAAATATCTAAAACCATCTATATATCGCTCTGTACTTTGTGTTAGAGCTTTCTCACATAACATCACACATGAACTGAACTCCACAACAAGCAACTACCCTGGCCAGCTATTTCAGCCATCAAACAAAACTCTTCCATTCTGCAACTTTTTCTATGAAATGCAAACTACATCAAATTAGGACCTGCCGTTACAATTTCACGCCTCAAGCACCTAAATTTCTCCATATACATTTGTGTATAATAAAATACTGACAGCAGGCTTTTCTCAGTTACGATAAACGGGTGAGTGACAACGGAATTCCGTTCTGGGAAACAAAACAAAAAAAATAATAGAAAGGTTCTCTGAAAATTGTATTTCATTTTTTTATGTACATTATGTCCTTGATGTGGTTTAAACTTTTGTTAAATTTCATAAATTGACAGAAGAAGAGAAAAAAATTGTCCTTTTTTTTAAAAAACAAACCTCTCGTTTGACCAAACTGTGATATGTGACATTAATAAACTTTCAAAGACTGGTTAGGACTAAAGGTGGCCCTAGACGACGAACTCGTTTGCGATTGCCCCTACTCGGCGAACACATTTTGCGAACATTTAATTCGTTCCGATTCTCCTAAGAATAAACATCATAAATGACGTTTGCTTGTGAACATGTTACATGGCCCTACACGGCGAACATTGAAGCCAACAAACACGAAAAAATCGAAATTTTTCGCCAACAACGAGCCGTTTGCGTACTAGCCCCTACACGACGAATACATAGCGGGCACGAGCAAGTTCGGTGAGCATGTTCGTCTTTTGGAGCCATTTTAAGAAAGAATTTTCTAGAAGTACTTGCTAATACAAGAGACACTACCTCACTAGGAAGGTTTACCAAAATTCAGGAATTACTTGGTAACGTGAGCTATATCAAACTCCGACAGCGATTTCTTATCTCTAAAATTCATAATGCAAAGAAAGATGTGGAATATTTTCAGCGCTTTTTCCCCCCCAAATTAGTTGCGAAAAACCCGCATTATGAAGGACGCATTATGAAGGATGAGCTCTTGATTGTTGGCGGAAATTTGAATGGGCTTTTAAATGAACAATTTCCCAGACTATATTTTCCAACAGCTATATGACTTAACAACAAAGAAGTCCCCGATAACTATTGGGCCAGACGAGATAGAGATAGCTCAGGATGCTCTTTTCCATTGAATGCTCTTTTCCATTGTCTCCCAATCTACTAGGGGAAAGGCGATACATGAAATCACTTCAACTACAATTCAATGAAGTTGACGTTACTCGCCATAAAGATCGTTAATCGATTATTAGATAGGCGTCGGCGAAAATAATTTGGCTAATCAACCACAATTGCAATATAATGTATTCGGGGATTCTTTAACAGATTTGCATATTGTATTGGTTAACTCTAAAAAAAAAAACATCACGAGATCTGAGATATGGGTTGTCTGAATGTAAAGAAGAATTCCGGAGGCCTACGTTTTTTGTAAAAGGCTGGGGAAGAAACTATAAGAATGATAACAGACCACGGGTAGACATAGTAATTGAATTCAAACACAATAAAATAAAATTATTTTTAGCTACTGACACCTACATTTTATATAAATTTGGCCATTCTCTTTTTTGTTGCTTGATACGATAATTCATGCGTTACTTGATGCACTCTTAATGCACTACATAACGCGCTACTTGATGCATTGCAAGCATTACCTTATGTGCTATTTCATTGGTAAAAAAATCATTTATTTTTTGATTTTAATCTGTCAAAAAGCTGATTTTGACAACCATAGCGTTTCATTGGGGAGAAATAATTGATTATTTTTTGATTATAACCAATTTTGCAGGTCTAAATTTTTCGAAAGATTTACTTACTAACACTTAAACAATTTGTATCTGTCAGTTTGATTAAAATAGTTTGTGATTTGTTTATTCCAATTTTTTGAAATGATGAGGCTTTTATTTCACAAGGAAAAAAAAAACACAGTGTAAGAGATTTCGTCAAGGATGTAATAAATAATCACTCTGAAAAGTCTAAATTTACTTGTTCATTCATTATTTCTTTTTTATTCTGCTTTAAATTGTTGTAAAACACTTTTTAAATAAAAACAAATTTGAATGCAGATTTGACAGCTACACCGACAAGAAATAACACCAAATGACAAAAAAATCAATTATTAATTTTGTTCCATTCGTCATGAAAAAAATCAATTTTTACTGAGAAATCTTTATTTACTAATGAAGAACCCCATTAGACGTTCATTTACACGCTACTTGTTTTGCCTACATCACGCTATTTGACATGATTATTGGTTCGATGTTGATGCATTACTTGATAGGCAGCTTGGATTCTTTGCTATACGCACTAACTGAGGTGCTAGTTAACATACAGGACGAGTGTTACTAGTCTCGATACTAGACCCACTACTTTATGTACTGCTTAAAGGATTACTTGCCGCGTTATTTTACTTACAACCAATATTGGCAATATTGACGCACTATTTTACACGATTCTTGACGCACTGTCTTACACATACCTGACGTGCTACTCGATACGCTACTTGACGAACTGCTTATTGCAATGACTAAAGGGTGCTGTTTTTTGTTTTTTTTTTGACACAAGGGGAGGTGGGATAAAACATAAAAGAAATGGGGGAGGGGATGAGTGAAGCTCCACTTAACTAATTAAATATTTACTTAAATAAATATTATAACTCTAAATATTATAACTCTAATAAACAAATTAAATATTCTACAATATGTTAAGGCTACGCCTAAAAGTATATAGCTAATATTAGAAAATTAACTAAAGGTTAGACACTTGTGAATGTTAGCCCTTCCATAATTTTACAAGTACCTTAATTTCAATTTAGTTATTTATTTAACAGTTAGAGTTGACAATACTCAAATAGACTCACTTATGCCTAAAATACATATAACACAAATTAAATTTACAATTAAATTAATTGTTAAAAATTATAAGTTTAACATATTTTGAACACACCGTGTTATAGGTCTATTCATAGCAAAATTACGTTTTCAATTGTTTCTTGGGTAAAAAAGAACGCATACGCCCGAGTGTACATTAAAATGTTTCCATTTATTTACTCAACCCATACAACGGAGCAATGTACATACATAGGTGCGTTTGTTGTTCACATTTTTTAATTAATATTAAAACAGGACTTTCAAAATTTAATCTCTGTTCGGTTACTTGCTCTTCTTCTATCCTTTCAGTTTATACAACCCCCTCTCAAGTTGTAATTTTTTACCTTGTTTAGATTTATGTAGTTTTTATTCATCTGAGTATAAAAGATGATTTCTAGGATGGAATTAAGGGGCTCTTTGTCTATCATGGGTTAAGTTTAATCCATGATTAATCCAATGCGTTAATAAAAAAATTTATTCAGATCAATAATCAATAGCTTGATTTCTTGATCATGGATATAGTTGTTGATCAGTCAATTTCTTTGATAACCTCCATTTAACTAGAAATTGTGTTGTAACAGAAACTTAATCCGCTGTTAAAAAACAAAATAGTTCAAAATAAACTAAAAAAAATATATTGTTTACTGTTGATGCATACACAATTATTTATCAGGAGTCGAATGCATGTATTTACTTCTTACCTACTTATCTCCTGTTGGAATCATGAACTTTGCGTCCTGTTCCTTTACGTTAACCTCCAATTCAGGTTGCAATTCGACAAAAAAATTAAAAAAAAAATTATTCTCTCGTGTAATAATGTTAATAACTCCTATGTCATGCTTCTGCAGTAATTTTCATCGACACAAAAAAAAAAAAAAAAAAAAACGAGGACACATTATAAGTTCCTTAATGAAGTATCGTCTGGTTCATATTTCGATCCGTACTCCATACTACGACTGCGACTACCATTCCAAGATGAAAACTTTCAATTTACGACTGCGACGTCATCTGAATGAATTATTATCTTAAAAATATTTAACGACTTTTGGGATGCTCCCAAGCGATTGGCTCTTGGCGCAACTCTGCTACTGCCACTGCCACTGGTGCTGCTTCTTGCTATTGCTACCGCTACTGCTTAAAAGTTAAATTAATTTTTAATTAAGTAAAAAAAAAAAACAAAACCAGTTCCCAGGTATTTATATAATATGAAAGGTAGATAAACCAGCATTGGGATTGGGAAGGGTATTGAATATTATAAGATAAAATAAAACTTTACTACCGACTACCGTCGTTGTCGTTGCTGATGCCGTTATTGGTGCGGTGCTCACACTAATATGTCGTCGCATTGATGTGATTTATATTCCCTTTGCACCTATTCATTGTGAGCGCGTTGTGCGCACGATAACTTTACTTGATGGCGACTAATTTAGATGGAGATGGAGAATCCTTCTATCTAACAATCATATAACATAATAGTCCTGCGGAAGAAGAACCAAACCGACCAACCACCCCAAAGGATTCTTAACTCCTGCAATTCCCCCCCGCAGACTGATGCTAACTCACAATGTTATATCCAATACAGCAGCGCCAAAAGAATATTAATTATACAACGTAAGATGTTAATCTTGAAGTTCTGTCTTTTGCACGTTTCATTCACATCACCGTTATCTTCAATTTCTCGTTGTGTTCCAAAGAGTCAGGCGAGAGGAACGTCTTCTTGCTTAGAATCTCATCCCCTTTCCGACACTCTGAGATAAACGAGCGATTAATTTCTATTCACCCACAACCCACATGTATCCTGAGAATTTTGTACATTAAGGAATGGGAAATGATTTAAACAAAAGGTGGCATGGGTTTTCTGGAAGGAAAGGGCATAAACTATATACTCATATAACTATATACCTATCGACGAAGGCAGCAGTGGCAGTCAGTGTTGGCTTTGAAGTGCGGGCAAATGCCATAAACACTGTAGCCACATCGACCGTTACCGCACCAACACATCTCATTTCAACTCATCTCCAGCCCTTGCTCAACTCGACCTCGACGATATGATGCAAAACCTGCAAAACCCCAATCTCTCACAATTCATCCTGCCATTCTGTCATCTTGACGAGATAGATTTTTGTATGTGAATCTACTATGGACGTTTTTTTTTCGTTGTCCTCTTGGCATGGCGGGCGGTGCGGTGCGGCGGCTGGCAGCAGGAATGGGTTCTAGTCGAGGTATGGGTATGATTTTGATTGTTGTATACATGGCAAGGGAATCTTTAAAATTTTGATATGGTTAAATGGAAACATTTTTATACAGGAGTTGTTATTGGGTTTTTCATTGGATGTTCCTTGGTGCATCTTCTTGTTCATCTTTTTATCCTTCCGCTTGGGATTAAAATGTGGCTACCATCTGATTAAATATATTTAGCTTGTTGGAGTGTTTGCGTTCTTCAATCTGGCTTCTTTCAATTATGTACCTAATAAACAGGGCTGGAATTCAAATTTTTTTTCGAAGTTCAAAGACAAACAAATTATACAAATACATTGCATACTTTTCGACTGTTTTTAACAAGCTCAAGTATGCAACTGAAAATTTTTACAACATTGCAAATTGCATACTTTTGGGTGCTATTTGAAATTGAAAATCAAAGTACAAAGTAATTTGCTTTCAAGATTGAGTAATATTTGAGTGATTGAGTAATATGCACAATGGAAGCACACCCAAAAGTGAGACTGGTTCAAAAGGAGGGATTCTGAATAAATCGTAAGAAACTCATAAAAACACGTCATGCTATCCGTCAAGAATGAACTACTTTTAACTTGTATTCAGCCAAAAGAGGACTAACACTATTTCGTGCATTTTCCGTTAATATCAGTTGCTAGCCTAAAAAAGAAAAAAAAATGATCGCAATGCGGAAGAAGTTGCCGAAGAAGTTACCATTGTGACAGTCCTTTTTTCTTGGTAAGGATTACTGTACTAAAAATAACTAGAAAATAATAGTTGTTGTTATTTGAGTGAGTTATGGAACTATTTTTCCAAAACTTAAATTTTTTAAAGAAAAGGGCAGATAACAAAAAAAATTTGAAAATTTAACTTTAAGAAATCCTATGGGGAAATCTGTTTTTTCGACACTTTTTAAAATTAGGAATATCTTGGAACTGAAACATCATCATAACATCATTTTTTTGGAATGTTATAAATTATAATATATGAAATAAATGTACAAAACTTTTGACAATTTCATAATTTATGAAAAATAAGAAAAAAATATAATTTTTTTAAGTTTTACGAAATTTCTATGTTTTCGAAATTATCGAATGATGTTTTGAAGAAGGCTACGAAGTGTAAAGTCTTTTTACAAATATTATTCATTACGTTCATAAATTATGAGTTATAAGCGAACCATCGAATTCTCATCATTTTTTGGCAATGATTTCTAAGCAAATAGCCAAAGAACGAAAAGTGTCTAAATCTTCTTTTTTTTGTACAAAACCACACCGTTTGAAAATAATGCCGTTAAAAAGTTATGCGTTTTTCTGGGGCTTTCAACAGGCCCCGCTCCTCCCTAAAACTTTTCTTCAGGACATCTTGGAGATCAAGAATTGATTGGGAAGATTTTCAATTATGAATCGTAGTTCATGGTTGTCTAAATTATGGTAGAATACGAGTATTTGGACAGGCAAATCACCCTGCCTAAGGTGTTACAAAAGGGGGGTCTCTTTCCTAACATCTAAACGAGATGAATTTAAAACAGAAAAACCGGCAAGACCAACCAACAATTTCGTGCTTTTTTTTAATTTTACGTTGTTTCCTACTAGTTTTGTTTTCAATATTCAATGCTCTTTTGAATTCGAAATCAATACCTACGAATTTCAATCCGCTCCCGCTTCCAACTGATGTTCATGCACGATTACTCGCCTTACATTCAGGGCAAAACTAGAAGAGAAGGATCTATGAAAATTATTAGCTTTAGGATAAGTGAACGTCTTAAGTTCAAAATCCCTGAAAGAAGAATATATAGTGTACCGGTATCACAAAAAAAAAACTCATACACTTCACAGGCAAAGTTTTTAGTTACTCTGATTCTACTTCTGCTTCATGATGATGCTGGGGTGATGAGATACATTAATCTCATAAAACGTCATCTGTAATACCCTAAAAGTAGAATGGGCAACAAAAATATTCTTCTTGAAAAAAAAAACTCTAAGAATCATCACACTACGAGTATATACTCGCACTCATACATACCTACTGACATTATATTATGTGTTATAGCCGGTTGTGGCTGGAATGAAAAAAGGGATAGATTAGTTTGTTTTAATTGCCTTATCAGTGCTCCAACACAAACCCGTGCTCATCTGGAGAATAGTTTGAGAATAATGAACCTCAGGATTTGATTTACCGGTGATTATTTTAACAAAATACTATACAACTCTAGCTTATGGAGTTATTTTTGCGGGGATGGAATATTTCTTTTAATTTATTTTAAGTGTAAAGAAAATTGTTTGTTGGACATTGTAAAGCTAGCATTTTCAAATTTTGTAAATTCTAAATAAATCTCGTGAAATGTTTGGATTGTTATAGCTGCTAAGTTCCTACTTGATTTTAACCTTTTTCCTACATTGAGTGTTCAGACAAATCGTAAATAGTGAAATGATTTGATTTTCCTTCAATTTGAATGTTCAAAAGATTTACGCCTGTTTAAAGACTTAATAGAAATTAGTGAAATTGAAGTTAAAAAATATAAAAAATCTTATGAAAGAAAAATACCAAATAGCCTTCCGTTCCGTGAAATTTCTAAAATCCTTGCAAGGCTGGGTTGCCACTATCATGATTTAAAAAGTGAACTAGAGTTTCTAAACGCAATACGTTAGAAACATTTTTCTATTTGAAATCTAAAGATTTCACATTTAGTGCATTGGAAAGTTGTTCAACTATACACACATGCATAACAAAAAATTGGTAAAAATCAAGGATATATGAATTATTTAAAGTCAAAAGCGGGAAAGTAAATGTTTAAAAAAATTAAAAAATAGTGCAGTAATAAATTTTATTTTTTCAGGAAAGGTAATAAAACATTTTAACTCATGTTGGTTAAATTTTAAATACATTGATTGTGCATATTTTGGAAGTTTCGGAATTGGAAAATTTCGCAAATGTAGGGACATTTGGCCTATTCCATCTTACAACTCTTTTCGTAACTCAATCAAATCGACGTTCAAAAATCATATGCAAAATCTTTCAAAACAATAAAAAAAAATTGTGAACTAAAAAAACGCTCTCCTAAAAAATTACGTTAGTGGTCTTCATTGTTGAACTAGTAATTACTCACCTGGAAGAATATCCCGAAAATGAGGAGCTGAAAATCGCTGACGACCTAGAATAACTTTAACCCTTTATTAAAATTTTTCTATAGTACGATTCTAGAAACCATTATTTTCTGTCTTCCAACGTTCAAATCATCCTTTCCTGTTTTCAAAAATTCAAACTGTTTAACAAGATAAGCCTTAGAAGCTAGAAGCTACATATCTACATATTTCTAATAAAAAATAATTATTTAAATTTCTATTTGATATTCATTCGTCTTTATATATCTAATAATCCCTCAATTTAAAAAAAAAAGTTTTCTTTATTTAAAAAAGTCCTTATCGTATATAGTTAAGGCGGATGTAATTAAGTCCTCAATAAATTAAAAGATAATTTAGGATCCGTTTTTTTTTCTCAGCCACTGCGTCGCCACAAATTCTATATTGACACACAGTCAAATATATAGATTCAACATCCAGATCCAGGCACAAAATTCTTCCGGACGGGTGACACGACGGATGGCGGTGCGGTGTGGTGTGTCCATATAAATTGATGCATTTGTAAAATTAGCATTTTTCTTTATTCGAACTGGACCCGGCCTTCATCCATTTTTTTTTTACAATTTCCGTTTACCATTTTGTTTTTGCAGTCATCGCATAAACTCCGGAATTTTTTTTTTTTTTTTTTGTTAAATTCGACATTTGCATTTTGATGGTTAACTATTCTTACGTTCCTTTTGGAAAATCTGTACGAGAGGCTGAGATTTCTAGTGGAAATTTTAATGTTTTTTTTTTGTGCCGACTCAGTGATGGTAGATGGTATTGAAATTGAACTGCAAATGGAACCACACAGGCAGAAAGAACTACTGCTCCCGACTCCCGAATAATCGAGGAATTTATGCGAATCATCCGGCTGATCTGTTTTTTTTTTTTTTTTGTCGTTCATTGTATTTAAATCAACGATTAGGGAATATTGTGTGCCGTTTTTCGACAGAATTTTTATTTCACTGAAACAGATTCTTGTAATGATAATTTGTTCACATCACAAAAACATTGTAACATTTATTTACCTACGTGTTGTTAATAAAATATAATTTGTATGTATGTAGGTATCTAGAGATAGGAAATTTATTTTGTTTTCCTTTTTTTGTTTTTAATTTAAAACAAAAATGTAAATTAATCCGAATAGGTATCATTTATTTATTCATTCATTTTCATTTGTTGTCCCACATGATTTTTTTTTTTGTTTTCTTAATTTGTTGTCTATCCGATTCAATCAGTAAGTACCATATGAAAAAAAGCAACTGTCCTTTATGTAAATGAATTTATGAATTACAAAATAATTTGATTGGAAATAAATTCCTGGGTTACCTGCATGTAAGATAGGTATTGTATACATTTAGGCTAGTAACTATAATCGTATATACCTACATCACGTTTAAAAAATCAATTTTTCTAAATCAATTTTTAAATAGGGGATTGAAAAAAATTAATTGAGTAAAATTCAAATTTTTTCTTTTAATTTTTTTTGCAGAATTATAAGTGAAAGTTATTATAAGTAAAAGTTTAATTTATTTCCATTAAAAAAACTCAAAATGAAAATTATTTATATTTAAAAAAATCCAAGAAACTTTACAATAGCAAAATTGATTAATTACTTCAATCAAAATAGTTCTGCCTCCCATGGGAATTTATTATAAAAATGGGGAAGCAGTTTATTTTACTGTCATTGTTACGAAGTCCAAATTCAAACTTTAGAAAACTTACAATTACAAGTTTTGAACTTTTTAAAAAAATTTAACTCGAGATATAAACTAGACCTGACTGTCGGTCCCTCAACCAACAGCTTAAAGTACTGGAGGGACTTTCTTCAAACATTTATTTTGAGATTTTACCTATCATATAACCGTTAAGAAAAAACTTATTAATTCAAAAATGGCTATAATGGTTTTGAGAAAAAAATTTCTGTGTATTTTGAATTTTTGAACTCAAATATATTTTTTGCAATTCAAATTGTGAATTTTTGTTTTTTTTTCAAATTTTTTTTAATTAAAAATTCTTGAAGACGTTTTCGAGGAATTTAAATGTTTTCAGAACTTTTTAGCAAAAGTATGATAAGTAGATACCCTTAAATTAAAAATGTATTTTTTTTTCTATTTGAAAATTTTGGTGTCGAATATTTATGCTTTGGTGTAAAACATTTTTTTCAAAATCAGATAAACACTTTTTGAGGAAATCGGAAACCAAACTCCTTTAAACGTAAATATGAGAGCTTAATGGGATAGCAATCGGTAATACAGTTTTTAACGGAACGTCTGGCGTGGTCGAAAATTGAGAACGAGAACGTGTGGAAATTTCGTTCAATTTTTTGTGGACCATTACAAGCCATTTTAAATCAATAATTCAACTGGCTGATTTATTTTATTAGTACCTACATAATATATACCTATACAATATTGAATATGTTGATGGAACGTTGGCCCAACGATGCAGGGCTCAAATTTCTGCTCGGGAGTAATTTTTTTTAATTTTTAAAATCGGAGCAAACGTTTGTTTAGTTACTTTTTATTTTTTAAAATTGATAATATAATTCAAAACTTAATTATTAGTCCAGCCATTGGGTAGTTTTACCTGGATAGTCTTCCGGGAGTTTTGAAAATTAGTAATTTTATAGATTTCGATTTGCCAATCGCGCCACCATATAGGAAAAATCTATTGCTAATATTTTTATAGTGAAATACTTTTCAGATCCAATTTTCCAAGCCATCTAAAAAATTATCAAACAGCATAAAATTTTCGTTTTCGAACTTCTTACTACAAAGTTCAATACGCAATTTCGAATTGGCTAAAAGTATGCAATATTTTGTGTTCTGCGCAACTAACAGAAAAGACAGTGAAAGCGATAAAAAATGTCTTTGGTGTGTATTTCATTCACATCTTACTATTTACCTTTGTATATGAATAACATACTACTATCATGGTGACAGTGAAATGGGGCGACATCTAAAGTGTGGGGGAAACCCTTTCTCAAATTTTTTTGCTGAGAGCATATAGATATTTATTGATATTTATTGTTTACGGCAGTCGAAATAACATTCTTCTCTTGCTCTTGCTCCTACCCCCATTTCCGATGCTTGTAAGATTCCCCAAATCAAATTATACACCTAAAATTTGCAGCGCCACCACAAGCGGCAACATTAAATAATACTCGTCATGATATTTACTGAATGAAATTTATTGAAAATACTACTTAGATCGATTATAGTTTTTTATGTAAAATTAAAATACATATGTATGTACCTAGCACATAATATCTATTCGAGGTTGCAGATAGCGAATAAAATACTAGAAGTGAAAAACAACGTACATTCCCTTATAAATAAATATGTATCAATTTTTACCTGACACCTTCTAAAAACTGGAAAGCACCAAAATCCGATACGATGCACATAGTAGGTACATACATAGGTGAGATACTTAGGACTAAGACCAAGGAGTCTAATGAAAAATTAAAACTGATAAGAAATCAACATGACTCAGCACATTTTTGTTCTCTTTGATGTCCTACAGTTTAGTATTTTTTTCAATATATCTGCAAAAACGTGTTTGTGCAATTGAGACTGGTGTCCCTCCTTGCAGATACTCGTACTGACACTATCTTTCTGCATTAAGAAAATATTGGTTTTCAAAGATTTCGTGAAAAGATATCCCAAAGATTTTTCTATTTCTTTTCGTAAAAAATAAAATACATACGAGTATCTCATAGATATGTACATTTGATGAAGACTTTACCAAGTTTGCCTTGAAATGTATTTGTGTACCTAAAGGTCCCATTCATAAGGAGAAAAAGTGAAATGTGATTTTATATGTGTATCCTCGCTCTAACAGCCATCATCACCATCATCTGTTGCGCAATATATATATACTTTTGTAAGAAGATCTTTTTTTTTGGGGATAGGTACGAGTATATTGATAAATTGAATCAGAGCAAGGAAATACATACGAAAATATGTCCTTAAGGGATATGGTCTAATATAAATGTAGGGTTCACCACAAAAAAAAAAAATAAGTTGGGCATAAATTGGTTTTTAGGGTGACCAAAAATATCATAATCAGATTACTTTGCCTTTTATCTTATGAGAAGCTTATTTTGGATGCGATAGATTTTTTTTCTATGATTTTTCAGTAGATAACCTTTTTTTTTGTTTTATTTTCTTTGCATGGAGCTTAGTTGGTTATAATCTATTGAATGAAAAGACCTTAGGCCAATAAACAGCAGTCCTTATATAAATAAAATATATGTTAGTACGTACGTATGTATCTGTAATATGTAGCTATGCATATATATTGCGTGTGTTTTGTGATAAGAAATAAGGAAATCTTATTCAGAGTAGGTGTACATCTACATTATGTACCTAGCTTACTTTGACTTTTTTGCCTTTTCGTTGTATTCACCAGCAGATCTAGGTACTTGCCCCTGAACTATTATCAGGAGTTTTGGGGCCACCATCATAGAAGATCTTATAAATTTATCGCCACCTAGCTTATTGGTGACGGTATATTAATAACTTTAAATATTATAATATATACATATTATTTAAAAAAATTAGGTACTGTAATTTCACTTCAACATAATTTTTATCCAAATTGTATGTATTTTCAAAAATTATGATTCCTAGCTTTCAGATTTCAATAAATATAAACAAACAAAAGTTGTAATAGGTAGCTTGAGTTTCGTAGCTACAGCTTTTTGATCAGCTGTTTCTATTACAAGATATTAAAACAACACAATAGAGCAATGCAGCAATGCTTTGAATACAAGTCTGAAAGTAGCCATTTAGTTTTTAAACAAACAGCGGTTGCATTACTAAAATAAAGTTCAGATATGAATCCAAAAATTAGTTCTATGCCAGGGTAACGTTCGACTGATACATAGGCCGATAGGGTAGATGAAGATGACTATCCGGGATTTGATATTAGATATTACAAACTGCAAATGCAATTGTTTTCAAAGAAATGACAGCAAACTTAAAAAGCAGGGTGCAAAAAGCGGGGTGACTAAGTTTGAAACTCAAACCTTTTAAATAAAAAAATTAGTCGAAATAGCTTTAACCGATAATGACAATAATAGTGCACACAGTGTTGTTCCTCTACGCGTTGACTTTGATTGTCTACTTTTCTACGTAGACAATTGTGTCAACAATGTAGACAATGTCGACGATGTGGACAATGTAGACAATGAAGTCGACAATGTAGAAAATGAGGATAATTCATTCTAATCTGTCACAGTTCTGTCATTCTTGATTGTTCTTTCGCAAGGTTTATTTCTATATAGAAAAGGTGCGTGTTTGACTTCAATTAAATATCGAAAAATGGAGCTATTTGATAGTAAAATGATGTCTGGTCGACCCAAAAATAAAGCTTTTGATGAACTTGGTTTCCTTTTAATGAAATCCAACAACAAATATGTAGCATATTGCACAGTGTAAAATACAAAATGCAGAGTGAAACACTCAAATAAAACAAATTTGTTTTGTTTATATGATCAAGAAGACAAAAAAAGTTGAAAAATTGAAATAAAATTGATTGTCTACATTGACATGTAGACAATGGTGAATTGTCTACGTTGAATTGTCTACACGTAGACAATCATATAGTCTACATTTTTTGTCTACATGGAACAACACTGATGTGCACATATAAATACTTTAAGGCGTTTTCGAGAAGTTTATGATTTGTTTTAACGGTTTTTAACATTTATATTATAGGTACTGTCATTTTTCAAAGTAAAATTAATATTTGCCCAAAATATTTAAGCCCGTATTAAAAACCAACAAGGAATCAAATTTAAAAAGAATCGAACAAGTGGTTTTGAAAATATTATATTCTCAAAAAAAAATTTTTTTTTAATTTTATTTTTGTATTGAATACCATTTATAACTTTTAGATGCTTTTGCAAAGAAGAATTCTTTTAAATTAAATACACCGTTTTTAATAAAAGCAAACATTTATTAAAAGGTTGTAAAATCAATAAAAAATTAGTACCTATTGAATTTGTTTCAAAAAAAAAGAATTAGTTGAACAGTTTTTGAGAAAATTTAGATTTTCCAAAAGACACAACAAATTTGTGAGGTTTCGTTATTTTTGGTGGATTTTTTTTTAAACAAACCTATGGATGCCTTCCTCAAAATGATATACATATACGAAAAAATCCAAACACCCTTTTAGACTGTAGAAACACATACAGACTCAGTGACTGACAGGCGGAATTGCGAGTCTGCACTTTTTTCAGTAAGTTGCTGTTAATTTTACTAGGTATCGAATAAATCTTAAAATCAAGAGTGCTCAGTGAATACCACCCTTAAACCGCATTGTGATTCGCAATTAAGGAACAAATTCGTACGAAATTTCATGTTTCTAAACAAATCTCTTAGTTCTTCATGCTATTTTCACCACAAAAATATCTTTATTGTTTTTGTTATGTCCTGTTAAAATTGCACAAGTGAATTTTTTTTCAACAGCACCAAGTCTTAAAATGAATCTCTAACCAACAGACTCGGAGTGTTAGATTAACGGTTTAATTTTAAAAACTACTCTATATCAGAATCTTTACTTTCTGTATTTGAGTGCTTCTCTTGGATGCATCTTGTCTTGATCATCTTTTGTAATTCTATTAATAAGAGGCGAATTAGAAGTTCTCTTTGCACCTGCAATCCCGTTTTTTTTTTATTTTAATAAATCCACCGAATACAGAATTCACCATTTCACCCACAAGAATTTTCCATTTTTGTAAATCAATACCATCTCTGATACGCATTGCGCATATGCCTGCCAAAGCCGAGAAAAAACTCTCACAGCTGACAAGCTCTACAAATTCAAAGTCAATCAATGACGACTACTGTAGGGCTAACAAGAACATACCTTTTACTCCTTGATGTATGCAATTAAATTTTCACCTACGCCATCTATCTTTGACATAAGTGATCTTCACGTCCCCAATGATCAACAAGACACGAAGCAAACTAAAAGCTTTTCCATCTTCTCTTTTAAATCATATTCTCGTCAAATCGAAAATAAATTCCATTTCTCCTCAATGCAATTAAATTTTTTGTATTTTATTAAATGAGTTCGTCTTCTTTTTCACTGATTGAAACGACAGTCATCTTTACCCTCATGCCACATTGTCCCCCTTCATCATAATTAGCAAAGCAACAACAACAACAAAAGTTAAAACTAACACCGGCAAACAGAAACAACAACAAAAACCAATGCGACAGAAGCAATAGGCATAGCATAAGCAAAGCAGAAAGCAGACTATGAATCCAATTGAAAGCATTTCAAATAAGAGAAGGGGTAGCCTAACAGGAAAAAATACCGGTCATTGAAAAATTCCATCAGCCAACACAAAATAAAATCATATAGACGAAGAACGAAGAATCACCACCGCATTGGTCTCAGATTATTTTTATCGACTTTACAAACAGCAACGTTCCGGCAGTTCAGTTTCAGTTCGTCGAATCGTTTCGTTAGCTCGCATCGTAGAATATAAAATCTGCTCCGTCTCTGCCTTGTCAAATTGACTGTTGTAAAAGTACCACGTCGTTTGCTTTTCTCGTTGCTCCTCGTGTATTCTCTGTTTTCTTACAGTAAATTGGGAAAATTCCAAACGCAAATTCATTAAATTCTATCCCAATAAGTGAATACTTCATTCGAAAGTGTAAATTTTTCAAATAAAAATTATTCGCGACAGTGCAAAGTGCGAATAATCTACATATAAAAAAAATCTTAGTGATTTGATAAGAAAATAAAATAAAAAAAAAAATATGAGGGAAATCGTTCATCTACAAGCCGGCCAATGTGGCAACCAAATTGGATCAAAGGTTGGTGATTTAGATATGAAAATATTATATTCATTTTAGAATGTTATCTTGTTAAAAAAAAAACCAATGAAATGTGATAAATCAATTTAAAATCAAGTACATATTATTTTTTCTTTCCTTAATGCAAATGTTAAATGTACATAGGTATGTATCTACCTACATTTCTTTTTAGAGGAAAAAATGCCATAAGACCATTTTGTGTCACCCTTGCTTCGTTTAATTTTCTTCTTGATTTTTTTTTTCTCTCGTTTCTGCTCTCTGGGTTCGTTCGTTTTCGTTTTGAAGTTAAGGCGAAGCTTTCTCTACTACCTACTTGTTTGTTGTTTTTGTTTTATGTGCGTTTATTCAGTTTTCTTCATTTTGAATTTATTTTTTCTGTGCTCTTGTTTTCGATGTTTCTGTTTTTAGTTCCCTGTTGCGCCGCGCCGTTTAATTCCACGTGTTTTATTGTGTGGTGTTTTATGTCTGAAAAATACAAGCTTCCCTATCCTTACCGTCATTGTCACGTCGTCGTTGTCGTCGTCGTCGAATTGTTGAATGCAGGGCTATAGCCAAAGTATAGGTTCTAAAGGGGTTTGGTGGGTGTTGGGATGATGTTTGGAAGCTGATTAGATTACGCAAGAGCAAGTTTGTCGGTTTTCTGGTCATAGTCGTCGTTCGTTTACGTCGTTTTTAACCTCATTATTTAATTTAACAAAAAAAAAAAAACCCGACAGAATGCGATATATGTATGTAGCTACCTACCTAGATTATTATATCAATTTTTTTTTTTATTATTGAGATAATAGGTAGCTACATAACAAACAGTACCTACATATACATAACTTGAGAATAGGTTTCAATTGGGCGCCTGTTGTGTCATTCGATCAGCTGCTGGGTTGCTTATCGATCGGCATTCGGCAAATGGTTGCTCTAATACAATTTTTTATTTGGTTTAGTTACACTCTGGCTTCATTGATTGGTTTTGATTAGGATTACGTCATTCACAAATTATGATTTTCATTCAAATAAGTTTCTTTTTATTGTTGTAGGTACAATGGCTTAGGGTCTTTTAAATTTGAATTCACTTTTTTTTATGATGTACCTACCATAGCTGCTATGGAAGTTGGTTATCAAACTATCAGATGTCTATTGTCTAGATTCCATGTAGGTACGTACGTTACCATATAAAAATAAATGAATAGGCAGACGTATATATATACATGCATACATACCCACATAATGTTAATTTAGGTAGGTATATACATCCATAGGTATAGGATGTAAGAAGTAAAGAAATGGAGAAGAACAAACAAGAATGTTCCATACCATAATAGAAATGAGTTGTGCCAGCCATGGTATGGTAGATGGTACCCATAGTGCTTCAATAAAAATGAAGTGGTAAAATTAATACAGGGTGAAGCATTGAAATGGTTAACTACGATCGAGATCATTAATTAAAAATGTTGTTCTATAGTTCAAAACATACTGTTAGAAAGTTAGTCTAGTTTGTTTAAAATTTCCTACATATGTGCATAGGTCTGGTAAATAATATTGTATCTTCCTATTGCCCGTGGAGCTTGTTTTGTATCCTTAACAATCACAAATGCTTCCATCTGGTGTTCTGTTTTACTTTTAATTATTGATAAGAGCATAAGTTGGTAGGTATGTACGAACACGTACAATTTAAAAAAAAATCAGTTTGAACAAAATGGATCAAAAGATTTAAAAAAAAAATGCTAGGAGGACAAAGAAGTGTTAGTTGTTATCTGACATTACCTATTAAGGTATAATGGTTAATACGAAAAAAGTGTGTTTCGCAATTTTCTCTGTACAATTTTTAAATCTGTTAGAAGAAAAAAACATGCATTTGAGGATAAAAAATACTTAGAATGGAGAAAAAATTATTAAAAACCAACGAATGAATCTATCTTAAGAAGATTTTTGACCATTAACATGTTCTTTAATTTTGAATTTAATTTAAATTATGTTAATAGTTTTTTTTTAAAAAATTGGTATGCAAACTCAAATTTTCATAGAAAAAAAAGTTTTTACCAACCAACATTTCTCAAAATTGTTAAATGAAATGCTAAATTGCATTTTTGTGGTCAATGCTTACGATATCTGTCATAAAATCGTATTTTTTATTAAGGATTTTCTCGTTAAGTGTTTGAGAGGTAGCCTTAAGACCGAGACGGGAACGTATTTTTTGAGCCGAGAACTACCTATACCATAATCTAATTAATAATTTTATATAGGTACAACATACATAATTGTGTTACTATTGCTCAACAATTTGTTTTTTTGGTGTTTTTTTTTCTGTTGTTTCTAAAAATAAATGACTTATGAAACACCTTGTAATCATTGCTCATGTTCACCCATATCATTGCATTTTTTTTTGTTCGACATTACTGTCTAAGATTTTGTTTTTATCAAACGATGATAACTTGTTTATTCACTTTAAAATTTATTGCTCATAAACATTTTTTGACCACGCATAAACAATACAAAAAAAAAACCTACTCAATAAAATATACTCGTATACTGTAACTTGTGACTGCATGATCTATACTTTTAATTTTTTTTTCTCAGGTTACGTAGGCAAACCACTTTATTTTTAGACCATGTGTGGAGTATTCAACCAACACAGCCGGTATTTTGTTTTTAACCATATCTCCAATTTTAATGATGCATCACCGCCGCCGCAGCCGGTATAAAGCCTACACAATGGCTACGTGCAATTTTTTTTGTTTCATGATTATTCACTTATTTTCGAATAAAAAATTCATGACATCATTTAATTATAATAGTTATATAAGAATTTTAGAACTTTCGAGTAATTTAGAGTTGCTTTATTACTAATATCTATACCTAGGTATTTTTGCTTAGGTAATATTGTAACTATGTACCTACCTACAATCGATAGACCACATGCTAATTGTGGACAGTTTTTGGTAGGTAGGTAGGTATAACAACTCAAAATAGGGAAAGTTGACTGATCCTCACATATTCTCAAATCGCTAGAATCTAGTAGAATACTCAGGTACCTACCTTCTTAGTTTAAGAAACTGCATATTTTCGAACTGTTTGATTATCTTTTCTGAATTGATTAATTAAATCTACTGTTAAGTACCTACCTTGGCATTCATTTATTACCTATAAAAGAGCATATCCCGAGGTCAGTAAAGCAAATTTTGTTAATTGCTTAGTTTGTGCTTAATCAATGTTGGTAAAAAATTAGTAGTCAAAGAACTGACTACATATTTTTCGACCTATTCGATAAATGGGCGACAAAACCAGATATTTTTATAAGTACATACCTACATACATAAATGTATCTATTTTATATTTAATTTGCATCAGAGATATTGAGATGAAATAACTTGAATTTCATTCAAGAGTTTGAAATTTTGGTCAGAGAAAGAATTCGTGCCACCATAAAAAAAAGAACAGTCTACCAATCCGGTTCGGTCGATTAGGTCTTTTTTTTATAAAGTGGTCTTAAAACTCCAAACCCCATTTATAGACTGCTGTTTTTGTATAGGTATGATGGCACGAATTCTTTCTGTGACCAAAATTTCAAACTCTTGAAATTTTTTTTTGTATTTTATGGTCATCAACAAAGTTTCATCTGATCACCGAATAGGTGATCTGTTAACTCTTGAATACCAAGCTGTCAGAACAATTTCCAAAATATAAAATAAATAAAATAATAAAATTAAAAAAAATAGTTTGTGTTGTTTTGACTCAATATTTTTTTAATTTATGATTTTTCAACCCAAATCATTTTGATTATTTATAGGATTAACTAGTTTGAAATAAAAGATTTATTTTTAGAAATATCTTTGAAGATTTTACATATGATAAAGAAATAATTCCATTTCCATAAATTTTTATGTTCTGTAAACTTTAGCTTGATATTTCTCAAGAAAGTTTTCGACTGAAATATTTTTGATTTACTATAAGATCAGGTACTAGCTTGAAATGAATGCTTCATTTCTTCGAACTATTTTCTAACATTTTGATGAAAAGAAAAAAAAATAGTAATTCCATATTTCATGGATTTCCAAGTTATGCTAGTCTTTAATAGGATTCTTCCAAACAAGCAAAATTATGTCTAAATATCATACCTATTAAATAAATCCCTTCAAACCAAAAGAAAGAAAAAGAATACCTATCCATGATATTCTTAAAAAGATAGGTACATACATTGGTACTTTGATAACCAACATGGAACACACCTATATACCTACAAAGTTTTATTCTTCTTATAACAAACAGCTTTTTCCACTTTTCTACTGGGTATTTTCTTTAATTCATTTTTCTTCTCTGGAATTTTTATGTTGTAAACTTCCGTTGTTTTTTTTAATTTTTTTTTTTTTTAAATAATGACCTAGTCATTATCATCCCGGAGGATTAGGTACAAGCTACAGTTTTTTTTTTTTGTAAGTTTTATTTTTCTAATTTAAAATTAGGGTTAATGATATTCAAACATTCCGTCAGTCCGTCAGTTGAATGAATGTTCACAAATGACTTGAAACCAAACTCCAAAATAACTGTAGCCATTCTTTAAATACGATTAAAGTGTAATTCTTTGACCCGAATAGGTACATTGGATCGCATCTATGTATATGTTTATAGGTATAGCTACAATTTATCTTTTCGTTAAAGATCTTACAAGTGTGATTTGAGAAATATATGTATGTAGACATAAAAGGCACTCGAGTATTTGCTTGAAGAGAGAAAGTCGGATTTTAAAGTCACAGTCGCAGCAAATGTTTTTTTTTTTTAACTAAATGAGTTCAAAGATCTAAGAATTATCTGTCAAAGCTTCATTCAAGTCTTCATAGCTAGACTATACAAATATTGTGTTTGTGTGAATTAGGTTGCCGCGACATATCAATAGAAATGATGGTAAAACATTTTTTTTTTAATACCAAAATGAGCAAGTTAAGAAAATGTTGTCACTAGTAACATAGCGTGTGTTACATTTGTTACGATGCTTAAATCAAACTATGTAGTAGGGTGCCCCTTATTTATGGTTTTTTTGTATTTTTAAGTAGAACTTAGTGAAAAAGGTATT
Organism: Syrphus vitripennis; assembly: GCA_958431115.1. Classification (NCBI taxonomy): domain Eukaryota; kingdom Metazoa; phylum Arthropoda; class Insecta; order Diptera; family Syrphidae; genus Syrphus; species Syrphus vitripennis. The sequence continues at coordinate 15,204,817 of OY288108.1, read as the reverse complement.
ATTTTATTGTGTATTTTCTCAAACTTTGATTCTTAATAGCGATCCCTAAAACTCAAATCAGGTGTTAGTGTCTTTGGTTATTTTGAAGAGTTTGTTCTTGTCTGCCCGAATTCTTCACATATAATTTATGTATTTCATTGATCAGTCGCCTTAAGTCATTTTTCAGATCACATGATGAAGATGGCATCACCTCACCGATGTATGTATGTAGGTGGTCATGTACTTCAAATAATAGGGTAAATTGGTTTTTATGTAAACGAAGTGAACTTACGTATGTAGCTTTCCGATGTAATTTTTTTTTGTTCTTCTAAAATCTAAAAGATGAAACCGACATCTACAACAGTCTCTATGGGTCCGTTCCCATTGTCCATTAAAAAAAAAATCTTTATAATGGACACAAAAAAGTAGTATTAATGCTGACACAGTTCGTTTAAGTTCATTTCGACTAAAGTAATCCCAGATGGTTTCGTTTTGGTTTGTTATAGTTGAGGATAAAAAAAAAATATGTATATATGTACCTACAAGGTTTTTTATTTTATAGATGTGTAAAGCTGACACATCATCGTCTCATGTGACAACCAAAATAGAAAATCAAAAAACCTGTATTTATCATCAGCGTCACTCGTTAGTTGCTGATCCGATTCCAGCAAGTCCATGAATAGTTGAGTTAATTGCCTTTTAAATTATTTTATTTATATGGTAGAGCGAGCATTAGCCTGATGCTGATACCTGATAGTTTTGAGTATATCGTATATGATGTAGGTATACTTGCTAGATTCAATACCGTGACTGCATCTCAAAAAGTATATGTATGTACTGTAATGTTAGTTCAAGTTCTGTAGTCATTTATCTACCTACTGACACAAATTTACTTATGATATATCAATGAATATATCATTTTAGTATAGGTAGTGCAAAAGTTAAAACGCCAATGACGTCAACGATGAAAATATAGTATACCTATGCATATAAGTACCTTCCTCAGTGATATTATTAATTTTTATTTTGCCGCTCATAATATAATTATTGTTGAATTTTTAAAAATTATGAAAGCTGATGTCAGAGCTAACTGACATTTGAACAATTAGTTTTTTTTTTTTTTTAAACATTTTTGTCAGGCAATATCTAATTGTAAAAAAAAGGAAGTGTTACTCACAAAATTACGATACTTCTGCTGCAGTATTGAAATGAAAATTTGTTATAAAATTTAATGGAGCATGAACTTGGCGTTAAATTGGTTGGAAAATAAAAGGCTGCGTATGACTGAAGAGATATTTAAATGACCTCATAAATTTATACTCATATATTAGACAATAATTAGAAGGTTGTCTACAACGAGCTTCAAAAGCAAGTATACACCTCAAAATTTAACTGGAGAATAATTTGTTTTGTTATTTTTATTGTAGTTTAACAGTAACTGCAGTTGTTCATTTTTGAAATACATTTTATAAAATACAAATTCCTCTTAAAATGTAAATATAAACAGCATTCCAAATTTGAAACCAAAGTGTCTTATCTGATAGTTACGATGAGGAAAAAGTAGATCTTCAGAGTTTAAGTAGAATTAAAAATCAAATAATAGCATTCTGGACGTAAGCGGGTTTGAATGTAATCTTTATAATATTTTCTTCTTTTTTTATAACCAAGTCATTCAATGGTGTACACATTTATGATGAATGGTAGAGGAGGTAGGTAAGGTACAGATGAGAACTATTTTGTTGTTTTTAAGGAACATTTTTTTTTTTTTTTTTTGTTGGCAGGTACCTAAACTACCAACAGAAATTGTTAAAATAATAATAAAAGGTCGTAGAAAAGGTATTGTTTATATAATGACTTAAAATAGATTCTAGATCTCTAAAGAAAAACTGAAAATAGAGATGAATGAAATAAAAACACACCCTGCTTAGTGGAATAGACATTTTTTTTCAAACACTCACACTCTTCTTATGACAGGTATGTAACTATATATATTTCATTATTTGGAAAAAAGGTTCAGTAGGCGGTAGGTCTGACGCCTGAGTTTTAAGATTCAATCAAACTAGATGGATTTCTTGTTTAAAATTACCAGCTTGTTTTTCCGATCCAAATATTTTTTTTTCCCGAAACGTACACACGTAATTATAGATACCTAGGGTTAATACTTTGGAAGGAATAAAATAAAATAATCACTTTCGAATGAAAATAGGTATAGAGAAGACAGATAAACTAGGAAATACAGGTGAAACGGTTTTTACTAAAATGATTTTTCACTAAAAAAAATTCTAGAATTTTTCAACCACATTAGTTATTATTTTTCTTCATTTAAAGTGCCTTGGCTGGCTCTTTTTAGAGGCACTACCCGGCTCACGCATCTCCGTTGTTCTACTTAGGGTATGTTCTTTTTCAGTCGCCAGTCAGGTGCCAATACAGTTTTTTTTCTATGTTAAGAGTACCTTGCCTAGGACGCTTCGTTGGACTTTCAGACAGAAAAGTATTTTCGAAACTTAATTTCATTAAGTCTTGCCGGTAAATTCAAAGATTTTCCACGGCAGAAATTATTTTGAAATAGATTTTCTACTTTCTCCAAAAAAAAAAAACTCAAATAACGCAAGGTCTTATTAAAAAATTGGAACAGTGCCTAATTTCATGATTAAAAAAGTCTCATTTGAATAAATAAATAATCTAATAGATTAAAAGTCATATTTCCAACAATAACTAAAACCACGAATTCAAAACCATTTGTTTAGGTGTTTGTATGTAAATTCTAATTATGAAAGTAGGCAAGTTAATTTTCCTATGAAATCACCAAAATAATTAATGAAACACATGTGCAAAATAAAATAACATTAAAATTTTTGTTTAATCTTTTACAAAATGATCAAAATTGTTTAATTCCGAAGCGTCAATAGCAAAACAATTATGTAAATTTATTTATTCAAATGCGCCCTTTTTTTCTACAACGACTCGATAGCAGCTCAGTATCTTAGAGACATTTTTGTATAAAAAAAATATTTAAAGAAAATAACACGCACAGAAAAGAAGGTAAAATTAACCAAAAATTATGAATTTTCAACATGTTGTTATTTTTTTCTATCACGACAGATTATATTTTGAAATTTTTTTTTAAAAAGATATTAACGTGATTTTGTACTTACTGCTGTACAATAAAAATAACCTGTTAGGTTAGTTTGACGTGGCTGTCAGTATAAACTGACACACTTAGACCAGGATTGGCCCATTGTGATACCACATGAATCTAGAGATTTTGTCCCTACTCGTTAACTATTAGTTAACAAGATCGCTGGTATCGTTAAAAAAAGTATTCTTCCAAGTGGAGCCTACGTCTTTGGGATAGAGCAGGACCATTACAGAAAAGATGAGCAGTTGTTTCTTCCTCCCCTTCATCCATGCAGCTTCTGCAGAAGTCATTGGAGAAAACACCCAGTCTTGCTGCGTGCTTCCCAATTAGAGTTGAAAATAACCTGTCACATCAAACAAATTTTTTTGGGGTTATAAGTTTTTCTGCAGTGATTCCACTTTCGAAGTCGTGTTTGTTATTCATAGATACATATATGATCGGAAAGTACTGCGCATAGCTTTACCAAAAATTACCTACAGCGTGGAAAGTTAATGCCATGAGACAAAATGGTTTCCGAAGCCGTAAACCCGTACCACAAAAACCAAACATTAATCCTTCAAATTTGGGTATATGACTGTACTTAGAAGATGTTTAACCGCAAAAATACGTCTCATCTTTGTAGAAAGCTCAAAAAATATAACAACGTTTTGGACGCATTTAACACACTTCGCGGCTGTGTATAATTTAATTTTATTCGCAATCTTTAATTTGTTTTTCATTTTAATTCTTAGGTCAGATATTTCAATAAGTTGCTGGTTATATAACTTAACTATATATATTTCAATTCCTACTTCCGGGAAGAATGCTGACGCATGGCTTAACAGGTTTTAAATTTTTAAAGTAAAAAGAATTTGTCGTTTCCTGACTATAGACACTAAGTCAATTTGAACTGTTGAGAAATAATAATTCTTTTTCATTTCCTATTGATGACATAACTAGGAGTTGCGGTTCGGTTGTGATTAAGAAATACCGATGGGCATAAAGTGTATAACAACAACGTCATCGTTCAATGAAAATTTCACAAGCTTTTGAATTATTAAATTTTTTTTCGAAAGATCTCTCATTTGCTTTTATCCAAGATGGATGTCGTATTAAGACAATATAGAAAATCTTATTGACCTATAAAAAAAAACGGAATACAATTTTTATTAATTGACATTGGGGTATATTCATACTCAAATTTTAGAACCTAGTCCAACTGGCCTCGAGTCTAAAGTTAACACACAGGTTAGAATTAGCTGCTATTCATAGAGAATTTTAAAATTTTAAAATCTACTACAATTTTAGTAGTATTGCCCGTCAATCCATTGAATCCATTTTTTGACAGATAGAAAAAAACAACTTAGTCAAAGAGGCAGCCGTTTTTAAAGTTGAGCTCCAGTTTATCTTTTGGATCCGGATCCAAATTGTCTATGAATAACATAAACTCCAGGTTAGCTTAGAAGAGACAAAGAAACAACTTGTCAGACGACTATGAATATGCCCATTATGTATTGTTGTTTTTTTTTTGTGTACAAAATTTTAATTTGAAAAAAAAATTCGGAAAAATTAATTAAATTGCATTTTTTTTCTTAACTTTCGTCGCATGCAAAGCAACTTTTCAGTAAAAAAAAAACAACGTCACGTTGAAAAAATGTTCACTTTTTGAATTAAAACTAATTGAATTCCAAACCACAACAATCACAAGTTTAAACAAAAAAAAAAAAAAAAATCCATACAAAAAAAGTAAAAAAAAAAATAATAATAATAATAAAGGAAAAAAAAAAAACCAATACACCAAAGAAAAATTAATGTAAATGCGATATGAAGAAGATATCATGGAAATATATTGCAAATGGGGTCAGGCCATGAAGAAAGCAATTTCCATATTTATGGCACGCGATTTTTTAACTTTCTCGCTCTACTTCCCCGGAAACCCCTTCGCATACCTTACTCCTATATAAAAAGGTTGACTTTTTAATGCTGCCTCTATTTTAATGTGCATTGAAAAGAAGTCAAGAAACCCCCAAAGACCTTACGTCTCTATGTTTTTTTTTTTTTTTTGCCCCCAACAGGAACGAAACAGTTCATATATGAAGAAGTGTTGAATGCTATAACCAGGTCCAGTCTGTTCATTGAAAAAGGATTCAGGCCAAGGGGCCTCCAGAGAAAAGTAGTAGCAAATTTGTAGACTTGACTTCAACGTTTTTTTTTTCAAAAACTGTTTTCACTATTTGGTCGTGACAATATTATGAAACATTCCGGGGTGTTTAATTCTCTCTAGAATTTTCAATTTTTATGAGAGTTTTTCGAAAAAAAATCACCCAGGCTCATAAATGGTCTAGGGCCGGCACTGTTTAAGTATGCATATCCATGTATGCATCGTCACATTATTTCGTTTTTTTTTTTTTTTTTTTTTTTTTTTTTTCTTCCTTAAGTGAAGATAAGTTACTATTTTTTCCATTTTAGTTGATATATGGGGACTGGGTGGAGAATTGGGAAATTAAAAATGATGATGCCTTCAAGGAGGAGGATTTCAGAATTTTGTATACTTCCTCGCAACTCGCAACCCCTATCCCCACTTCATCTCTGTCTGATGTGTAATCATTTTACTTCCTTTTTTTTAAATATTTTTTTTTTAAGTAAAGGATATGAACGATATAACGATGCAAAATTCAATTGTTGTATGATGATGCAGAAACGGTATTAGCGAAGACATGGTCGATGAGGAGACGAAAACGCTGAAAGGGCGGTTTTGAATGGATCGGTCTTCTCTTTAACAACCAAATATCCATTTAGCACAAAAAACCGACACTGTTCGGTTCAAATTGCCGCCTTTGATATGCCAAAGATACATATATGTAGAATACCCAATATAGTGCACACAATATGGGCACAGGAAAGTGATTTAAGGAAAATTGTTTTCATTTTTTTTTTACATATTTCTTTTAAGTAAATAATGCCTGATAGCTGAAGTAATTTCCGCTTCCGTTTTGCTCAAAAAAGCGCGCGTGTAAAATTGATTTAAAAAATAAATATGATAAGATTTAATTTAATTTTCTTTAATGCCACATCATAGGTTGAATCAATAAAAATTTTGAAATAGCGTGTTGTGACTTGTGAGGGTTATTTTGGTGTATCTTATGGAACCATCATCGCCGTAGCATGATTAACTTTTTTTTTAAAACTTGGTCTATTCAAGTGGAAATGCATTATATTAAAATGGTATTGGAATTGAAAGGTATTATTTTAATGTTCTCAATCACACATGCAAAGTTTTCTTTTTTTTATGTTGTGGTTGTATTACTACGCAATCATTATTAAAAAAACAATAAGATTCACTTATTGAGCTATTTTTTAATGAAATCTTTTAAAAGCAACAAAAAAATTATTTTTCAAAATTAAGAGAAAATGGATTGATTTTTCTAGTCCTCGGTCCCTCTAAGCTGTTATAAAAGCTTGTAGACCAGCTTACCAATAGCAACCAGGGTGACTATTCGCATATTCATCGAAGGGCGAGACGTTTTGAGACTAATTTTTTTTAAATGTAAAATAAATTGTCAATAAAAATATTTTATAAAGTTTTTCAATATTAGCTACATAGCGGCTTTAATAATAGTTTTTTTTTTTTTTGTTAAAGTTTTAAGTGTCAAAAGTCAGAACACATACATATATTGAAATTTAATAAATTTTTAATAAATAATTACTTACAACCACAGAAGAATGTTATCCCATGTTGTTTTTTTTTTTAAATTAATTTTACTGCAATCAAATAAAAAAAATATAATTTATTTGGTATGTTTTCAAAATGCAAACATACCTACAAAAAAAATTAACTTAATCTATTTTGATAATAAATTAATTAATATTTTTATTTTTTATTTCAGGTAAATTGACTTTCTACTATGGGTATAATTCTGGCCACAATAATGTCTAAATAAAACCACATAGGTGTACGCACATCATATGAGATGTATTAATACTTTTTTTAAAACAATTAAAATTAAATTAATCCAATTACATCACAAGGCAAAAAATATATACATATATGTACATATTTTTGTTTAAATAGTATTATTTATATAATTTATATACCTACTTCAGGTTTATAGTTTGTATATTTTTATTTAACAAAAATGAAATTTTTATTTAATAAATCAATTGTCATCCATATATCAATACAACCTCAAAAAAAAAAATATGGAGTAGTTCGCATTATACTGTTGGACAAAAAAAAAAAAAAACTGCAAACCAGAGCAATACTTGCGGTGCATAAAAAGATTGAACCGAACAACACAAAACGTCCGTCTGTCCCTAGCAGAATACGCAATTACCATAGTTAATTTAAATTCTTTGATATGAAACTAATTAAAATTTCCCATTGAATGCGCTTGTAAATTCAACAAATGTGTACGCATTTTTATTTATTAGTTCAATACGTGATTAAAATTTTATATAGGTAACAACATTTTATAATATCGTTTTTTTTTTTTCTTATAATCAAACTAAAAAAAAAAATATAAAATAAATAAATTATGTATTCAGCATTAAAATTGAAAAATATTTCAACATGAAAAAAATTCAAATTCAAATTCTACGAGATAGATATATGTACTAACATCAAATGGGTCGAGGGGGCGTATTAAATATGAGGCATATCGGGTTCAGTTTTTAAGTATGTATCCACATACATACCTACCTACTAAACAATCGAAAAATGTTTTATAAATTTAAATGCATTAATTAAGAACTAGCCTTTGCCTAATTAGATTATTTTGTTTTCAGTTGTTGTCAGTTGAATGGGTTTTATGTAATTATCTAAAATATTATCTAATTTTAATCAATTGTTTTGCGTGTCATTTTATCAAATTTATATATGTACATATTTTATATTTCGAAAATATATATAAAAATATTTTTTATTGTTCAAATTATTTATTTTAATTATATTTGAAATTAGATTTTATTCAATTTGTTTTTAGTTTTTTTTTTTGGAAAGTAGACAAAAAGTCTTTGAAAGCATTTTCTGTTCTACTCGTTTATGAGAATAATTTAACTATATTATTATAATTTGGCTTATTATATTTTGCTTCCATAATAAAATATTAAAATTAGATACTTCTAACAATCGCATCAAACTATAATCCTTCTGCAGAACAAGCTGCTTAGATTTTAAATATTTTCGTTTTGTTAATTATTTTAAAAAAATATAAAATCGGCACTTAAATTCTAGCGTGAAAACAAATGGAAAGAAACTACTGGTTATTTCACATTCATAACCATCGTCTATTTATTTAATGAACTGCAATACGTTCAATGGAGTACGTTAACCCTTGATGTTAATAATAATTGTATGTTGGCACTGCGCTGTGTCGTATACATAAGTATACTTGTAATTATTGGGGCAGAGAAAATTGTTTGTTTTTATCAAAGCATTACATTAATTAAAATTGTGACTTGAACTCCTGTTATAAATAGTTTAACTAAATGAGTGCAGGCAGAGTGATTATCTTATATGATAATAAATTAGTTTGAATGAATCAAAAGAGACTCACTGTATAGTTCAATTATTTAAACAATTTTTAAGTAGGTAAACAACGTTCTCAGGCGTATATGTTGTCTACTATGTAATAATTAATTTCGAATATTACACTGCATTCGCCTTTATTGTATTTAAATTTTAGTGCTGCTTTTGTTGTCAGGCTATTTGAAGTTAGCACCGCCATTTTCGGTTTTTGAACATAATACTTGTTCCCAAGAGGCCTTCGATAAATTATATCATAATAATTTAACCCATGAACTAAAGGCCTTTAGATAAAAATACATACAATTTTGATTTCGTCTTATTTAAATAGTAGAAGTTGTAGTGTTACATTGAAAAATGAGCATTCTGTTTAATTTTGTATTAACTTTGGTGTCCCACAAGGAAGTCATTAAGGTCCCTTATTGTTTATTCAATATTTAAATTATAAAATCTCCTCTATTCTAATTTATGACGATGATATTAAAATGTTCAGAAGTGAGAAAAGTAAGTACATAATGTGATACTTGAAAATTTACCTTAATATCACACTTTTTGATTTTGATAAAAATCTCTAATTCCAAAAATAGGTGGTTCATACCATTAATTATTTTACCAAGTGCATTATTTCTAAGTCTTCCTAAGTTTAAGTATAAAAGTAAAAACAAATTAAAGAATTTGGTATTAAAAGTCCTGCAATTGCAAGGTTACGTTCTAAAAAGTTAATCCAACATACTCTAAACTGTCAAAAATATATCTAAGAATTACTTTTATGCTTAAAAATACTGCACATATGTACATAATAATTTTCCCTTAAAAATGTTGGATGTAATATACATATATACAAGCAGTTACAATTTATTTTATTTTGACAGTGTAACTGATGACATCCTTATACAAGGTATAAAATAAGTGTATTGAGACATATTAATAATAATTCTTTCGCATATTTGAAGTCTTCATGAATATTTCTTTGAATTGCGCTTTTCACTTGAAATATCTATGTCTTTCCAACTGCCTCTTTTATATTGGTTTTATGATCCGAAAAAAAAAGAGTGGAAAGAAAAGTATTATTGCCCTCAAACGTATTGAAGTTCTTTTTTTTTATTTAAATAATAAAAAAAAACATTGAAGTGTGTGAAGATAGGTATACCTCTATGATGAGAAGAACATCCCAAACTAGCTCTTAGCAATTCAACAAATTGTCGGACGACCGAACATGAATGTGTCCATTAGGAAATTGGATATCAAGGATATACTATTTTGTACCATTTTCACAAGCATACAAATACCTACATTCATACGAGTATGTATTTACGTTCATGATGATGTCCTTGTTTGATGGCGATGACTACCAATGACAGTTATACTTAAAAGTCTCCAATTTATTTATTTAAATATCTATATACAAAAAAAAAGGAACTAGTTGACGACGACATCGTTGTCGTTTCGTTTGGAAATCGAATGGAATCCAATCTAAGGACAGTGGTTTATGGACACTTTTTTGGGAGGATTCGTTATAGTTCTATATAGTATGGTATGCCATATACGCTTTAAAACAAATTGACTTCATAAAATGTGAAAAAAAATGTAAAATTCTTCCTTTTAACTGATACGAGTACACTATCAAATATTTTATTTTTATTTATTTTGCACATCTATGTATGTATGTAGTATACAACGCAGACCTCGGATGATTCCAATCAATTCATTTTAAAATGCTATTCCACAGATGTGGACATGTGTTTGGTATTTTGTGGATTATTTCGCTGGTAATTTGTTTTTAGTGTATTCTGTTATTTTTTTTATCCATTTTTAATAAATTAAAAAAAGATATACCTCAATATGTTTTGAATTATTAAAAACAAAATAAACGTGTGTTCGTAAATGTTTCTATTTTTTGTTATGTTAGTGGTTTTTTTCATTCTGAAAAATAAAAACTAAACTAACTAAATAAAATATTTGTATGCAAATGATGTTTCTAATTTTGTTCAAATATAATTCGTTACTACAATGCAGATTACTATCCTATGTTGTAGTATTTACTTAATTTTTTAAACTCTTTTAATACTTATTTCTTTTCTCGATATTGTGTCGACTTTGCATGTGAATTTAAGTAACTTAAGGTACAATTTTTGACAGCTCTAGAAAAGTCAATATACGACACCTAGTGACAGAAATAATAACTTATTGAGCCTTGCAAAAACGGTACGCCTCCATGTATCAATACTTAAATAGTCGAACTTAAGGAAGTGGTCGGACGAAAACAAGCAAATACAAGAAAATCAAAAGATGCGCCGAGAATATTGGCTGTTTGATTTTGGTTCCGTAAATCGATCTACAATTCACAAATAGATTTGTGATCCAATTATGAAACACCCGGTTTCATTTTAAAAACTCAAATTCTTAATAAGTTGAATGCATAAAATGTATGTATGTATATGTAAATGTATGCATGCGAATTAGAAAACATTTCGGGCTTTCGTTTATAAGTTTTAGAACTTAAAAATATATATTTCAATACGCACGTTGAAAAATATTTTATAAAAATTGCAAACCATCGATGCCGTGAAATTTTTATTTGCATCGTGAAAGTAAAGAAAGCTAAACACCAACATTTGGACCTATTTCACTTTCATGTCACTTATGTCACTTGGCCTAATTTCACGGTACTGTCATCAACTACAAAAACGTTGTAAAACTTTTTTCCTCTGACTGATCGCTTAAAGGTCCCATCAATAATACAAAATATGTTTTGACAATTTTCAAATTCACTTTTCTAATATCTGGGCCCACAAAAATGGTCAAATTTTGAAAATTTTAGTTCTTAGAATACAAAATTAAGGCGTTAAAAAAAAGTGATAAAAAATGTTCAAACCGCTTTCTTTATTTTTAAATAAGAAGCATTTAAGTCCATTACGATACGGTGTGTGCATTCAGCGACAAATTTCCAAACTGTTTAAAAATATCGATATTTTCATCATTTGAATTGAACACGATTTTGTAATTGTCTTTTCTGCGAATTTTGCTCATGGCAAAATAAAGATAATGTCACAAATCTTCAATTCCATTCGTCATCTTTTTTTCGAAATCTGCATATTTTACCTGATTTATAAATACATTTTTAACTGGGCCCTAATCACGTAACTTTGCTGACGACTATCGTCTACGCGATAGCTGTAAACGATATCATCAATAGTTTGGTTCATGCATCACTACTGCTCTCGTGTCGTCTATCGTTCTCGTTGTTTTAAGTTTGAGAGCCACTGAACACAACATTGTTTTATCTGTCAATATAATTCATTGAGTATCTTTTCAAAAAATTTTGTGCTTGTTGCTGTTAGCTGTTGCGGTTTGGTGGAAAATATAAATAAAATATACATATATATATGTACACATCCCACGACAAAAAATTAATATTATGTAGTTACATATATAAATTGTATTTTATAAATTTATAAGAATAGTGTGTATCTTAGGCCCACCTCCTGGTATTCCATATTTTCTATGAAACCATTGTTTAATCTCAGTTCTTTCATTTTGGCTATCGATATCCCATTTAATCCATAACGGACATATTTTTGCTTCCAGCTAACTACTGGTCACCTGGAGGATTGTCGAGTGTGCTTTGAGCAACAGCAACCCCAAAATCATTCCTAGACAGCCACTGGTATCCTCCTATGATCTCGAATGTAGCAGCAAGTCTCAATATTGGGGGGATGTAGGTGGATCGACAGCCATCTGACAAATTAATGGTTTGCAAAAGTACTACAAAAGTTTCTTTCCAAAGACGAAAGCGTTGAATAAAGCTGTAACACATTAGAATCTCTTAACAATAAAAAAAAATAATTTGTAGGGGATCAGAGGCATCTCTAAGTTCCTTTCTTCTTCTTATTAAGCGATATTTTTCCATTTCGTTAGCGTTCTGTACCATTAAAATATTGCGGCGAAACATTTTTTCTACGATTTAATTTTTGTTGACACTAAAAACAAACTAAACAACAAAGACGATAGCTAAATGGGTATCGCGCAGTGGCTATCGACGAAACGATAGTGATAGTGCTTTCGTGAAGTAAAAACCAAATCGTCTATTCGATATCGTTTGGACGATAGAGGTTTTTTGTGCTAACGTGAAGAATAGCTATCGATGTCGATATCGAAAACGATATCGCCACCCTTACGTGATGAGGGCCCTGAATACATTTTCAGAATATTTTCTGCTATTCGTTACTTTGTAATTTTCTTAATTTTTTTTTTTGATATTTTTGTTAAGCACCAATGCCACATGTGTCACAGTTTTATTTTTAAACATGGGGCCCCTTAAAGTAAAGGGCCTCAAAACTACTAATTGTCATACCGTTCCCAAAAAATGTATAAAAATAGGAACTGTATGCTGGCCAATATGGACGAGTGGCAGTTTAAATTTACAAACTCTCACTGTTTGTGTTGATTTTGTTTCTATTTATTTACGTCTTCCTTCTCAATTGCTGTTGATGAAGCATTTAAAAACGCTTGCTTTAAACTCTATTTGTACGTTGGTCTATTGTTGATCGGCTGATAGTGATGGTATTAGACCATTTGAAAAGTCAATATATACCTACCACTAAAAAATAAATGCATATTTTTGTAAGAGTTTCGGGTTTTTTTATTTTGTTTATCTTGTTTATATGTTCACATATTTGAACGAAATCATTAAAGGAGGATGGTAAAATTTTGGTGGTCATAGAAAAAGTTTTTTTTTTTTTTTGAAGGAATATGAATAGAAAAGAAATGAAATCATTTTGAGTGTTATTTCTCTTCTGCCTACAACATGGCACACTTTATTTTTTCAGAATGTCTTTAAAATTATTTTATGGAAATTATTTTATTATCTGCGAACCTATACATTTGTGCAGCCCTTGATTGATTCTTCTATTCAATGTCAAAATGACTCCCATTGGATCACTCAAATGAGGCCGTGAGAGCAATAGTGGCGTAACCCATAAAATTCACTTTCGAGTTACGAGAGATTTAAGAAACAGAGTTTCTTTAAACATTTTTTGTATTTTCCCTATGACATTTTTGATTAATCTAAAAACGTAGAAGACGTTGAAAAAGGACATACTTTGTAGGGCAAGCTTCTTTTTTTTTAATTCAACATTATTTTGGAAAAAAAAGTGGGTTACGCTACTATTGCATTCATGGTTTTCATTAAAAATAAAGAAAAAAGAAAGGTTACGCCAAATTTATTATATTATTTTTTTATTTCTTCCATAGTTCAATATTTCAACAACAAAAAATTATGTGTACATTTTTACTTATTTTTTAATGATTTAATTCCTTGTCTGATAAAACGTCATATTTTTTAATTGGAACACCTGTTGACGTTTTTAAATTATTATAAAAAAGTGATGGATTGGTGGTATAGATTGAGCAGTTCTATTAAGTCTATCTTTTTTTATCATTTATTTTAGGTTCCGCAAGCTGGTTGAGGTTTTTTAATATCCACGGATTGTCTTTTATTTACATTTACCTCCTCGAATAAAACATCAATTCCATTGGAATACTTATATAAAATTGAAAATGTTATATTTTTTTCGAAATGTAATTACTGAATTTCAAGCGATTCAACCTTGGAATTGGAAAGGATCATTTTCCTGTTTGTGATATTTTCTTCCAGAGATTTTGAGGAAAAAAAATCAGATGAAGTCATTTTCACAATTTCAAATGGGTTTCTCTTTCTGGCCGAGGAAATGACATTTACCCAATCATTTGGGACCAATATTATCCTTATAAAACTTTTTATTCTTCTCTATTAAACCAAAATCTTGGTCAGATGGCAAATAGGAATGGCCACTAACTAAAAATGTATGGTTGATTTCTTCAACCATAAAATCGGACACAACAGTGAAAGACTTATATTTCTATTTTGGCCCCCACATTGAACAGAATACATATTAATTTTTTTTATACTGTGCTACGTTCTTAAAATAATGCATAAGACAAGATCCAATTTCTTGAGGCCTTCTTGACGTTGTAGACTCTTTCCAAACATACGTGTGAACTTTTTCACTGCCCATATTATATGTATACCAAAGGAAATGGTCACAATCTATACCGAAGCAAGCAGTTTCTAAGAGAAGTATGAAGGTTACGCCACTATTGCTCTCAAACTATGATCAAATTATAAAATGCAATAACACGTTTTTGAGTGCCATCTGGTTTTGAGTGTAGATAGCTGCATAAAACTATTTTTGTATTAAAATAGATATATTAAGGGACCCATTTTCATGAAAAACTCATTTTTGAAAAAAAGTGGGTTACGCCACTATTGCACTGACGGCCTCAAATATGATTTCCTTCAAAACAAATAACTAAGCCGTTAGACGCTCATTATGTTTTGAAAGTCAAATATCTATTTTAAGTTCAAGAAATGTTTGATTATGACCTTTACTATTTAATGTCTGATGTAACCTTCCGTCCATTTTTTTTTTTTGATCATGCGTTCGCCAAAAATTTTCAATAATATTAAAAATTCGAAAGCACTTAATATCATCAGGAAAGCCTTTGTATATATGTAAATTGGAACGACTCACTGTTGCTGTTGAAGGGATAACAGTGCAATTACACACACAAGGTTTTATGTTGCATTGTTTCATTTACAAAGGTGTTGACAACCAAAAAAAAAAAAAAAGCTGGGTCGAGGGGCACTATATACGTTCTTTAGTATGTTGGACTTGGGTTGTTACAACAAGCTTTCGTTGAATATGTCAATGGGGGTGGACGTTGTTAACATTCAATGGATAATCTCATTTTATTTCGTTTTACATGTCGTTGATGGTTTTTTCACTCTTGTAAACTTGATGCAATGGTTTTTTTTAAATTTGATTTTTGTTGTTGTTTTTGGGTGACATTTTTCGACTTTGGAAAAACATTGTGTAACATTAACACGCATGGTCAGTGGTTGTGTATTAATTTGATTTTTTTATTGTTGCATTGAAAAAAAATTGAAAATTAAATAAGTATTGGAAAGTTAGAAGATTTGAAAAATAACTTAAACTTGATATTTTGTTTTACTACATTGTAGAGAGATATGTATTTATTTACGCCATGCTATTAAATAAAGGAGATTCCAAAAATAATCAAAACATTTCTTTCGATTTCGTACGATATTAAATCATTTTAAGTACGTTGCTAAAAAAAATTTGCAAATGCCTATTGATCTTTTTTTGTTAGTGTCAACTCTAACGTCACTTAGACGTTTCTAAACGTCAAAAAAAGGGTGCGTTCACTAACTGTTTTAGACGTGTTAGTAGTTCGGTTTGATTTACTAAGAAAGTTATGTTAGCATGCTACTGGTTTGCAAAAGTTTACAATTGAAAAAAAAAAGCTTATACTCTGTTCAACAAAATAAAAGCAGTCTACTTGCATTGGCTTGCATATATTTATTCCGAAATAAAGCACTCAGGGTTTCCGTACTTAAAATTATAAATATGTCCACTTAATGAACTTTAAATGTTTCTAAATTTCAAGCAGATACATTTTTCTTTTCTAAAACACGTAAAACTTTTATTGACTTATTCGGAAAAACGAATAAAGACAAAACAAAAAAGATCCTGACAGCTTCTTGATAAATATTACTGAAAAAGCTTTTTGTATCGAAACACTATTACGGAAATTCTAAATTTTTATCAAAACGGTTCCTACGATTTCATTCCCATGTTCTCCCATTCTAATTTTTTGAAGCACTTCTCTACAATGGCTGCAAAAATCAGTGGTGATATTGACTCACCTTGCTTTGTTCCACTTTGCAGTTTAAATGGTCCTTCGAAGTATTTAGTTTTCCTTTGTGCAGTTGGAGTGGAGGAACGGAACGTTTTTGAGATTTTTTTTTAGAAGTTCGTTCCACATTAAATTTTAGTTGATTATACGAAATATTTTTTTTAAACCAATGAAGTAGTTATCATTTCTGATAAAATTGGTATACTTTTTCTTAATAATTTTATTAACTGCAATAAGGTCATCCATAGTTGAGAAACCTGACTTAAACTCTGCTTCCTCCACCGGCTGGCTTATTTCTTCTTTCAGCCATTTCAGGATGCTGTAATCTTTCTTCCTCTTTTTATGCATCAGCGAGTTAGATAAATATAATTGTTTAAGGTGTTATCAATATTCAAAGTCACAAATTACAATGACTCAATTAATTAATTGATTTTTTTTTAATTAAAAAATAGAATTGCAACAGAAATTCGATTTTTACAGTCATTTAACAGTCATTTTTAATTTAATGACTAAAAGCTATTTCCAAACAAAATGTTTCTGCAGTATACTTTGTCAGTGACTTCATGCTGCTAACCAAGTATTTTTGTACAGTAATTTTTAGTTTATTTTTACGATTATTAATGGTGTCACTTGTTAAACAAGATTAAAATAATGATAGAAACTGTAGTTATTCACTATAACTAACCTGTTTTCCATCCCAAAGGTGCCAAAAGTCAAGAAAAAGTTTTTCTGTTTTGACCTGTAGATCAAACAAAAAGGTAATTTTAAATAGACGACAATATAACAAATGTACATGTACATACAACTGACAATGCTATTTACAGAACTACATATAGAATAGATATATGAATGGACGCAAATCTATTCTTATAAACAAACGACACGACGGCGGCGGCGGCTATGACGCTACCGACAAACGACAATATGTACGAGTTTTCAAGAAGTCGAAATGAACTTACAAATAAAAGATTCGACGAAACCATGTTAAAGAAGAAGAAAAATCTAAAGTTTCCTTGTTATTACCCTTATTAGAGGGTAGTGACAGCATTAGCATGTGTGTTGTGTGTGTGTGTGTTCACTGTTCAGTGTTCAGTGTGCAGTGCATGTTCTCGTTAAATTAAACGATAACGGAAATGAGGAAAGGTGCATTTTTTTTTTTTGCCGACGCGACGATGGTTAAGGTATTGAAGTTTGGCATATAAGCGGCACGGCACGACAATAAAAAAGGGTGCATTTTTTTTAATAAGAAAGAACACGTTTAATTCAATTTAGGATGTTTGTTTACACATATTTATTATATTGAAGGGTTTTCACTTAGTTTTTGTTGTTGTTGTTGTTGTTGTTGTTGTTTTATGTTCAAGGGTCTTTTTTGATGATATTAAGTGACAGGGAATTGGTGATGTTTCAATCGTATTTGAGGTTTGTTTTAGTTTTTTTTTTTTGTAATAAAATTAAAGTGTTTATACTATGTTATCAGTCTGCCAATAATCGAAGGAAATTTCCTTCAATTTATAGAAGTTACAGTTCTGCTATTTATGTGAAGTGAATTGGAAATGGTGTAAAGAAAAAAACGGGAAATATATCAAAAAGAATTTACCATATACTCTATTATGTCCGTGATTAATTTATTTTCATTTATTTATAATAATAACTTAGTACATTAAGATTATTATCTTTTATAGTACTTAAGAGTTTAAAAATTAAGCGTTGTTTTAATTAAATTTTTGAAAAACAAAGCAAGAAAACTTAGAACTAATTAACAATATTTTTTTCGAAGAGTAAAGAAGGAAAATATGTTGAAAGCAGAAGATGAAGTAAGAAGCAAAACATTTTGAAAAGATGAAAATAGATACTTAGATAATAAAATAGAGAAAGGGCGAAAAAGATAGTTTTTAAATAGTCATAGAAAAATAGAGAGGAATTGCATTTTTAGTACTCCTAAGCTCCTTCGTGTACGGTTCCTGGAGATGTATTTCAGCTTTCTACAACTCTATTGTGCTGATTACTTTTCGAACGTTCTTCGCCAAGAGTTCTTTTTTTTTGTCCTGCTCATCTACCTGTCCCAGTTCTAGTAGGAAGTTCATTATTGGAGTTGCGGTTGGGACAAAAAAAATCTCAAGATGTTTCGTAGACATCTATGAACCTTTCCAGTTTTTTAGTTGATGTGACCTTCCAAGTTTTGGATCTATGAAAAAGTTCGAATTCAACATTGGAGTGTTCAAACATATTGAGTTGTTCCTTTCTATTTTGGACAGGGTACCAAACGCACCTTTTTTTGCTTTTGAACGGAAATGTACCAGATTTTGCTCAAGCGTTTATTGTTCTACAACGCTTCTATCGTCTCAGTGGAACTGATTATAAGGTTTGTTTGTATATTTGATCAAAATTTTTATGTCAAATGATGTAATAGATTTGAATCTCTTTCCCGAAAAATCTCTATCAAATCAAAATCAGAGAAAAACAACATTTTTACCACACAATTTTTAATAAAGCTTCCCTCAAAATTTGGTAAATGTCACTTGCAAGTACTTCAATAAAATATTGGTTGAAAAAAAAATATACATGAACAAGACACGATTTTGTATGTAGACACAAAACAAAAAAATGAATGTCAACATCAAAGCTCCACCAAAACCACTATCGGGAAATAAAAAATAAAATCTTGGAAAATTGATCCAAACCGACTACCACCGAAAAATATGTGTTTTTATTTTTTTTTTTTAATCCAACACACCCCTCTTCCCCTATCGACCATATATCTACATGCAGAAGGGCAGCTATGACATTTTTTTGTTTTGTTTTTTTTTTTTTTACAATTTTACTTGGGATATTAAAAATTGATGAAAATGCACTTTGGATAAATTTAATTCCACCACCACTCCATGAGTGGTCTAGAGTGTAATATTGGGTTGGCAAAGTTAAGCCACAACATACGAGAACTAGCCAACACACAAGGCTTTTATATTATGATGTGATGGGGACAACTCGCAGGTGGGAATAAGTAAACCATAAACGTATAGGGGAACATTGGGGTGATATGGACATTGCTGAATGGCGTCATTTTGCTGTGCATTTTTTTTTTGCCGCCTCTTTTGATTGTCGTCCTTTTAATAATATAATAAATTTTACCTCGTGCGATACACTTTTAACCTTTATATGTATATGTCGGTGTGTTGCATTTGCGAGTGCCTATAATACAGTGACGGCTAGGAATATTGTTTCAATAGCCATATCCTTGGTTTCCAGCTTTCAGATCTTGTTTGATTAATGGCTTATATACATACATACAATATAGTGTGAGTTTATTGGATGATGGTGTGGTCCTAAATTAATATTTCAAAATTATTATTGTTAACAGTAAAAATGAAAGAAGCTGATGGACCTGGACAAGGTATATTTTTGATCAATACAAAGTTGATGAGGTTTTTTTTTAGTTTACCTACAACGAGAAATTTTAACAATATCCAGCTGTTATTTAACAGTTCACAGGTCAAAGTGTATGAAACATTAAATAAAAAACGACCTCACAATGGGTTGTTCGATTAAAAAATGTCAATATAAAAACTCTGATTTTTGCTTAAGAAGAGGATGTTGGTTACATATACAACAGCCATATTAATAAACGCGAATCAACTGGGAAGTAGTATTCTTGTTTTGTTTACATTTTAATTGTTATTTATTTTATTATATCGTTCATTCTTTGACATGTAATAACAAGCATTTAATATTTAACACATCAAATTTGGCGTTAAGGTATTAGAAAAAAGGAATGCAATCTTTACTGACCTCAATTAAAAATTGCATTCATTATTTTCAACATTTTGAAACTGCCACTTTAATTTTTTCAGTCACCAATAATTTTACTTGAAAAGATTGCAATCATTATTACCAAAGTTATTTTCACAAACGTTGGTTTTTCAGGAGTTCTTTCAACTTTTTGTGTTCTTTGAATTTTTCGCGTTCTTTTGAATTCGTTGTAACTATTGTTGCATTCATTTGACTTCTTCTTGCATTCTTGAAATTCTTTGCAAGTGAGTGAAAAAAAGATTGGTGAAAAATAAATTAGGGAAAAAAAACAATTGCAATATTGTGGTGATTGCATAAATTTGAAGTCACTTTCTAAAAGTTAATTAAATGAATGCAGTCTTTGCATTTAATTCACTGGAACATTGTAAAAGACTGCATTCGCAAAGATTGCAATTTTTCTTAGGTGATTCTGAGAAGTGGAATTTATTTTGTTTAAGCTCAAAAAATCAAGGGTACAGCTAAAACAAAATTTATTTCGTTATTTAAATTATTTGGGGAAAACATTTTGGAACCTTATTTTTCTTGGTTTTCGATTTTCCCATTGCCTTATTTGAAAAGTTGTTTTCAATGCTATTTTTAAGTAGAAAGTAGGACCAACTGTTTTGCGCATTCGACTCTTAGTCACATAATCTCTAATTAACGGTGAATTTGTTTGGCTAAGAAGTACTCACTAAAACTAGTCAGTTCAAATTTTAAAAAATCGAACAAATTTACTGTGGAATTGAATTACATATAATATAATATAATATAATATATCAAAATTTTTCAAAAAAAAATCATTGCTCCTTATTTCTAGGAGATACGAAAATAACTTACAAACAAATTAAAACCGTCATATTTATCTGACTGTAATATTTTTGATAGCAGAATTAATTTTTTTTCAAAGTTTTTTTTACTTCGCAAATATTCGCAAACCTAATTTTTGAAATAAGAAATAGATTCCATTTTTTACCTCAAATTATTCAAAATATCCTCACGCATAAGTTTCTTTATTAGTCTCCAGTTCCAAATCGCAAGTCCATACACAAAAAAAAAAAGAAGTACTTTACATTAAGTCATATGATTACCAATCATTTGATCCTTTTCTCGTTTGTTATTCATCGTTTGCCTTGGTTTTTATTGTACATTTTGTTAACAATAACGAATTTATTGTAAAAAGATGTAAGCATCATCTCAGACACAACAAATTGAAATAGATTTAAAAATCTTGTTTTTATATTCCAATGTTGTTCTAGTTAAATCTGTTTGAAAATGAGAAGAAAATGCAAAACACACAGGATATCGAAATATCATCATTTTTTATGAACTGCGATATTGTGACTACGGGAATATAGAAAGATTATTGTCTATATATATAAATATTTTTGAAGAATGGTGTGGGGGAGGTTGGAAAAATGTTGTCGATACCTACATGAAAAAAAATAGGGTGTTCCAGAATCTGATGAATGTCATTGCTGAATCTAAGCAGCTTCAACAAATTTTGATTACCAGCAATCTAGTTGTGCTTTGTTTATACAACTTTTCTATTAAAAATAATGAGTAAAAGCACATTCTGACATTCAATCTTAAAACTCACTGGTGAACCTATCCTTCAGTTCAACAATTTCTACGAAAATATGCCCTGATGGTAACGATTTTTCAGACATAAAACTTTTCACAAATATAACTCGTTTATTATGTTTCAAGAGATGCGGGAATTGTTTTCTCTTTTCAAACAATATATTTTGAAACACCCTGTTATATTATTATCGTTTTTCTTAGTATTCACTTTTGATAGCAATCCAATCATGCGGAATGAATCTAACGACTGAAATGCCTAGCGTTAGCGATAAGTTTTTGAAATATTCATACAAAATGGGGTAAAATATTCACCAAACAAAAAACAACAAGTCACGTTGTTGGAAAATACAGGACGATTTGAGATCTACCTACTTGTTTAAAGAAGAAGAAAGAAAAAAAAAATTAATGTATTGCGCTTTCCGATTGGGAACGAAGTGTGAATGATACTCACAAATTCATAGATTTATGCGAATGAATCCGTGTTAGGTTTTTTTTTTCTTTATCTGCCAGGGGGGGATTGTGGTGCATTGTGGTAATATGCTTTAGAAAAATTCTTAAGGGGTTGTCTTGCATGGACAAAAAAAAAATAATATTGGATACGATCCTTGGAATAATGAAAATGATGTGTGAGATGATGTAGATAGATATTTTTCTATTTAATGTTCTAAATAGGCTTTGAAATATTTATTGAATGATTTACGATAAACATTTAAATTATTTAAACGCAATCTCATGCGTGATGTGTGCTATGGAATTTGAAGTCTTAGTTGAAGCATTCGTGCCTCGTACATATGTTATGAGTTTTACATAGAGACATATAAATTTGTTATAGTCATAACAATTTTCTAGATCTGCACCTGTTTGCACACTGAACCTTATCTGCAATGGAATATGAAAATATAATTGATAAGATTTAATTTTACAGCCGTTATGTGCAGATGCTCCAAAATCTTATAAAGCCAGTTTTTGGTTTAGCTTAATAGAAAAATAAAGTGTCTGCACAAAACTTTCTCAGCATAATGCGGGCTATTTGTGGATAAATTTTCCCACGGAATTTCTCCTATGTTCTAAAATTGGAAATTTCGCAATTTTTCTGAAACTTATTAGCATCGGATATGAATATTCAGTTAAGATAATCTTTTGACATTATTAAAATATGTTTTCTGACATATGACTTCCACGGTTGGCTCGGACGTAATGTAATCTGAAGGTCCAATTTTACATCACTTTTTCCAATATTTGTGGCCGCCAATAATGCGGTCAATGTTTTTCCCCAAGTGGTTGATCGTTTTGGGCTTATTGGCGTTGACTAGCGACTTCACATATCCCCATAAGAAATAGTCTAGCGGCGTCAAATTGGAAGATTTTGGAGGACAATTCAAGGTTCCGAAACATGAAACTAGTCGGTTTTCAAATTTTTCCTTTCTACCAGCCCACAAAGCAAACCAAACAGTCAGTCTTTCTGTAAGTAACGGTGTCTCAACATACTTTTACAGTTTCTTCAGAATATCACGTATCTAGCTTTTCTGCATATTTGATTCATTTTAAATATCCACCACATCTCGTACAATATTAAAAATCACTAAACTTAGTACCTATTCGAAATCTTAAAAAAAAATCAATGCCAGCTTTTGAAAAAAATGTTTTCAATAAGGCAGAATTTTCAATTTATTTTATATAAACTCAAATTAAATTCCATAAACCGATTTCAATCGTTTTTTAAAGTGCTACCGAATAATATTATTATTATTTGCAATTTCACGCAATCTAACGTTTAACTGAAAATAAACATCATTTTATACAAATCCAATAAGCGTTTGATGAATTTTTGAAAATTACAATGTTTATAATTGCATCATATTACCTCCCTATATGACATGCAACAACAACAAATAAAAAAAACTAACCTATTCAAAACTACATAAATATTGCACCTGAATTGGCTTCGAAAGCATAATTTTGTTTAACCTTTTTTTTTGTGTGTTGTTTTTATGGACAAGTTTATGAAAATGTATATACATAGGTATGAGTATTATAAAGCGTGTTATAGATTATAGTGTATGCTCTTTGTTCATCTACATAAATTTTAAATAATAATTTTATGCTTAATATCCTTTCAAATTAATTTATTTCATTTCCCTGATAGAAATTGAATAACAATTAGAGAGAACCTCTATAATCACGCGTGCATTAATTGCCAATTTCCAATTTTCAATTCCCCCCTTCCAGTATTATGTATGTATGTACTGTACAATGTACATTGTATATACCTACCTACTGCTGTTCCATGTGATTTAAACTCCTGTGAGAGTTTACCTTTCATTTGCAGGACGAAACGAAAAACACACGATGGCGATTTGTGGAAATTTTCTGCTCATCTATAAAATAATTGCAAATTTATTTATGTAGGTAGGTATATGTGAGATGATTTGCTTGATGGTTAAAAAAAATAACTCTTTTTTTTTTTTGTTGCAAAATCCAGTAGAATTGCGGGGAGATAAATAAAAATCAATTGCAATGAAAATTGAATTATTGGTTTATTGAAAGGTAAAAAGTATAACATCCGTGCGTCGCGTCGGTCGGTCGTTACGTATCGTTTGGGTATTGAAGGAATTTTGTAAATTGTCCTTTTTTTCTATTTTAAATCTTTCATCTTGATAAAAAAAATATTCTTGCCTACTCAAGGGTGGCTTCAGATCGGATCGCAGCGGACGAAAGTTGATGCCAAAGTTCCTACTTGAAAAAGGGAAGATGGCGCTTTAGCAGTTCCCCTACCTGGGTCCTATTTCAGAAATCGAAAGCGATTAAACGTGATAACTTCCTCTCGTTTTCTCTTAACGGATATAATAAAGACTGCAATCATCAAAACGATGTCGTATGATCGCTTTCGGGAATGGGACCGTTATATTTTTTATATAAACCGAAGTATTTGAGAAAAGAGACCTTAACATTTCAGAGAATTTCCAATAATAGTTTTGATCGAATTGACAGCGAAAATGTGACCAAATTGATGGAATTTCTTGAACTTTATGATATTGTAGACAAGTGGTATTAAGACCGGAACTATTACTTAAAACTAAGAGACTAATAAATTATTGGCGAATTCACTAGACACCATCATCATCGGCTCGACAACTGGGGCCCGGTCCTGGCCTTCTTCAACAAGTCTCTGCACCTATCTCGGTCTAGAGCCGACGCCCTCCAAGTGCGCACCCCAAGGCTTCGGGCGCCCTGGTCTACGCCGCTGCTGTCTACCATAGAATGTATCACAAAGGACTTTCCGAGCCGGTTCTTTTTCACCCACCGGAGTCTACCGAGCTTAATTTTTGTCACTATGTCTGCTTCAAGGTAGATTGCGTACAATTCGTGATTGTACCTTCTCCGGAATCGTCCTTCTTCAATTATATTCCAACAATTCTCCTTAAGATTTTTCTTTCGAATGCGGCTAAGAGGTCGGAGTGTCTTTTGCTAAGCCCCAAGTCTCGGATACATACTTGAGATAGTTGAGAACTGGCAGGACCATGGTCCTGTACAGCAGCAGTTTTAAATTATGGTGAGATTTTTGGATTTGAAGAGCTTTGACAGACTATAGTATGCCCGCGTATTTCTTCTTTTAAATTATTTTCGGATGCTACTATTGACCCAAAGTATTTAAAGGATTGCACCACTTTAAATTCGTGCTCCGCTACCTTGATTGTTTGACCAACTGTAACTAGTAACTCGTACTTTATTAGCGATTTTCAGTGCTCACAGCTGTGCTCAGCTCTGATTCTCTTCAATGTTGAGAGTTTCATACAGTGTCTCCTTATCTTTCGCTTGATATCAGCAATGATGTTATTTGCAGAGTTAACAGGGAGACAAATTCAATGAACAGAGTTACATAAAAAAGAAAGTTACATTATCAACAAATGATCACTTCCTCACCAAGTTTGCGCTTGTGGTGTGAATCATCTCTATTTGATGACATCATGTGCTTCGTCTTTCCCTCAACAAAGGTTCGTTTGGTTCTTCGAAGTTTTCGGCATATTCAAGACATTGTGTATTAGCTTCGTAGATTTATTAAAACTCAACCTAGTAAGGCAACTTTATTTTGGATCTTCTTCAATCAACAGGAAATATCAAGATATGGAACGCACTACAGCCTATGACCAAAATAATGTTGCAGTTAGCAATGAAGTAAATACCTTTATTCTAAATCGTCACACATTCCTTCACACATGAAGAAGCTTTGATCAACATTCTATTCCAACAGAAATAAATATTACTTATAATTGTGAAATTCCCTGAAATGAACTAAAAACTGACAAAAATGTTATTGCCCCAAAGAAAACTAATCAAAAAATCAAAACATCAGAGAATTCTTTTGAGATCCGATTTCTTTGTTATTGTTTTGTTCAAATCTAATTTCCTTGAATTCTTTAATAAAAGTATTTTAATAAAAGCCTTTTATGACCATGGCAAAACATCATAATATACACTCTTAGATTTTATTTGAGATTGGTGTAATTTGTGTTTTCTCATCACAGGTGTGAGCTACAACTATAGATAAAGTCAACAAAAAAAAGAGGAAGACAATAACATCACATTACGGGAAGTAGTTAGTTCCAAAACAAGTCCCTTGATTCGTATAAGTCGTTTACTTCTTGACAGAAAAGTTTATTTCATTAATTTTGTCTTTCTTCTTCTTTGTTTCTGTCCACACAGAAGTAAATTTTCGATCTTTATGTTTCAGGTTACATATTATATAAAAGACAAGAAAAAAAAAGACTCACACTAATGATACATATCCTCTGGCATCATCCCAAAGGACATACTAATGTGATGACATTCTGTACTCTATGATCTGAAACAACTAACCACAATTAAGAAGAACAAAAAAAACATTGATACAAAGCTACACAAAAAAGTAAATAAATAAAAGAAACAGGAAATAATGAGCTTTGCAAAACCAAATGTTAATATAATAACACATTACTCGCAGTAGTGAAAATGTATCGACAAAAAAAAGGACATTGCAAGGTACCTACCTAACTAATACCTCCTCTAGTACAATAAGGTAAAATTAATTACACAGTACGAGAAAGACAGAGAGAGAGAGAGAGATTGAGGCCAAATTATGAAATTATGAAAACAAAAACTTTACTTTTTAAAAAGAAGTTGAAACGCTATAACAAAAAAATCTTTAAGAAAAGAATAAAACTTTTCCGTGTTCTATAGGTACAGTAGAGTACAGTGGGGGGCCTATACTGTGTACTATACATTGTATGATGTGTGTATGGTAGTTTTACTCTATCCAACGTTTAAGTTAAAATTAAAATTCCTGGAGCGCTTCCAACCCGACAAAAAACTTAAAACTACAAAATTATCCCCGTTAGCTATATATGGAAAGGGAGAGAAAACCATTCGAAAAGAATGATGAAGAAAAATGCCAAATGATAGAAACAAAAGAAAAATCATACATAACGTTAGCGAGGTCGTCCTCGTCATTAAAATAAGGGTCCTCGATCTGTATATATAGTACAGTACCGTACAGTGTAGGGCTCCTATCCTATCCCATCTCTCTTTCCCTCCGTGTTGATGGTTAGAGATTGGGTTTTGGGTTTAGTTTGGTTGGTTTGTGTGTTAGTTTTTCCAATGGCAAATTGAAAAGTTCACACAAAGCGATGCTATGACAGAAAGGACAAAAATGTACATTATATATTTTTTTTTCTCTTGTTCACTGTATTCTCCTTGCCTTAAGTCTTTCAAATCTACCATAACAGGCGGCATGGATGGCGCGGTGTAGAGTGCATCTTCTAAAGAAAAGAACGACACAGATGAAGAAGAAATAAGTTAGACAGTCGAGCGAAAAATGAGGGAAATGCATAAAATTACATTATCGCAACTCAAGTATAAAAAAAAAACACAGAGAAGTGGGGAAGGAGGTGGATGTGAATTCAGTCTCATTAACATTTCTATTTGTTGTATTTTTTTTTCTTTTTTTTTTTTTGAAAGTGAAATTCTAAGTGAAAAAAAAAATTTAATGCTAAGCAAGATAAAAAGACCAACGTTAGGGACAGAATACTTATTTAATTTACTTTTGGGCGCCACATCTCTCGACATAATGATTAATTTTTTTTTTGTGTACAAGAGACATAGATCATGTAGGTATACGACTAGGTTTTTTTTCTGTTTTACTTTTCTATTCATTCTGCCTTTATAGTAGTTTCGTGATACATACATATATAAATAAAAACTGATTTTTTTTTTTTGTACATTTTTGTAGATTTTGGTTTTTCAAATATTATTGTAAAATTTTAGAAATCATCAATTTAAAAAAAAAATATATTTTCCATTACTAAAAAGCCTTTGAAGTTAAATCCTCAAATTCAGCATGGTTTTAAAATTATATCAAAAAAATTGACCAGTGTGACAATTTTCTCAGAAACTCAATAGTGACTTTAGGTCCCGTACTTATAAAGGGTGTTTGTTTTCAAAGGAAATTGAACTTTGAAACGGAATAAAACAAAAATAAATTTTTTTAAATTGACATGAAATTGACTTTATTCGAAAGATAATCTTTTGGCATTTATGTATTCCAACATTTGTGACCGCATATTGGCAATAACGTGGCGAATGTTGTTGTTGACTAAGACTAGCAACTTCACGTATCCCCACAAAAAATAGTCTAGCGACGTTAAATCGCACGATCTTGGAGACTAGTTCACGGGTCCAAAGTGTGAAGCTATGGGATTACCAAACGTTTCCTTCAATAAATCAATTGTGTCACAACCTATGTGACATGTTGAACCACAATTTGCAAGCGTTTTATGCACGTTGAAATGCAAAACCAAACTAATCACAAATCACTTTACAGCTGTTAAAATGGCCGCTAGTTAAAGAATTTATACATCTCTAAAAAAAACACCATTAACTTCCACAAATATTAAAAACAAAGACTATCTTAAAAAAAATATAAAAACATTGACCTCGTTTAGTTCAGTTTAACGTGAAAATCCTTAATAGATATCTACGCGAAAAATAATTTCCTGGGAAGTGTAACACTTAGAAACACATTTGAATACTCAAAAATAAACAAAAAATATTTCAAATAGAAGTACATAGGTATCTTTCTACAAACAAAAGTAACACTTTTCATACTTCAAACACAACACAACACAACACAACACAAAAAAAAAACTAATAACACAAAAATATTGTGTTAGCTTGTTACACCAATTTTCATACAAAGCATCTAATTTCCGCCATCATTAATGAAATTATATACAAAAAAAAAATCTGTTCCCTAGTTACGACAACTTAAGAATTTCAAAAGGCTTCCTTCTCCCACCCCAAAACCTCTCTCCAAACTCTCTCCGAGCTGACGAAAACAAAAATCTGTTTTTAATTCTTCAAGTGTCTTGAAAGAGGCATTTCTCTCTCGTGTAACTTTGGATTAACTCTGAAGGTTGTATTTCAAAGAAAAACCTCTTTATGTAATGCGATCGTTAAATGTGAATATGACGACGATGACTCTTGTTAGATATAATATGTTGGTATGTATGTATATGTTGTGAAGTGGGTACACTGCTGACGAACTTCCCTCTTTTGCCTCATACAACAACCCCCCATCCCCCAATCGCGGTTGTATAACAACTACTATATAATATAGTACGAGTATACCCTACTCATCATCTCATCAGCAGTATGTTTGCTCTTGAAAAGATGCTTAAGTGTCGGAACGTCTCATTTTTCACTCTTCCATCTTATCTTATACGAGAGTAGTATTATATACAAAAATGCCTTCTTGCTTAGTTGTTATCTTCAAGGCATGCCGTGGCAGCAACAAGACGGGGAGGAGAGTGGAGGGTATATCTATAAAGCGGTAACAACATTGCGAATCAGGTTGATGGGGTGGCGATAGCGATAGCGATATAGAGGGCAGGCGGTGCGACGACGGCGGGCGTAAATTATGGTGAAGCTATTGTTGGGTAGTAGGTAAATTACTCTCTTGATCTGCTTTTTATGGAATGCACCTGAGACGAATTTAATTAGCAAATACCTTGTAAATAGCTTTGCCAAATTGATAACGTGAATTAAATTTACTTTGAAGTGCTTCTAAGACAAAATTGATAGAGAATGTTGCGAGAAAACAAGGACTTAGTCTCGCACTTATCAATATCTACATAAATAATTATAAATTATACGAGTAGCGATGTTTCTAAAAAGTTTCTAAATTATTATTTTAACTTTTGAGAAGCTTAAAACAATTATGCTTTATGTTCGTAGTGGGTAAGTAGGTGAAACTAATAGTAATTGCTTTTTTTTTTTTTTTGTTGAAAGGGACGGGTTGTGGTGACAACTTGGTTGTATGACAATTTTGTCATAAGTGTTTGTATATTTTTGGGGGAAGTAAATTCTTCCTTTTTATTGCTCTTCCTTGTGTAATGTGATCTATATTATTACTTAACAACCTGTCTGTCAGTTCGGAATAAATGTGGAAGTAACTTTCAAGTTAAGAAGTTGTCTACAATTATTGGAAGTTCATCATTACTATTTTTTTTTTACTACAATTTGTATTTTATTTTCCTCAACTTAGCGTTTTCACAGAAAAGGTTCATAAAAGGTATTGGTCAGCAAAAATAAGAAGTTCTGAATCTGAGCAGTTCTACAGACAAATTTGTGAAAAATGTCAGAAAGTTCACAGTGGTTGTCAAGTTGACATTTTATTGAGAAAGTCTAAAAATTGGCAGTTGTCAAGGTTAAATGTCTGTTGGGTTACGAGAAATCTTTCGGAAACTTGTTGGAATCAAGTTATTAACCAGGCATTATATTTTTCCGACATCAACTATCAACGTCATTTTCAGTCAAAAAGCTAGCAAGAATACTACGAATGCGTTTACAATTAGTTCAAGTTCTCACTAACAGGCTGTCTTTATTAATAGCTAATTGTCATTGTATTTTAAGTTGAATAGAGGAGTGCCGCATGGTTCAATTCTTAGACCTCTTTCTCTATATTTGTAAATGACCTTTCATTTGCTTTAATAATTATGTGCGTTATTGATATCTATGCAGAAGACGCACAGTAGTCTAAAATGACTTTGAATTGCAAAAACCTAAAATCAGCTTTCATCAAATCCCACTGAAGCAAAGTTCATACCAATCACTAATCAGCATCCAAAAATTTTTTTTTAAAAAGTCCTTAAGATGGTTGGGATAGTATACAAAACAATAAACTTCCCAATGAAGTGAAGAAGAAGTTATTAACATTGTTGACATTTGACTGTGAAATACAACCGTTAATTTAAAACTGACAACAACAACGTTAACAAGAAGTATACAAGAACATATTAAAAGGGTGTATGAATACGGCAACAATTTTAGTTTTTACATTACGTTTAGATTTCGTTAAAACCAATTTTTATTTCAGGAATGATTTTTATGTCGACTAGTATTCAGGCCTTTTAAGCCCTTGGGAAAATAGATATTGCTTTATTTCCTATGTAATTCATGTACCTGAAATGTTTTTGAAAATTTATCTTTAGGCGATATAAGTTAGAAGTATGGTCTGTCAATTGTTGTTGGGGAAAATTTTTAAACAAAATCCTACCGAATACAGACTATACCGACACAGACCTATTCTACTATGAAAAAAAAAGTTAAAAAAAAAAATATCCTTAAATCCATCGATTCGATATCATGAATTGGTAAGCAAAATTATTCAACTTTACTCTATGCATAAATGGAGGATAAACAAAAAAATTTCTTCTTTTTTTTAAATTCAAATACCTGTGATGTGATGGTATCCAAATGAATAGGAACAATCTTTTTCCATATTTAATGGTTTATAGCCTCAAGATCTAACCATGAGAGTCCACATGCAACACAAAAAAAAAAATCTTGAATTCATCAACTTTTCAAATGTGTTAATAAATATGGATTCTGAAATTGTTTTCATTTTATCAGTTTTTGTTTGTTTTTTTTTTTTCTTTTCTTTTCGTTTTTTTTTTTTTTTGTCATTGCAAATCGCAGGTGTACAAAATCATAAATTTCCCAAAGCTCTTCATTTTATGTTTTTGAATGGATTCTTCTTTTCCCCAGATGTCGAATGCGATGAGGATGAGTTGATTCGAATGTATAGCTCCATATAAAAATGATGATGGTTTTTATATATACATACATATATAGACAAAACATTATACGAGTATCTATATACGTTTAAAACGTTTGCATCATACGGATGAGAAACAGGGATTTAATAGCTTTTGGCAAATTTTATACCATGTGTTGGTTTAAATATTATGATCGCGAAATATAAAAACAATAATAATATGGGGAAAATGGAAAATAACAAGGAGTTTTTGTTGTTTTTATTTACATATGTTTATGTTTATTGAACAATGCATATTAAAAATATACAATTATAGGAAAAGTTAAATATAAAAAAATTCTATTTATTTTCTTCTTCTATATGTGAAACATTGAGTTGCTTGGGGTCCTTTAAAAAAAAGCTTCTTAAAATATTAGCTCTAATATTGATTTTTTGTTTCCTCCAAAATAACTCATATATCGGATAGGTATATCAGAAACCGTATTTATCTTGAAACCGAATCATTTTTCTTAAATCAAAATTAAAAAAAAAATATTTTGGGAATTTCGAAGAATTTTTTTTTTTTAATTTATATTTAAGTGTATACTTAAAACTTAAAACTAGCATACAAACTTTTAAGGAATTTTATATTAAATGAAATAAGTTTTTAAAAAAAGCTCCAAAAATTTTTGAAAACAAAAATCCGTATTTTTCAGATTTTTTGCAAATACTAAAGTTTTATCGGGTAAAAAGATTTATAGACCTTTATACTTTTAATAAATTATTTTTGTTTAAACGTATACTGCTTTAATAACAAAAAAATGCATAAAAGCAATAATACCGAAAAAAATTGAATTACTTAACTGTTAATAGTAATAAAGTATGTAAACAAGCTTTAAATAATAAATAACTCTGACTAATTACTTCTTTTGCACATTAAATGACCTCACTTTGCCACCCATCAGTTAATTAATTTTAAACTTTCACAAAGAGTGTTAGTAAATGCAAAAATAAAATATTTAGTATCTATCTACAAAACAAAAAAAAAATTAAAATAAATAAAAAAAATAAATTACAATATGTTGTGTGTTCTTATTATAGCTAGCTACATACGTATACAATACATTGTATATGTAATCAACTTTAATCTACTATAGAACAATTTCTCTTTTCTCTAATTGCAGTTCTGGGAAATCATATCCGATGAGCATGGTATCGATCCCAATGGCATGTACCATGGTGAAAACGATTTGCAATTGGAACGCATTGATGTCTATTACAACGAGGCAAACAATGGCAAATATGTACCACGCGCGGTTTTAATCGATCTCGAACCAGGGACCATGGATTCCGTTCGCCAGTCACCATATGGTCAATTATTTAGGCCGGACAACTTTGTTTTTGGACAATCTGGAGCTGGTAAGTGCACTTTGATGTTGTGTTGTTGTTGTTGTTGTTTTCGTATGTATTTGAGTATTTCTGCGCTTCCTCGTTTTGTAGCTTAGCTAATTTTCAGCCCTTAAAGCATTTTTTTTTTTTTCGTCTGATGTTGTTTAACCAAAAACGAGGACGAATGCAATGGTGACGGTGAAATGATAAAAAACAAAAGAATTTTACGTGTTCATTTTTGCCAACACCATTCCTCCAGGGAAACAGCAAGGATATAGATAAAATCTGAGAAACGAAAAAAAAAAATCTGGTAGCTGATGGAAAAAATAAGCTTTGTAATTTTGGTCATGTATACTAAACCTTCGCATACAATACACACCACCCTTATGTTTGTGACGGTTCAGATTCATAGCAGCAGAAGCAAGCAAGTCCTGAGTCGGAGTCCTTATTCCAACGAAACAGGTACCATCTATGACCAGAATAATTATGCCTCTGGTTAGTTAACTCCAGGCGGTAAACTTGTCCACTGCAAGGAACATGGCAGGACAATTACATTGTGTGTCTTGTTGTTTGTTGTGTACACAGTGTACCTATACACATTTGCTTATTATAGTCGTAGTTAGTTGGATGTTCCTTTTCTCTATCTAGACAGTCTTGGCAGATACTAGTTGGTTTTGTAAGGCACAACTAGTAAAAGTTGAATATCGCCAGGAATTTTCAAAATTAAATTAAATATGCGTTCTAAAATATTAAAAAATACGAAACATAATGGCCCATATATGAATGACTATGAAGTCGTCTGTCAAGTTCTTTTTTTGTCTCTACTAAACTAACCTGGAGTTTATGTTATTCAAAGACAATTTAGACCCAGGTCCAAAAGATAAACTGGAGGTCAAACTTTAAAAGCGGCTGACTTTGACTAAGTTGTTTTTTCTATCTGTCAAAAAATGGATTGGATTTCAATGCATTGACAGGCAATAGTACTAAAATTTTAGTAGAATTCTGTTTTTTACTAAACAGAACTGCCAAATCCTTTATGAATAGCAGCTGTTTCCAGCCTGTGTGTTAACTTTAGACTCGATGCCAGTTGGACTCGGGTCTAAAATTTGACTATGAATATGCTCCAACAACTTTAAAATATAAAAATCTAATATAAAATATATAAAATAATAAAAATATAATCTTAAGGCCGGTATTCACCGAGCGATCATAATTTTATTAGACTCAACTTGAAAAATGTTCTCTCAACCATTTTGAAATAATATTTCCTGGTAAAATTTGCCTTATTGCGAAAATAGCTGACCCTACTTGAAGTAGCGATGTCACATAGCACAGGTATAAGTACATTCGGCTGAAGTGAACATATGTTTCGTTAACCATGGCATTTCTATCCTCTCACATGAAGACTTCAAATTTGCCCATGTCAACAGGAAATTTTTGAAATCTTCAATTAGTTCTTAACAAACTCATGTACGTTGATAGATATTTCTGCTGTACTGATACTCTATAACCTTTCAATTTCTACATACATAAAACAACAACAATATAAACCAAAAAAAAAAAAAAATACATGATGATGACAAAATCAATATATCCTTTGCAGGTAACAACTGGGCAAAAGGCCATTACACGGAGGGTGCTGAGTTAATTGATTCCGTATTGGATGTACTTCGCCGTGAATCTGAAGGATGCGACTGTCTGCAGGGCTTTCAGCTGGCACACTCATTGGGCGGTGGTACCGGATCTGGTCTGGGCACACTGTTAATATCGAAAATACGTGAAGAGTATCCTGATAGAATAATGAATACATTCTCTGTTGTTCCATCCCCGAAGGTGAGTTTTATAATAACTTCAATTTCACAAAAGATATACAATTCGTTCTTCGTTCAATCCCATATTTCCAAGTCCATTCGTCTGTTGTTTATACCTTTCTACATATCTCTCTCTCTCTCTCTATAGAATATACTTCTTGTTCTAAGCTTTGAAATTTGAAACGAATCTATTTATCTTTGATTATCGTTTTCTTGATGGTTGTTTTTATCTTATACTCTCACAGTGTTTTGTATTTTGAATTAAAATTTGTATTTCAAAAAACAAATTGATTTCGATTTGAACATAGCATCAGTACAACAGTAACTACATATATATTATATCCAAGAAACAGAGAAATTGTGTTGTGGTGTACCTTCTGGAGATGAATCAATTGTGGTTTTCCATCAGTTGTTTGTTTTGTTTCAATTTAAATTCAATTGGGCTTTTGGTTAGAACAAACATCTTTGAAATTGGGTTTGAATAAAACATAAATTAAGTACCGATACATACTCGAAGAATTCTGTAATGGATGAATATTTTTTCCATTTCCAAAGAAAAAAACTGGCCATTGGTCTTTTTTGGATGACTTAATTTTAAACATCTCAAGACTTTCTTATTAATATTAGATGAGTTCAGGAACTTAAAACAAATATAAAATCCGAATTAATGTTTTAATTATTAAATTAAATTCAATAATAAAGATAAAGAAATCACATTTAGGATTCAATTTTAGTCTTTTGTAGAAATTTGTGGTCATAGATGAATTTTGATTTCGATAAGCAGAGAGTGTTCATATAATGCAGTTTTGTGCCACCTGTTATGCAATTGACAGCTTCCAGCTGTGTTTAGTTTGATTTCTGCTTTTATCTTTTTCGCCAAGTGCCTTAGATCCACGAGGCTCTTGGTGAATTTTTGGGCCTGGCCACGAGATAAGTCCAGGCACTGATCCCATTATTCTGCCTCTGCTCGTTCGGTGACGATTGAGCATCTTTTCGGACTCGTGCTAGATCCTTGGGATGTGGTCTTTTTCTTCTTTCTTCATCATTTCCCGGTGATTGTTATGATCTCGATTGGTACAACACTCCCACTCTATTGTTCCATGTCTGAAGCCAACTAAATCCAGGTGCCGTTGCATTTGCAGTATTGGAACGTCGTCGTGTGATATTGACGTTTAAACTAGGCTTTCAGGGCATCTTATTTTTACATGACAGTACCATCTACATAAGTTGGTGAAGTTCTTCTCTGGACCACAGCCCTGCTCTTTGTTAATTTTTAAAAACAATTAAACAATTTAAATCATCGCTTCAAACAAATGATTAATTACATTGTTTTCTTGTCTGTAAATGAAATCACTCAAGCACTTATCTGACGTCACTTAAATTAGCTCAGATTCTAAGACCAAACTATTTACTTCTCTGATAAATTAAATCAATCAAAAAAAAAAAGAGAGAATTATAAAAAGAAATTGAGGCAATCGTAAACTGCAAACATAAATACGATACCCTACCCCATAAAACGTCAACTTCACCACGTTCCATTTACTTTAACTTTGACCTAACGCTCAATTAACCCAGAACTATTGCTGGCTGACAGTCTCAGTATGTATATAGGTACTGCGTACTGCGTACTGTATACTTTATCTAATTGAATTAAACGATGATTTATGACCATTCCCTAGGAGGAACACTATATGTATGCTCTTGGTTTAAATACCCAATTTTATGAGCTCCCATTGAGAAAGTCTTAAATGGATTGTGTCACGAATGTGAACTATTATAACTATTATTATTATTGTATATAGCCAGCGAGCGAGCGAGCATCATCTCAGCCATATATTCATTGGAATGGCCCATCCCCATCTCGCCATTCCCATCTCGATTGTCAGTCAGTCGGTTTAGTTTTATTACAAAGACAACCAAGAAGCTTAACATTAAATCTTACAATTTGTGATAAGTTAATTGCAATTGATTTATGAAGTACGCAACCCCTTACGTAACCACACACATAAGACAATCGAATGACATTTTATAAGGGGATCAATGACAATAAAGATGATGATGATGACGACAATGACAACCATTCGACCCACCAACGACGACGACGCAACGCACGGCGACGGCTATGATGCATCTACGAAGGACGTGGTGAGCGCGAGAGCTGCTGGTATCTTTATGTGTATCCGCAGTGGTTTTGCGTTGATATTATATTCGCCTGGACAATATCGATGGGGTGGCCTATAAATTATGGTCAATACTCTATATCATCCAACCATACCTACATCAGTGTATGCCGCCTGCCACCACCTGTCGTATGAGATTTAGCGTCAACAAATTTTACAATTACCAAACACATTTGTAACCAATGAAGGGTGAAATGCGGTAACGCTATGCGGTCCGCATAATAAATCATATCGTACATAGAATTGTAGTAGTCTGAGAAATTGTGTTACAAAGTATAGATTAGTCTTTAGGGTGAAAATGAGGGTGTAGATTACTGGCATGGCATACTTATGGAGAGGTGTTTGTTCAGGGCCCATTACTTTCTATGCACTCTCATTTTTGACGCGATGACACACTCGTGGGAATACATCTGTCAAAAAGACGTAAAAGGAAACAACTTTAATTGGAATATAAACCTAAAATGTCAGTAGTGTCGCTGGAAAGCTGTATCTCAGAATACAGCGTTTTCATGGCGTTCTAAAAAGTCGCCATTAATATGAATTCAATTCCACTTATAATTTTAGAGAAGGTTATCTGGCAATATCTTCTCGGCCATCAGTCGGAGAAAGAAAAGTGTTATAACCTTTTTTGTAGAAAATTGTATGATCTGCAAGTTTTGTCAAGAATACTTTTCAATAGACTTTACCGTTAAAAAGTTATGGATGAAAATCCAATTAGGGGGGCCTTTAACCAGCCTTAAAAATTTTAGCGGAGAGCATATTGATGGAGAATTTCAATAGGTTACTACATCTGGACTACTGAAAAAATATCTTCATTTTCAATTACACAGACATTCACTTTTCCAGTCATGTTTTTCATAACTTCTTATCTATCCAATTGCTGAGTAAATATGTAACTTTTCTCGGAAATAATCTTACCCATACAATATTTCATTTAAAGTACACATTTTTGTTGAATGAATTATCATATCTTCATATTTATTTTCGACTCTTGATAAGAATTTTATTTTTGTTTTGCCGAAAAGCGTTTATCACCGAACTACAGTTACTCAAAAAATTGAGCTACACCAAAAAGAAATGCCAATAAAAAAAATTACAATTTTTGTCATAAAAAGAAAAAGATATGCACCACTGTTTTCGCAAATAAAATTTAAACATTTTAACTATTAAATTCTGCATTTAAAAATTTTTAAAAAATATGTATTTTTCGCAAGTATGCTAAATTATGGGATTAACTGTACAACCGAACTAGCTCATAAAACTTTTCAAAAAAAAAAATATATTCAGTGACAACATTGACGACAGTCATAATATATTCTTTGAAATATAAATAAACTTTAAGATTATAATTTCATTTACTGTTTGCATGAAATGACAAGCAAGTTAACAAATAATAAGAATGTACGATAGGGAATATCACATGATTGAATCAAATTCAAGTGACACTTAATTTAATGGATGTTTGAAGTCAATATTAAGATCTATGAACGAAACATGAATACAAAAAAAAATATGATAATGTCTATGAAATAATATTTACCACACTAGACTACTTTGCTCTTAAAATACTGATGCATTAAATAATTTACTTAATTCAGGTATCAGCAATGAAGTTCTTAATTTAGAAAATATAATAAATATAAAACAATTCCAGAAAGCTTTAAATTGTGACATCAATGTTAAATGATGAAAAAGTTCTATAAAAATATTTTTATAACGTATATGCATTTGTTTATGCCAGTTGTTTCAATAAAAATAAATAAATACCTATTTAAAGTAAAAATATTTCATTTTTTTCATTCTGACTAATTTGCATTCTGACTAAAATGCAAATATTTTTATTTTTTATCAATAACGGTAGGTTGTCAAAAGTAAACTTGGCGTAAAAAGAAGTGTATCCCAAGGTCATTACGTTTCATTTAAAAAAAAATAAATAGTCCCCAACGACTTAAGCGCCTTGAGTATTTTTTACAAAACTTTCCGATCATGCATTTTTCTACACAAAAGAGTACCTTCTCCGACTGATCTTTTAAAAGATATTGCCATTTCAAAAACGGGAAAAAACCGTGAAATTCAATTTTCACCTGTTGCTCATAAATTGTAAATATTAACAAAAATATTAATATGCAAGGATTGTACACTGGGATCGTTAATTTCGAAGAAATATTTATTTAATTTTTAAAAATCGTCATAATCTAATTTCTGCAATTCTTTAAGCTTAACTGTTCCTGTATGAGAATTATTTGCACCGAAATCCAGTTTTTCGTTGATTTATTCGGAGTCAATCATATTTTAATGACTTTTTAAAGCTAAAATTTTACACGAAATTGACGCATTCCACAACTTTTTATTATAACGGTACTTTTTATCTCCAAAATGTAGATTTCAATCCGATTTCCTTTAAATGTGCATTTTGTATCTTTATTTGTAGAAAAGAGCGCAGTGGAAGTAGTGTTTGACTGCTAACACAGATGTGTGGGTTCGATCCCCAGTCTAGGCAGCATTATTTTCTATATTCCCTGAGCTTAAGGTCAACCCTGAAATTTAGTGAGATAATCAAAACTTAAATCCACTGTGGCAACGAAATTCAATCCTATCCTTCTAACATTGCCTGATTTACAAAACTATAGGTTTTACTGATAAGTAATAGAAATAATAAGAACTGCGTGATCGGTCGCTTGCTTTTTCGTTATTTTATCTTTTTACTGTGGCAGCGTCCCGCCTACGATTTCTAGTAGCTACCTACGATTTCGAAAATTTATTTTAAGAAGCAAATATTTTTTGAATAACTCTCATGACAGATTAATGTCTCCTTTTTCTTTCTTTAAATATTAATGAATAATGAATCCATTAAATCTCTAAGCCACTGCATTACAACCCCAAGGCCATATGAATAAATTTATGTAATTACAAAATGTGTGTGCGTTTTTTTTTTTAATTTTTTTTCCGGTAAATTTTATAACCATCTGGTATATACACTGTGGTCTTTGATTTTCCGCATCAAAAATTTGCTAAATTTCAAATAATTTTTTAACTCCCCAGGAGTAAGGATTAATGAGTGTTTTTCATTAGAAGAGAAATTGAAAATTGTAAAACCATAATAATGCCTGCGGTTTGATTTTGTACAGAAACAAAAAAAATGGTTTAAAAGCAATAATAAAAAAAAAAAGATTTAATTTAAAAGTTCGAAATAATTTCAATAAGTCCTTTTAAGTTGTGCGTTGTGCTTCATTCTCTTGCAATTTCACCCCCCCTCCCTTTCAAAATTCCGTTTCGCATTACTCCACAAATGTAATTTGAATTTCTATGGATTCATGTAAAATCTATATTTGTTAGCTACATGAACAATTATTTATATTGATTTGATTTAATTTAACAATATTACTAATTGTACTAATTTGACATCGTCTAATTCCTCTAATAAATTACTAAATATTGGTCAAGTGTGGTTGCGGTTAACACAGCATAGTTTGGTTTGAAACGTGACACATACGCATATAGGTCTTTCGTTCACACAAAAGCTAAACAGCAAATTGAATAAATTATTTATTTCAAATATAATAATAATAAAATGGAAAATATCCCACTGGAATAAAACTAAAAAAAAAAAAACAATAATTAAAACAAAAAAAAAAGAACTTCTGAGATACCATACTGGCTAAAGGGTATATTTATAAATAGGAATGACGTATAATAATTTGAGTCAAATAATAATCATGGGAAAATGGAACTGTATGTGGAGGGATTTTCTGAAAAATGATTAAGGCCATCCGCCGCCACTCATTCACGGATGGCGGTCAATTTAGATAACGTAATTAAATTATGCGAGCACATATAAAGCATAAAATATTCAATTCACACGTAACGAAAATGTTTAAGGTAATTAATTTCAATTATCGAGCTTATCCGCATTTTGCATAATTTGCTATTTTATGTTTGTGAATATGCAGTTTTGGGGTTAACCGTTGATATTGTTCATCGATAAAGAAGATTGAGGATGCCAAAAGGGTGAGGGAGGCGGAGAGGAGGGGGAATGGGGTAACCGGCAACAATTTATGGACACAAGTGCAATGTATTGCACACATTATAGGTTTGTGATGTGCCCGCTTGCGAGTAATACTTCTGTTTATGATGTAGACAATTCGATTTTGACCAATATGATTACCTATAACATTGGTTTGTGCATCCGCAACTTTATATGGAGTTATTGTTATTTATACATACTTTAGGTTTAGGTTTTTTGTCATAGGTATGGTCTCACTTTGATAAAGCTTTAAAATTGACAAAAGTTTTAAGGGCTTTAGAATATTTGAAAGTTAACTACGAATGATTGGACGAATGTCAATGGCAATTAAGGAAAAGAGTTTAAAAATTTAAATGATCGAAAGTATTGAGAAAATATGAGTTTATGAAAAAAACTATTTTTTTACCATATGAAATTTTCTTAAATACATTAAGAGAAATAAAAATAGTACGCAAGTGTTGAATACATGAAATGTTATGTAGAGCACACAGACAATTTCATCAAAATACTTCAAACCATTTTTGAGATGAATATGTGTGTGAACCCCACAAGTGTAACTTTATAGTGTGATGCAGTGGATTGGGAGAGTTGTGGTCCCAATCTACCAGAAAGTACTGATAATGTGACTTCCAACTCTCAACCATTCCTGTGTGCGTGGTAGCAAGAATAGAGCTGACCTACAATTTGAAAAGCTATTCTTGAAACGTAATACTCCTGGAGAATTTGTAATTTTTGCGGCCCGGCGTGTGAAAAAACATTTCTGTTTTTCGATGGACTGGGTGGGAATCGCACACAGAACTCCGGCATGACAGTCCTACGCACTAACCATTATGCCACGGGCTACTACATTGTCAAAATGTACTACTTTTACAATATCACAGCAAAAATTGTTGATTATTCAAAAAAAAAGTTGAAGTAGAACGTCTGTTTCTTAAATTACTATAGAACTACTGTTGATCCCTTAATTTTTTGACTAAGTGTAGTTTAATTTGTTAGAGAGTAATTTTAACCTTTTCATCTATACTGTACAATTGTACATATTATATACTCTTGGATAATAATTATTATTGTTCTTTAAACAATACCTCACATGGCTGAAATTTGCAATGTTAAGGATCAAACATCATCGCCACAGAAGCTGTTTACTCCGATTGTTTATCTTACAATGGATATCTTATACCTGAAAGCATAACACCAAGAAATTAACAAATGAAAATGATCAATAGAGCTGCAAATGTGCATTTTGAATTCTAGAGTCCAAAGATTCCAGTGATGTATCATTATTAGAGGTTAAGAATGAAGAATAAATAATCAAGAGATTAAGATTGAAATACTATATTACATTGATATACATGTATACAAAAAGATATATGTATAAAGTACGTTGTTGCCATGTGAATAAGAAACTGTAGACGATTCAACTCAAAGCAGCAGTGCGTCCATTACTAAATTATTTAAAATAATGAGAAGCAATGAACCTTCCTTGCACAACACAACATAAACAAAACCGAACCGAGTATGATGTGTCATCCTTAATTCCAATGAAATCCTTTAATATCCTTTGAGTGTTTGTATACATAAGTATCGTCCCTTTGATTATGGCACTATGCTAAAACTGAAGATGCATCATAGGAAATAATTGTGTTATTTGACACACATAACAAACAAAACAGTATGCGGTTGTATTCAATAAATTATTTTATAATCATTAATAACGTAACGTATATAATTATAATAAACCAACTGATACGAGTTTGAATATGAATAATTAAACATATAATAGCTTTTTGTTTGAATCTGTTGATTACAGAATGCAATTTAGATGAAACTCAATTGTATCATTTGACGACTGAAATTGATGTAAGCACCGGGTATCCTTTTGTTTTCTCCATTATATAAGTGTAAATGACAAAGAAGCAATTATTGGATTGGATATTTTATATACAATAATCTATCTCTTTATCACTGCTATCAAATTCTAAAATTGAGGCTGCACATTAATTGATTTAAATGGACCAAGTTATGTTAGATTTATCAACAATTATTTCTCAGACGATTCTTTTCCAATTTTTAGAAAATCCATTAATCCATTGATAGATATAATTTAGGTTTTCAGAGCATGGCTGTACTACATTCGATACTTGTTTTA
This sequence comes from Syrphus vitripennis, assembly GCA_958431115.1. NCBI lineage: Eukaryota > Metazoa > Arthropoda > Insecta > Diptera > Syrphidae > Syrphus > Syrphus vitripennis. Next base: position 15,161,449 of record OY288108.1, on the reverse strand, counting down.
ATTGTAAACAATAAAATATTGCGTATACGCCACAGTGTACAATGAGAACTAAATCCAAAATTGGCCGCGGGCTTACTAATTCTATATTACCAGTGTCTCTAATTTCTACAGGAGATCAAAAAAATAAGAGCATTTTTCAGTTTCTTTTAGTGTTTTTGAAAAGGGCTGTGTCTTTTAGAAAAGGGGTAGTATTGAGATTAAACAAAAATCATTCAAGGGACTCAAAGTTTTAATTTTCAATTTTTTTCTATAAGAAGCCAAACATGGGATCTAATTTTCAAAAAAAAAGTCAGATAACATATTTATTATTGCCTATTTTTAAAGATATTTTGAAGTAGAAAAAAAGTTTCGAGAATAAATAAGATAAGAAAGAATAAATAAAATCAGATACCATTTTCAGATTTTAAAAAAGCTATAAAAAAATGATTGTTTTTTTCAATTCTGAATTGGAATATTAAAAAAACCTGACGTGGATGGAGCGGTTCTCAGGCCAAATTCGGATTAAGGCCATCAACAACCTTTGGAAAGTATATTTTGTTTCGAGGGATGAAAAAAAACGTTGAATTTTGCAGACCAATGTAATTTTGTTTGTCAACTTTTTGCTAATCCATATTTGGTCAGATTCTTCTACAGCACTGCCATGGTAAAAAAAAAAAATAAAACTCACACACGAATGGTTGAAAGTTAAAAAAAAAAAACTCAAAAAAATATGTGTACTTTAGGCGTGTAACCAAATACAGAAATGTTAAATATCAAAGTTAAATTTAACAATAATATCTATCTACTTTCAAAACGCTACAAAACTTTATTCTTCGATAATCACAAAGCTACCAACAAAATAGCAATAGAAAAAAAAGAAAACTGCTCAATACGTTCCACCAAACTTGTCTTCCGTTTATTTTAATTATGTTCAAGCTGTGAGCACTAATTTTTGATTAACTTTTGGGAGGTCGTTTCGTATAAACCACGATATATTATAAAAGAAACAGGTTTAAATAAATTTCCTACTAATAAATAATAAATATAAATTATACTGTTATTGCTATGAATAATATAAATGTAACAACCATCTGTCAAATTTAATAATATACTCTAATATTTGTTACAAATACCTTACCCGGAAACACCTAAAACTATTCAAACAAAAAATGTCCAAATTCGTTTCATATAGTTATTTAAACATGATATCAGAGCTTGATATACTTAATAGCATTGTTAGCTTTTAAAATCACTAACCAAACAAATTATGACGTAACCATATTTATTTGTCATTCACACAAACCGACCAAAAACAAACTAATTTATCTTCTAAATGAATAAATTCTTATATTTTGGTAACTTGGTGATCTCATCGTATCGTATAAAAAAAAGAAGTAACATTGGTGGGAATAATTTAACTTTCTATGAAAAATTAGAAAACAAAAATCGTTGGGCAACAACCAGAGAAAAATAAAACAATAATACCTACATACATTTTATTTTTGTCATCTCAACGTGATCTCAATACCAAATTTAAGCAATCCCTAAAATAAAAAATATTCCCGCCCACTGACGAACTTTAAACATGGATAAGAAAGCCATATATAGAGTACGTCAATAAAATGACATCCTGTAGACGTATTAGTTAACTCTCGCTAATTGTTCCAATCACCCAGTTCCATTTTATCAGCGGATTCTTCCATTGACGTAACCTTAGTAAGCATCGAACTCTTAGCAATTGAAAATTGCAAACAAAAATCAAGACATCTTATCTATAGCTTAGGATCTATGATAAATTCGTTTCAATATTTCAAAGCTTATTAAGAAGAATGTGTGTCATCGAGCGATGATGCACGCAAAATTAAAAAAAAAAAAAAAAAAAAAAAAAATTATAACCTCTTTGAGCAATGCTTTAAAAACTAACCCACAAAAATACAACTAATTCATCCCGATTTTCAGGTATCCGATACAGTTGTCGAACCATACAATGCCACATTGTCCATCCATCAGCTTGTTGAGAACACAGACGAGACATTCTGCATTGACAACGAAGCTCTTTACGACATCTGCTTCCGCACGCTGAAGCTCTCATCGCCCACTTATGGTGACCTCAATCACCTGGTTTCAGTAAGTGCAAAACAAAAACTCATTACAACCTTTGTGTGCTTTCTATTTGCAGGTATCTGAAGTAGTAGTTGAGCCGTACAATGCCACATTGACTGCCCACCAGCTGACAGAGAACACGGATGAAACATTTTGCATCGACAACGAGGCATTGTACGATATATGTTACAATCAGTTGCGGCGACCTGCACCCACCTACAATGATCTCAATCATTTGCTATCAGTAAGTTTGTTTCTGAGTTTTGGTTCCTGCTGCTATACTGATGCTGATGCTGCTGCTGCTGCTATAAGCTTTCTCTTATACACCTGTTCCTTGAAATCTGAAATCGTTGTCTTTGCTTAGCTTCTCAATATATCTACGCTCTACTCTTGCAGTTATCCGAAATATACCTTTATACGTTCCAGAGTGCACTTGTCATTTTTGGTATTCTGCTAATTCCTTTAAGCTAATTGGCAATAATTGCAAAAGCCAACAATTTTGTTCTGTCGTTTTTCAGCAGAGCCATGCATGATTTTGTGGAAATATTTTTGATTCTAAGAATATTATAGCTAGAGCTACGCAAATCAAAGGAATTTTGATATTGCTTTCAACAAACGCAATGCAATTTTGTTATGATGTTTTCATGTATGTATTTGTATTTTGTGCTTGTATTTATGTATGATTTTGAGATATTTAAAGAATGTTTAATGTTAAGTAAAATAAAAAGAGACATTTATTTCATTTATGACTTCTTGTTTGAAAGCCACACCTTATTATGACAAAGTTTGAATGCTACTGTATTGATGGTGAATATAGAGTAATTTAAACTATGAAGGTAAAAACATAAAACGATGGGAGATAAATGTTCTATCCAATTACATAAAAAGACTTGTGCAGAATACTTATACTCGTGCAGTGGAAATTATCAATTTCTACCACAAATGACACTTTTGTAGTTAGATAGCCAGCAGATTAAGGAGTGATTTTTACTAAGACAAACAAAACAATGGGAGTTAAAAGATACAGCCAAATAATCCAAAACAAATCATGCAGTTTATTAGTGTGCGTGCAGCACCACAAACGAAACGTTAGCAGTATGATTTAAATATGTAGTTATTTTTACTATGGCTTTCAAAAAAATATGGCGAAGTAATTTTTTTTAAAATAAAGAAAATGCACATATTTATACGTGCAGCGGCTATGATTTTCCAACACGAAATAGAATTTTTCTATTGAAACCCACTAAATATGGACACCAAAACAGAAAACAATAGGAGTCAAAAGATGCAAAAAAAAGAAAGTTCGATTTTTATTTCTTGGGTGTGACTTTCAACTCCCTTTGTTTTTTTTTATTCGTGCCATAGTAAACTGGCTGTAACTTTTTACTCCAATTCTTTTTTAGATGCTGTGGTAAAAAATACTATCCTTATACTTTTAGCGGACTATCCAATTGCATGGTTCTTATTCTTGGAAGATATCCATATCATCCACTGCACGTGCACAAGTGTGCACTCTTTTATTACTGTATGTTTTAGCTTCCGATTTTTTTTGTTTTGGTTTATAGTAAAAATTACTCCATTTTAATCAGACTGCATTGGTGGCATTTGTGGTGGATATTTATACCAAGCCCCCATTCTCGTTTGTTCTATCTATTTTCGAATATAAATAAGTAGGATAGGTGCCTTTTTGATTTAAAAAAAATAAAGACAAAATTAGGGAAAAATCAAAAATATTATAGAATAATACTCTTCTGCAATCTGGTTTAAAGATTGTCTTGTAAACCCTCTAAAATATTTTTGTTCGTTCTGAATTTTTTTTTCCTAACATTTAGAACAAAAATGGCATCAACACGGCCTACGTATGTATTTATATTTAAAAATAAAAACAAATTTTGTTTTCAATCCACTCCACTCCCATGAGTGACGTAATCGACAAAAGATTGACTGTCGAAACAATATATTCAAGTACATTACCTTAGTTTCTGTGTACTTCGCCAATTCATATCTTTGTTATACCATAATTATATGATAATAAGTCAATTAATTACAAAGTTTTTGTGACGCCTACTGATAGTCGAAAAAAAAAACAATTAACTGAATCAAATTTTTCAGCACAACTTTTGTAAAAGAGTGTGAAAATAAATAAATGAATGAATGGAACTGATTGTGATTTTAAATTTTTTGTATTATTTTTTTATTTTTAGCGATGTACCTACAACATATATATTTTCAGATCTTCAAGCTAAACAAGCAACTTACTGACAGCAAATGATTGTAATCGTTTTTAAAAAAAAAAAAAGCTGCTTATTTTCTTCAAACGTAACGCAAATTTAAAGCACACAAATATTTATAAAAAAAAAATTTAATTAACTACATATATTTAAAGTGATTGTTTTTGTTTCTCCAAATTGTATTGACTATAATTTTTTTTATATATTCATATCAATAACTGTAATTATTCTTTTATCATTTTAAGCTCAACCTGTTGTGGTTAACGAAGAGATTACCTTTTATTTTTATAACCAAATATTGATGTCATTAAATTGATTTATCATTATCATTATTATGACAAAAAATAAATATTACGTGTCAACTCAACAAACAAACAAAAACCCATCTCAAATAATAAATATAATGATCATTAATACATTCACTGAAAGTAATACCTCCTATATTACAGATTCTTTCATACATAAATTAAAAAATAAATAAAATATTTACATGTACAAAACCATTTATTAAAAACGAAATGATATATGTAGTTTTCCAGAAACAAAAACAATCACTCTGAGTATAAAACTTAACCACAATAAATGAAATCAATTGTGTATTTATATAAATAAAAATTTCCACCTTAGATCACAATGTCTGGAGTGACAACCTGCCTACGTTTCCCTGGTCAATTAAACGCAGATCTTCGTAAACTAGCTGTTAACATGGTTCCATTCCCTCGTCTTCATTTCTTCATGCCCGGATTCGCTCCACTCACAGCCAAGGGATCACAACAATATCGCGCTCTTACTGTTGCCGAATTAACTCAACAAATGTTTGATGCCAAGAACATGATGACTGCCTGCGATCCCCGACATGGACGTTATCTTACAGTTGCCTGTATATTCAGAGGTTAGTATTAATTAAATCATAATATCTCAAAATAATTTCCAATCTTTAAAAGTTTGTATCTCTCTTATAACTTTAATTGAACTACTTAAAGTAATTTCTATAAAGTTTGTTCTTCGTTCCTCCACTTTCATATTGTTCAGAGACATTCTCGTACACCCTGTAAAATGTCTGAGCTACAAAGAATTATATTTATGAGGCGGACAATAAATTTTATTTAAATTATATAAAAGCAAGGACAAAAACAAAAATGTAGGTTTGGTGTATATTCGTGTTTGAACCAACCTGTTGACAATCTAACAATTCATCAAAAAAGCAAAAAGACTATAATTAATTAACAGTCGTAAGTTTGTCAAACAACTAAAAATACTCCCCTAGCTTTTAGGTGTAGTCCTTTTTTTTCTTTAGGGGAAATAAAAAAAAAATCATTCTCCTTAATTTGGGCTGTTTTTGCGCCTGCCATACATGCAGCAGTGGGTAATTTGCCATTTGGTTGATTTCATACAACAAAACGTAATTTTGTCATTAATTCACTCTGATTAATAAGCGTAATTTGGTTGATTAAAATCTTTTGGCTGTGGATGGTTTTAAAACAACCCTTAAGCATATATCCGCCAATCTTACCTCCCTTGTTGGCCATCTGTCTACCAACCAAGGTTGACAATTAACTTCATATGTAGTAGATTTTTTTTCGGTATTTTTGTATCACCCTATTTCGTTTGAGCTTCAAGATTAGAGACAGTCTTTTTTTATGGGCTTCGATATTATTGCATTTAAAGCGTTAAATTGTTTAGGTATGTTTTTTTATTTACAAATCCATTAGGGCTTAAAAGTTTTGGATTCCTAAAAAAATCGAACTCGAAATATAAATTGGACTTCACATTACGTGAGATGAGAAGTTGAAAAAAGTGGGCCTGCATTTGCCTAGCTGTTTTTTAAATTAGTTGTTTTTTCTGTAGAAGTATTAAAAATAGTCTTCCCAACCAAAATTTAATAAAATACTAAAATTGTGTCCTTTAAATTTATTTTCTCACAATTTTTTTTTGTTACAGTTTAGCATTTTCATCCCTGGTATGCTAATATTTATCCTTTCAAGTAATTTCATTCCATTTCCTTTTTTAAAACAGCTATTCGTTAAAATCTAGAAGATTCCAAAGTACATCCTGTTGCTTTTTAAAACCTTTAACCTCCACCCATTCTATTAACTACCCCATCAAGCCCTGATGAAACTGAAAAATTAAAAAAAATATATATACATAGGTAGGTATATACATATGTATTTATCTCACGACTGGCATCTTGGCCTTGTTTGCTGGGTAATTTATTGTAACGCAGCGCCTTTGCTAACGACCCTGTCTTCCCGTTCGAAGTTGTCGGTTGACGGACATTCCTGAATTGTACAATTGTCACCAGCTCCAATGGCGTTTATTTTTCATTTCTCCGGTTCATTAATCATTTTCTATTTAGAGCATGAGCCGAGCTTAGTTACCCAACATTTCTATACGTATATATATATATTTAAATCGCCCTAGGTACATAGATACGCCATACGCACTCTTAACTGTTTGACTGCATCAAGTTCATGATGGTGATGATGTTTGTGGTGTTGCGTTAGCTGGTGGCGCTCTCCAAGCTTTTGTTATGCCATGTTAAATTAGTTGGTTTCTAGGTAAAGTATATAGACATAGTATACACGTGTTTAAAAGCTATATAGAGGTTATCAAGTTGAAAGAATATATATGCGTTATGGTATCGTGCACCTTGTTTTATTTTGCTAATTAGGGTGAACTCTCACAGAAAGAAGAGTGGCTGATGAGGGATATTATTGATTGCGGTCGTTTATTATGTGTGCCTATGGTTTCTACGTGATAAGGTTAGCTTCCACGATTTTGTTGAAACTAATTTTTCCATTGTTTAAATTAACATCATGTTGAGATGACCTAAAACCATCGATCTTTTGGTTATTTGTTTGTTTTTTTAAGAAATGGAAGAAAAATATCCAAAATACTCGTATATTTCGCTTAATTGTAATACGGACCTTAAAGCATCTAAAATGATTGCTAAACATTAAGTATGGCGGAATGATATCGACCATTTAAGAGTAACAGAATTATTTGGGCTCTTTCGATATACCGTGGTGGCCACAGAAATAGCACACTTTGTACCTACCTCTTATTAAATTTAAACAAAAGGAACCGTTGAAGTTTCAATTTTAACTCTACCACTGAGTTAAAACAGAGTTAGTAAAACCTGCAAATAAAATGTTGCATAACTAATTCCACAAGCTCTTTTTTTAGTCGTGAATGACACGAAACACGGAACATATAGTCCTTATATTCAAAATTAATAAAGATAAACAATTACAAATAGGTGTGCTATTTCTATGGCCACCACTGTAGGTATTTAATTAATTGTAATGTGTTCAAATAATTCTAGATATATTTTTATTCATTTAATAAATCTAACGGTAATTGGAGTTACAAACATCTGTTAAAATCACCTGAAAACAACGGCCATTTAAGTTTTTCCATCGAAGTATTCTACAATCCCTTTAATCAATTTTGTAATACATTCCTTAAAAAAAATATTTTTTTTTTAAATGCCATATACGTTCATTTTTCATTTACTTATTTTTTTTTTTTTGTTGTTAAACAGGTCCAATGTCAATGAAAGAAGTCGACACTCAAATGTTCAACATTCAGAACAAGAACAGCAGTTACTTTGTCGAGTGGATTCCAAACAATGTGAAGGTTGCCGTTTGTGATATTCCACCACGTGGTCTCAAAATGTCAGCCACATTCATTGGAAACACAACCGCCATTCAGGAAATTTTCAAAAGGATATCTGAGCAATTCACTGCTATGTTCCGTCGAAAGGCTTTCCTCCATTGGTATACCGGTGAAGGTATGGATGAAATGGAGTTCACTGAAGCTGAGTCAAACATGAATGATTTGATCTCAGAATATCAACAGTATCAAGTATGACAATTCGCATTCGCATTTTTTTGAAAAATTTTAAATGATTTTTTTTGTTTGTCTGTACTTATAGGAAGCAACAGCTGATGATGATGTGGAATTCGATGAAGAGCAAGAAGAGGAACATGATACATTCGACGATAAAATTCAAAATGGCTTGTAAATTGGCCAATAAATACATCGTTTCATGCTCAATCCTTAGTTCATTACTCGACGTTATTCCAGTGTTCAACAATGCGAAGAGCCTCCACCGTTTTTTAATTGCGAGCGTGTGTTTAAAATGAGTCGAAAAAAAAGAAATAGTTTAAAAATACCTACCTACTTCCCGCATGTCCTCCAATTATTCTTGCACTTAATTCCTGTCTAAACATAGAATTTATTATTACAACAATCAAAAACGTAATTCAAAATAATACATTAGAGTATTATGAATGGACTATCATAAGAATGTAAAATATAATTTATTCGTTTTTTTTTTTTTAAATCCTTTGACATTCAATTCATATTTATTTTGTTCAAAAATAAAGTAAACATTACATAAATACATAATTAATTATTATTATTATGTAATTCCCTTTATCATACCGTTTTCATGTAATCCTTCTATTTTCCTCGCCTTAATTTTACTTTCTGTTATAATGTTTTTTTTTTTTGTAAAAGAGTTGGTTTATTTCAAAAAGTTGTTACAAGTAGAGAGGTAATAAAAAAAGTTAAACAGAAATTTAAGAGTAAAAAATATTTTATATAATATGACAAGATTAAAAGAGCAAATAAAACATTAAACAAATATCAATAAATTGATTTGTTTTTATTTTACTTTTTACAGAGGGAAGCAGGCCGTAAGTATATAGGTACTTATTAAGTGCTTGTTTGTCTAATGAAGCTCTGGTTGGTTTACCGACACATAATCATACTGATACATATGACAGAAGTATTAGACTATTATTAGGTACATGAAAAAAATCCGATAAAGCTGAATTTTGATGGAGGACTTTTTTTGTGTTTTCAGCATTTTCTAAAATGTATCCAGGTACCATTAACTTGCAGTTTGGCTAAACAATTTTAGAGTGCTGAAAAAAGGGCCTTAAATTCACTTTCTTGCTTATAATTCACCATATAATTTTTCTTCACGCTAAAATGCAACAAAAATGGTTTTTGAGGGATGACTCCCCTTCATAATCTTCCAAAAAACAATTGTGGTTGTGCAAATTTGGTTTTTTGATCTACGACCACAAGTAACATCACAAATTTAAAACGACAACCTGCGCGAATCATTCTTTCAAATCGGATTAAAGGGTTTCCTATAAAAGTGTACTTCTCACAATTAGATAAGATAAATAATCAAATCTAACCTATTGCAAAATGCGTGAGGATTAACGGTCTTATGAGATTTTACACTACGCTAAATTCTGGGATAATTTTTTTTCAGGAATCGAAACAAGTTTGCTATTACGATTGAATGCTTGATGGAGCTGACTATTGGAATGAACGCTTTTGTTCTTGCTGCCTGATCGTAAATTAAATGAACCAATTGATGGTTGGTTCACTCGGTTTTATTAAATTTTTATTTGTGCAGTATTAAGTCAAAGATTTCTGCAGGGTTCTATCTTACTATTTTATAGTATTTTTTGCCTAAAGGTAGAATACGTTACAAAATTATTTTCTCAACTATCATCGCACTAAGTATTTATGTATCGCCAAGTTTGGATGGCATTAATATCTGATTATAAACAAAATATTGCTAAATTAAAAGTTAATCCATTTTCTTATTCTTACTCACTTAGAATTTTATAAATTTTGAGCTCCCAGCGCTGCAAACGCATACAACTATATAATAATATAAAAGTCAACAAAGATAATATGTATACTTACCTATAACCAAGTATTAAGCTCAAAGGGTTTTGAAAATATTGCGCGTTGTGAAAATTCAAAATAATCCATAAATCTCTTGAGTTTCTCATGCTCCATGTAGTCTTTCGAAGAAAATCACTCGCTTTACCCTTTGAAAACCGAACGATACATAGATATAACCCTCCGAATTTTCCATCAGCTGCGAAGAAGTTTCTTCGTGATTTACTTAAGATAACAATGATTAATTCAAAAGTTAAACATAAATGGCAGATTTACTGCCTATAACTTTCTTGTCCTCGAGAAAGACTTAAGACCCTTTTATCCTTCTCGTTAAAGCGTTTTTTAATTAATTTTCACCCGCATCTAAAATGTAGGCCGTTCGTATACAAATACATAAGCCATACCGCACCTGTCTTCCAAAAAATATATATAGGTACGAGTATAGGCATGCCGGTATTCCCTTCTATTTAAACTTTCAGTCAGCCAGCATTTAAAACAAAATACAACAGTTATTACTAAAACATAAAATAACTACATAAACCGTTGAGTAAATTTAAAATCTAAGCAACAACATCTCAAGGGGTTTCATTTTTTTTTATTCGAAAGCTAGTTGGTACAGCGAGCAATGAGCGCAACATGAATACTTAAGTTTTAAAAGCCTCTTAATTAAAAGAACGTCAAATGATTGAACGGCGAAACGACGAAAAATATTCATTAATTATTTAGAAAATATTTTTCGGACGTTGCGTTGTTGCTGAAATTTTCTTCTATAACATTTACTTAAAATATTTTTTGAGGCGCAAAGTGGCTGCACGCCTTGAAGTTGAAGCCTACCCACGTATCATGGTAATTATTTAGAAAATTTCTGACATTGTTTGTCGTGCTCGTTGTTTTAAAAAGTCCTTATAGTCCTATGGTGAAGGATTTTCACAACAGGATGGAATTGCAACTTTTGTTGTTTTGTATAGGAATATGGAGGTATTAGGTATATACCAAATTTATAAGTTTAATGAGTACAAAAATTGTCTTTTACGACTTACAACTGAATGGAAAGGTATAATCTAAATGTTTTGATTAATTATTTTTTGGGTAGCGCAGAGATTTTCTGTTGAAAAATGTTTTCATAAATAACGAGACATGCCTAATCCTTTAAGAAAAAAATTGATGGAATTTATTTATTTTATGTGCTAATTATGAGAGAGCTTGTAGATACTCTGTACTAACCTCTCTGTGAAAACAATTTGAGAAGGTAAGACTTTTTTATATTAAATTCATTCAGTCTGGGAGTCTTTAAACGTTTCAAAAGTTAATTTTTTATAGCTGTCTTTGGTACCTTCATGCATTAAGCATCAGGTTAAGAAAAACTTGAAAGGAATTTTTATTTTTCAGCATTAAAAGGACTTATTTAAAAGTTATTAGCTACCCCAAATTGTGCTATGATTGCTTTCATTCATATAATTTTTTGAGTATCTTTTTAGGTCAATTGGTTTTTTTTATTGGTAAAGCTAATGAATTTTGAAGTATGTATATGGCTACCCCATATTGTCATTAGTACATATACAAACAAGATGCTAAAGGGTTTTTTTTATTGAACCAAGCTTTAAATGATGACGACTAAGCGATTAAAATTTTTTTAACTTTTTTGATGATTTCCATTCCATTTTTTTGTATTTCCACGCGTAGATTTTAGCCTTAAATATGCTTAATGCATTGTCTTGATTGAATTTGGTGAAGTTACTGAAATGATAAAATTAATAAATACGTGGTACACAGTGATGAAAATTAACAAATGAAACTCCATGTATACTGGATAACCTAAAAACTGTTTACCTTTAGAACGCCAAAAATGTTCTTAATCCGACAACAAAAAGATAAGGTGCTGAGAACATTGAATATGGAAACTTAAATATGGGTCTTAATCTATTCACTCAAAGAAAAGTTCATATAATAACCAATTGACCAAGATTTAGTCTTTTTAATTTTCTAAAAAAAAGAATGATAAAACTGTTTGGTTTTTAGAAAATGGCTTGAAGAAAGTAAAAGTATTTTTTTTTCACTGTTACCTTTTTTTTAAATATTTTTTTTTCATTTTAAGGTTTTTTTTATAAAATTCGCCAAAACACCGATTTCGTACAAAATTTCAACTTAACTCATTAACTGCCATACAGCTCATGAACTTCCACATGACATAGGTAAGCTTCATCACTAGTGAACAGTATTGAAGATCGTTTGAAGATCCTTTGATTTTTGGACTTGTTCCTTTCTTTACATTATTATTAAATTATTTCAATTGAATGCATGAGTTGTATAATTTTCTTTAAAAATGTTAAAATTTTAGGGAATTAGGGAAAACCATTTTACTGTTTGAGTAAAATCACCTGAAATAATTGAATCTTTAAAGACTTTACTTTGATTGAGGTAATTATATCATGTAATTGTAAAATACATTTTTATTTTTTACTACTTTTATTTTTGAATGACTTTTGATAAACTCTTGAAGTCATCCAAATTGCAAACAAAATAATTTACCCTTTTTTCAAAAAATCGTTTAACTAACCTGCCAGTTAAACACGACTAACCTAAAGAAGCAAAATGACGAAAAATGTTCAAATTCTATATACATACATATGTACATTTTTGTTTTATTGGATTAAAATAGAATTCCCAAACAAACCCATGAAATGACTATGCTGTTTTTCAAGACATTTCATAATAGCAAGTTTTTGTTTTTATTTTATTTTTAGCATTTTTTTAATAATTTCACAATAGAAGTTATTCTCAGAAATAATATTTTTGACAAGCCCCTGGCTGGATGTTAAAACAAAAATCCTAAACAAAAATTGTCCCTTTTTATAAGTTTTTGTGGGGTGGATACAAAAAATTAGAAATGTATTCACATAATTTTAAATGTAACTTCGTTCCAGTTTTGTCTCCCGCTGATATTGGCCAGATGTAATATGAGATATTATTTTTGTTTTTGATTAGGTACCATGTCAGGACAAAGTCTTAAGTAACACAGCAAAACAAAACCATCAACAACCTTCCCTTACATGAACATCTGGAAAACGCAGCACTTTCATAATTCAAGATATTCCAAACGAAAAAAAAATATATTAGACAACAAAAAAAAAGAAAACTGTCACAAGAAATATTCTGTGAAATTCTATTTTCAATAAGTTGTCAATTTATACCCATAATACCTACCTATACCCATTCCAGGTCAAATTGTGTGCCCGACAGCCAATAACCTCAATGAAAGGTATCGTTGACTTCCGCTTAAGTGAAACAAAATTCTGCTATTCTAACAAACATATATTCCCGCATATAATATTGTTTTTATTTTGGTTTTGGTTTTTTTTTTTTTTTTTTTTGTTAATATTTTTGCTTTTATTTACCCTTAAGCTCTAAGAAACACACAACAAGCGGAGACGATGACAAGGTTTATTATAGATGGCTCTTCTTTTTCAGAATTGGTAAGGGTATGATTATTTATGTGGGCTTTGAGGCTAAATACAGAGTGACGAAAAAGAAATGAAACATTTTTTTGTCAAAATCCGTTGAACGAAAAATAATTTATTTTCTATTCTACATCAACCCAAAATCAAAACTTTAAACTATAAAATAGTAGTAGAAGTATTGAAACATTAAAAACTCTTTTTCTAAAAAATGCTCTTAAACTGCAAATTAGTTATCTTTTTCAGCTTTTTTAGTTTTTTAAATTTTTTATAAACATTTTGCGGAATAATGTATAAGTAAATTTATAAAATATTGAAAAACAAAATTGCTGCTTGTTTCACCCTGTATTAGCGATAGTAATTTCACATATTATAGTTAGCCAAAAAGCCCCTGCAACTTACGTTCTGCCATCTAACAATCACCTTCTTATACAAAATAAATAAAAATCATACCACAACTACACCACACAAGCATACGCTCGAATTCATCGCTCCGGGATACAATTGTTCCTACATAAGAATTGGAAAATTTCTTCCCCCACTTGAATAAGGACGTATCGAAGAAGGCAACATTTTCCACACCACTTGAAATCGAAATCCCTTACAGATTTTTTTTTAAGAATAGATCAGGCGTTCCTGTATTATGACCGTGTTGGGAGTTGTTTTATATACGAGTAGGTATGTTTAAAACAATATTGTTTTTATTTTACTTATATTATTTTTGTTTGTAATATGAGGTAACTGACTTTAATTAGATGCATGAGTGAACGTAATGAAACAGTACATGAGTAAAATATTATAAAAAAGTTATGAAATTATTGAAATGCTATCAAAGTTTGAAGTGCCATGAGACAATAACAGATTTTCATTAGTACATACATATTTTTAATTAAAATTAATTTCTCCCCTTATCTAAAAGTGGGAGACACAATTTTTGTTTAAAAAAAAAATAAGCCAAAAAAGAACTTTTAGTCCAAAACTGAATATGCCAACTTATGTAGGTACCAAAATTTAAAAATAAGAATTTTTGAAAAACAAATTCAAAAGTCGTTAGAATCATTTTTCCAAAAAAAATGTTTACTCATACATTTGAAGTCTTTTTATGAACAAAAATTGTCATTAATAATAAACAAAATTAAAAAAAAATATTTACACATTTTCAAAAATTAAAAAAATATATTTTTTGAAAATTAATTAATTTTGTTGACCAATTAATTAATTATATGGGCGGTCAGCCGCCGAATAGGGGGAATAACATGTAGCATACGAAAACATGCACGTGCCATAACTTTTCGGGACTGGTGGAAGTCTGATCATAGCCTCTCCGCCGCGGCGCGGCGGCGGTGGCACAAAATCTGGGGCTGCACATTAGTGAAGGTAAAACAAAGTACATGGTGGCGTCAAATGCGAGAAGAACAGTTGGTCAAACAATCAAGGTAGTGGAGCACGAATTTGAAGTGGTGCAATCCTTCAAATACCTTGGGTCAATAGTAGCAGCCGATAATAATTTAGAAGAAGAAATACGCGGGCGGCTGCTCAATTCCAACAGAGCCTACTACAGTCTGTCAAAGCTTTTCAAATCCAGAAATCTCACCATAACTTCAAAACTGCTGCTGTACAGGACCATGGTCCTGCCAGTACTCACGTAAGGATCCGAGACTTGGGTGCTTAGCAAAAGACACTCCGACCTCTTAGCCGCGTTCGAGAGAAAAGTCTTAAGGAGAATTGTTGGCCCCATTTGTGAGGAAGGACGATTC
This sequence comes from Syrphus vitripennis, assembly GCA_958431115.1. NCBI lineage: Eukaryota > Metazoa > Arthropoda > Insecta > Diptera > Syrphidae > Syrphus > Syrphus vitripennis. The sequence continues at coordinate 15,146,209 of OY288108.1, read as the reverse complement.
CGGAAACGGTACAATCATGAATTGTACGCAATCTACCTTGAAGAAGACATAGTGACAAAAACTAGGCTCGGTAGACTCCGGTGGGCAGGGCACCTAGCTCGCATGAGTGAAGAGGAACCTGCTGGGAAAGTCCTTTATGGTACATTCTATGGTAGACGGCAACGTGGTAGACCATGCTTGCGCTGTAGAGATGGCGTAGACCAGGACGCCCGAAGCCTCGGGGTGCACAACTGGATGGCGTCGGCTCAAGACCGGGATAGGTGGAGAGACTTGTTGAAGGAGGCCAGGACCGGACCCCGGTTGTCGAGCCAATGATGATGATGATGATTAATTATAATTATTTACAACCCCACTGAAAGAATTTCATCAAAATCGTTTTAGCCTGTTTTGAGACAGATACATTTTGTCTTAACGATTATATGAAAAGTACCGTTATATTTTGAACTAAAAAAGAATCTTAAGTTAACCCTTAGGAAATCTCCTTAAAACCTTAACTTTAAAGTTTGAAGAAAGGATGTGGTTCAAGGTACTGAACAACAGACCAAAAACCGCATTACCGAACCATTACCAAAAATGGATTGGGAATAGTGTGGCTCAATCAAGTGAAAGGCAAAGTATGTAGGTAGAAAATACGTATTTATGTATTTCCTAACAACATTCACAAGAATTTTCTTTGTTTTTTGAACGAAATGCACAACTGCTCATAATATTTCATTCATCTCAGAAAGATATATCTACTTTTATAAACATGTTTCCTTATTTCCAAAGTTTTTTTTTCAAAATAAAGAGCATGTTTCAAATTACAAATAATTATTAGAAATGAAATCATCATAAGCGATACAACAACTTTCACAAATATTAAGACAGAAACCTTATGTACGAATAAAACTATCTAGGATCACTGAATAGAGCAATAAATCTGACACTTCCGAGTGTCAGTCTATAGAAGAGACGAAGACGGTGTTTCCAAGACGTCCGCCAACGTCATCAATGAAGAAGTTCTATTCCGCGACCCGTTTGAAAGTTCATTCCTTTAACACACTTTTAGTTGTCAAGCATATTAAATGATTGCGCCGTTAAGGAATTTCGCTTCTTTGTCTACGCTTTTTCCAGGTCCTTGAATTTTTGTTCGAACGTGCTTGGAAATGGGTGTGAGGTGTAATGTAAGGTTGTAGGTTGTAGGTAGGTTGTAGCAACGGGTATACGATATAAAGTTCAATTGAGAGTCTAACTTGTGATTGACTTATTCGGGTGGAAATTGAAATCGTTGTTTCCACTTCTTCTTTTTTTTTCATTCTTTATTTTGTATTTGCTTCAAATCTTTTGCTGTTCTATTGTGTCTCGTCTCGTCTGTTCCCGGCAGAGGCATCATCGTGTGGAAATGGCAGTAGCAAACACTTGCTGGGCTACCGGGAAGAGGCAGACAATCACAATTTCAAGACTGAACCTAGTACCTAGTTTGTTGAATACGTTTTTTCTGCTATTTACTCTGGGAAGGAGAACTCGAACTCGAAGACGAAGAAGAAAACGGTGATGACGACAAGCGAAGACGACGACGAAGACGGCGACGTCTGTTGCGTTGGAGTGAATTGAATTTTTCTTCTTACTTTAGCTGGAAATAAAACGCACCGAAGAATCGAAAAATTATTATCATTCATGAATTTCACTGAATTTGTCGGAATTTAATTTTATTCTTTTATTTTTTTTTTACACATTTTTTTTCCAGCTTTGCCTTCTGTTTTTTATCCTCGCGACAAGACTTAAACAGTTTTTCGTTGATTTCTTTTTTTTTTTTTGAGAAAGAGAGAGAGAGAGAAGACTTTTGCGGGATAAGTCTTTGGACAATAAGCTAAAGGGATGCTTGAAGTTAAATCGGAAAAAATCTGTTTGCCAAGAGATATATCTTGAATCTAATTTTTAAATGGTAATCATGATGGCATCTTGAAGTCAACAACACTCCAACATTGCTACGTTTTATTAATTTCTTAAAGTGCTTGGAATGTTAACAGAGCTATATCGAAGGATGATAGCAGGGTGTTTTGGTGGAATAAAATGAAATTTTGAGGGAAGGGAATATAAAATCGAATGAAATAAACATGATGCAAGATTTTATCATCATCATGGCTCATGGTTTGGCAGTTGGTGTGAAATCAATGAACTTTTCGGTCATAGATTTAATAAATTGAACAATGAATTAAATATTTAAAATTAGGGAATATAATAAGATGAGTGATATCTATTTAAGGGGTGCATTGGAAGTGGGCTTGACTGATGTTAAATTAGTTCTGTGGGTAGTGGGTGTGATCTCCAGTCCAGGCAGCATTCTTTTCTTTTTTCCCTCAACTGAACGCCACACTAGGCTTTAAATGATACTAGTAACCGCACATCTACTCCAAATTACCTTTTCATTGATAAAGTCAAAAACCTAATTTCTGAATCCACTGTGCCAATAAAAATCTATCGTATCCTTCTATATGCCTAATTTATAAAACCCTAGGTCTTACTGGCTACTGTGATGTGCAAAAAGTGCTTGAAAAGCTGCACATCATTTGTCCGCGTGATATGATCGCAAATGTTTTGGTCTAAATGCGGGGTGTTCAGAAGACGTGCTACAAAATCTGCATATCAATCAATTTAAATAGCATGCACGTTTGCTAACACATATTTTCTTTTGTTTCACATAAATACTAGAAAACGCGTGCTTTATTTTCCAGGTGTTCGCAGATGGGACTGTCGCAAATGTTCGCACATTATCCCAAACTGTCAAATATAATATGCGAAGGTGTTCACACGTTATGCATGAAGAAACTTGCAAACTAATGTGCGCCTGATCCGCAAATTATTTGCGAGCATTTAGGGACTATCCCAAATTGCTAAAGACTTAAAAACGATGATAATGTGATAGGAGCAAGTACGTGCGTCCTAGTCGTGTCTTTTATTTTGAGTCCCATGGCGGGCCATATTAAAAAAAATGATTTTTTGCAATCCTGTACTTTTTTCACTGTGAGCGAATCCAAGAACAGTATACTGTGCTCAAAATTAAAAATTACGTTTAGAGACAGTAAATGTACTCACTACTCACGGTGTGAACATTGATGTGGTTCTGGCTTAGAGTATATATAATATGGAGTGCTTGTTCCTATATCAATGGCCTCGTTCACAAAGTTATCCTAAAGCAATCCAGATTGGTTTGTGTTGTTGTAATCTCTTGAGAAAAAACAGCCGCTGTTTATAATCAGCTGTTTTTTCTCAAGACTTACAACAACACAAACCAATCTGGATTGCTTTAGGATAACTTTGTGAACGAGGCCATTGGCCTCGGATAGATCTTGAGAAAAAACAGCTGATTATAAACAGCGGCTGTTTTTTCTCAAGAGATTACAACAACACAAACCAATCTGGATTGCTTTAGGATAACTTTGTGAACGAGGCCAATTACATTGTAACGCCAGAAGCACAGATAGGGGGCTCTAGTATCTAGTTTCTTACAGTTTCGGAAAGCACCAGCGCGGACCTGTCAAACTTCAATCATAGTTTTTTTTGTATTTTTTTGAAGAGGGATGGAAATTAAAGAAAAATTAAATTTAATTTAATTAAATTCTGGAGAGGGATAACCACTAATCAGTGGGGATAACGCACTCTTATTCGAGGTCCGCGCTTTTGCTTCCCGAAATTAGTGAAACTAGCGTCCCCTATAAAAGCTTCACGTTTGAAATTGAACAAGCACTCCATGTTATATGTTTATGCTCTAAGGGTTTAGGGCTGCTATACTACCAGATTAAGACAAACAATATTCGTGCTTAAGAGTGTCAGTCTCGTTCATCAAACTAAAAAACCCATTGAAATTTCCAATATTTCACAAAACTATTTGTCACGCTCTTTTTTGTAAAATTTTCTAAAAAATACACTACAACCATTTGATTTATTCCACAGAATTTATTATAGTTAAAGTCATTAGTAAGAAATTAAGCCAGTGAAGGTTTATGCAAGTGAAATTTATCAATAATTTCTGACATATATGTACATATATTTGGAACGGTACCCCAACCATTTCCTGTCAAGCATTTTCTGGATAAAAATATAGATTTGTCACCATAGTAAACTGAATCCGATAAAAAGTTTTTTTTTTGTTTCAAAGTGGTCGGACAAAGGGTTGTACCCTGAAAATCTTCGTCCAACCAGTGGATTTAGAAAGAGGACAAATGTACCTTTCATTTGATACCCATATCATCCATGGCCGTGATTGGATAGATTGGACCCGAAATTCACGTTTTTTGAAGTGGTCGGACAAACATTTATGCCCTGATATTACTTGTCCGACCAAGCGTTTTAGAATCTACACTAAAGCTCTAGCTACTAACAGTAAAAATTTTCGGATCCCCGATTTGATAGGTAAGTCTCAAAAACCGTTCCGGAAGTAGCCACCTCCCGTCTAAAGTTCCCTGAAAAGGTTTATCCGACCAGCAGATTCTTGATTAGTGGCCAAAAATCTATCGATCCTACGAGTATATACTTAGTCATTTTGTGTCGCCTGATTGGAAAGGTAATCTTACGGTCGCCTCCCGGACTAGGACGAGTAGGTATGTACATAATTCAGAAAATAATATTTTAGGAAAGATTATAATGGAAATATGCACGTAGATACATTTTATGTCAATATTCTCAACCCTTTTGTCCTTTCAATATAAAAAAAATATGATTATATGAATTTTCATTGTGCATGTTTCTTTTTGTCCTTTTTGTCCATCTTAATTATTATTTATTGCTGTTATATGTTCCCTGACGAGTTAACGCTTTAAATTAACCGAACTAAATTGATGTTGTCGTTTAATCCGTCGATACTGCTCCGTTCATTTTATAGCAGGTATTGTAAGTTTTTTTTTTTGTTTTTACTTACAGCCGGATATTGAGAGCACAAAAAGATGGCCGCTTTCCTGGATTCACACGTTCATGTTGTAATCAATCTGATTGAACGTTGGTGGTAGTGTGAGCTAAAATATAAAAATAAAAAGATACAACGGGAAAATCATTTATAAATATACCCAGGAAAACTTCATAGTCCGGGGCAGTAAGGCTTTCGCTGGAGCCTTAATCCGAGCTCAGGATGCGTCATTTGATCGCCATCATTTTTCCTTATAACTGGCGCATTTTTGATCTTAGGGAAAAAAGTTGTACAAAAAACTTGTAGGATTTTTAAAAAAATGGTTAAAAAAAAAATTAAATTGTTTGTGTATTTGCCATATTCTTTTATAAAAAAATATTGTAATAAAAGTTATAGAACATTTTATAGAAAATTCAGTTTTATGCAAGTTTGTGCGATAAAGTTTTATTATAAAATCAAAAATACAACAAAATGGCGGCCAAATGACACAGTGTACAGTTGTGCAAAATTTGGTTTTATAATAGTGTACCAAAAGACCCTATCGAATATCAAAGTCAAACCTGACCTCCGATTTAGGCTCCAGAGCAAAATATAATTAAATCTGAATTCCCCGTACTATCAGACGTTTTTATGTATTGGTAGGGCAGGCGCGGAACGGGACATGCACCTGCACCTTTATATAAATGCAAATATTTTTAAAGTGCAATTTTAATAGCACTTTAGGTGTGAATAATTTACACGTCAGCCGCGCCGAGCCCGATCCCTGTGAGATATCAGCGTCCCTATTTTACAACCGTTAATGCGTGCATGTATCTGCATATTTTTACTTTTGGTTAAGCTTTTTTTGTATTTTATTTTCCTTTTTGTTTATGGATAATGGAGGAGTTTTTTTTTTTGTTTTTAATTTGTGGGCGCTGATTGTGAAAACATTTTTTTTTTTTTCAACTTTTATTTTAATGTAGGTAATGACGAGGTCATGTTTTTTTTATGTTTTCAGATCATCAAATGAATGGTGTTGATTTTAAACCAATTTATATTGTTCGTGCGTAATGTGCCAGTTATATTGTGTATCCAATTTTCATAATTATTGTTATAGTTTTGTGTATAATTTAGCCAAAAGAGTGATAATCATAGCTGCATATGCAAACACTGAGAGTAGATTTTTTAGGTAAAAGTGCTTGAAATATTGTAGAGCAGTGTCTATCTACATGAGGATATCATGTTCTATAATATCTATAATTTACATGAACCAAATTTTAGGTACTAAAGAATGTCAAATGTTTTTGTCAACAATAAATAAGCTCTAAGCTCTATATTCACAAGGAATTTTTTTGATTGAAAACGTGGAAAATATTAATTTTTTTTCACATGGCTTTTTAATAACTTCTTTACCCTGTCTAAACAGAATTTATTAAATAGGTATCCTACACTATCTCTATAGTTTTGGATCTCAACCATCTCATTCAACTATCCGATGATCCGAAACTACTCGGGTAGTGTCGGATTTTCAAGCTTTAGTCTAAAATAGATAAAAAGTATTTTGCCAATTTTTTTTCACTTTTCAATCGTGTAATTCTCACTTACATATATGTAAATATTTGCCTTTGTTTTCATACTTATGGCAAAACAAGAGTCACAGATATTTAGTTTTACTCGCCTGTCTAAACAGGAGGTAAACAATGTTATAATTATTAAGGTCAACTAATCTAACAATAACTTTGGTATTAATTTTAAATATTATAAAACTTTTAAATTTAAGTCCGTGTTATCTTAGTCGTATTTCTTAACTCAGTCATTACAAGAACCCAAATCAATAGATAAATGTATTTCTAATTGAAGTTGTACTCTCAATAAAAAAGAAAACAAATTTTAAAAAATGTACAATAAAGGTTTCATAGTGCGACACCACCATTTTTCATTCACAGCTTTAACGGTTAAAAAAAGTCGGCACTCATTTGAAACTATTTTAATCATAATAAAGTTACCATAGTAGGTACATAAACCATTTCTAATTTTACCTCATTCAAATTCGAAACAACCACCAACTTGTAAAGGTACTAAAGCTTTTCAACAAAAATCTTTGGAAATTTGAATTCGAGAGCAACGATTTCCCATACATACATACATACAAATTCGTTAGGTTTGAAATAGTAAAAGATTTAAATAAATAAAGGTAAGAAATCATTGTATTTATAATGGATAATTCAACAATACATCTTGTCTTGCTAACTCCAACAACATTGGATCATCGAAGAACTTATTAATTGATACATCTTCAGAGAGACCTTTCCTTCTTCTTGTCTTAATCATGAACTCTCGGGCTAGGTGTGAAGCAGCTTGAGGTTCTAATGGACGAATTATAATAGACTTATCCAAAGGATCACCTGGAACAATTTGCCAATGATGGAATACAGACAAGCAAAATGCTTGTCCTTGAGTGTGTGTTCGCAAATCGGTTTCAAAACCAAACGAATCAATGGCGGGTATAAATGCTTTGATGGTGTAAATTGGCGACCCAGAGACGGGTGCGTCTTGTGTTACGTGTCCTCTGCAAAAGTTTTGATATTAAAAGAGATATTGGGTATATTAATTTAGAAACAAACCTTCTTCGTGCCAAAACAGTGTAAACCGCAGATACACAATCCGCAGGAGCCTGAACCTCAACAAACAAATATGGCTCCATTAGTCTAGGTGTTGCCATCAAGAATGCAGAATATGCCACACGACGAGCTGTAGGAATGACTTGACCTCCACCACGATGCAAGGCTTCGCTTGCAATCACTGCATCGAGGATTTTAAATTTAACATTACGAATGGGCTCCTCGCAAAGTGGACCTTCTCTAGTTCCCCATTGGAAGCCTTGTACAATAGAATCTTTCACGGAGGTCAGTAAATTTTTATCAACCTCCGAAGGAAGGGTGTCATCGACGAGGATATTTGGACCGGTTGTGTCGGGTCCAAAAGCCCAAATAGAGCGCGCCGCCAACAAATCCCAATCGTAGTTGATTTGGAAAAATTCACCAAGGCGTTTTTTATTCCAATTTATCGAAACCACTTCGTTTTCTATGTCCTCAGCCAGACCTTTTTCTAATGGTTCAGAAATCATTGTGATTTTATTCTTCTTATTTGGAGTTTCAGCAAAGCATTTCAATGATGAAGTCTCGACAACAGTTTCACAAAAAGCCACCACTGGATCTGCAACTTTAATATCAATTTCCGAGTACATTTTACGTAAGTCATGCATAACACAATCTAAATATAACTCCCCGGTACCGAGAATTACATGTTCGCCTGATTCTTCTACTCGGGTTGACAACAACGGATATGATTTGTTCACTTTTCGTAAGCCATCTAACATTTTTGGTAATTCTGATGGATTAACTGGCTCTACGGCTATTTTAATTATGCTTTGAGTGTTGAATTTCAGCGGTCTGAAGATATATAGGTCCTCGATTGCACTTATATCAGCGATGGTTGAGGTTTTTACAATACATTGATCGATACCTTCTATTAGAACCCAATTGCCAGCAGGCACTCGATTAAGTTCGACTTTGTAACGGGCTTCATAAACCCACAAACGTCCAACTTGAAGAATTCTCGAATCTTCTTCGTCTTGAAGGGTATAGTTTTCCCCAAGCACACGAACTTCTTGGCCAGCGTGAAGGGTCCCACTTACAACTCGAGCAAGGACCTAAAAATTCAATCAAAAGTTTTAGTTGTTTTTAATGAAAACCAGCATTGGATTTGACTGAACTTCGAAAGAAAGATTTGCAGATCACAGATTATGCAAATCACCCTGTATAATTAATCAAAATCTTTCGCTTTTATAAAATTACCTGGAAAAATGTACAATCATCTGTTGGATACATTTTCGAGCTGTGAACCATCAGTGTTCCATTTTGATTACAATTAATCATATCCTTGTAAATATCACCCTCCTTTGGTCCAGTATAAATATGATCAACTTTTCTTTTGGCATTGTCCAAAGGTGATTTAATATGTTCAACACACATATCGACAAATCCACTAAAATCACTCATAAATCTGTTGCAAACTAAACGCAATAGTGGTCTAATATTGGTTTTCATTTCTTCCTTGGTTACACGAACATTCAACTCGGCCAAGGTATCGAGTAGTGTTGTATCAACATCTCCTACAACTTGTGCAATAAGCTTGTACATTGGTTCAAGAATAAATTCAACAAAACTACGCTGAGCTGAACTGTGTGGTGGTTTTTTGGTGAATTTACGCCTGAAAATTGAAAAAAAATGTTAATTCCATAGTACCCAGAAATTTAAAAGGTTTATTTACGATTTATTGTGGAAATACATATCTCCCCAAAGGCGTTTGGCAAACTCCACATAGTTGACTCCTTCGTAGGTGTCGGCGTACAGCTTGGCAAATGATTTAAGTGTAAAACAGAAACCATAGAGTGAACTAGCAAAACAGACATTTCCAAGAGTAGGTGACACCACAATTGCTTCATCTCCATCGCAATAGACACTGAAACGAAAGAAAAAAAATTCTTTTGTTATTTTGCGTATGCTTTTTATTGTATTGAAGTCATAACTGAATCGTTTGTCCAAAGATAAGAATTGATGGAATCAGTAATAACCAAATGCTCAAAGTATTGTTCAATTACCTTAATAAACTATTGACTTCTTCAACAATATGCTTTAGCTTAAAATATGCATCCTGAGGAGGAAGCTTTAGTTCTAGAATTAAACGATCAATCTGAAAATAGAAAAATTCGATTGTAAGCGTTGGGATATCAAAAAAAATATTAACTTCGTTTTTTAGATTAAATTTGCGGTGTTTTTAATTTTTTAAAAATCTTTTTAAGTTAAATAATGAACCCTACGGTTGTTGATCGTTAATCGATAACAATAGTCATTAATTTTTTTTTCTTATAGAAATTAGGATACATATTTTCATAGTGTTTTGGAGTCCGGAAACAGAAGAATGGGTTTTTGAAATTCTGCCTAATTTCATTTTTCAATCGGGCCTTATTTGATGCGGGTATATTTAATATGTTTAATTTCTTAAACCAATATTTCTAATTGTTCATAAATGAACAGGGATTAAATAGATGGTGCGCAGATGCGTGTTATCTCAAGACAATAAAATAAATACAGTCCACTCAAACACATCGGGAAACAATCTGTCTTAGGATAGCGCATATCTACAAGTACCAAAATAGATAATAAATAGACAATCATAAATTTGAATGGCCCACCACCGACCGTAATAAGGACAAAGCAGCAATGTTGTCCTATAGATTTAAGATAATAGTCTTGTAAAACACATGTAAATATTTTTGTATAAATAGGAATGAAAAAATAAAATAAGATCAGATACTTTTCTGAAACCGAAGAGAAGTGTTTCGTACACTAAATGTTTATTTCCATTGACTGGACAGTAATTACTGACTTCCAGACCCACCTTATTAATGCAAACTGTGATTCCCATCTTTTCTTGAACTGCATGCTTCAATAACCGTTCAGTATTGAGCATAACTCCTTCCGCTGCATCTACAAAGACCACAACTCCATCACACATTCGCATAGCAGCAGTTGCTTCGTCAGAAAAGTTAACGTGTCCTGTAAAATTATCAAATTGGACAAAGTTGAAAAGTGTTTTATTTTATAGTCTACCAAGCTTACCTGGGGTATCAAATATGTTCATTAAGAAACTTTTATGCTTGACATCAGGCAGTACAAGAGTAATGGGGGTAGCTTTAATGCTTACTCCACGTTCTTGCTCTGTAAACAGGGTGTCCGTGTAGCGCAAGGTTCTCTCTTCAGTAGTATCGAACTGCGGATGAGTTTCGCGAATTAGACAATCCACAAAAGTAGTCTTGCCATGATGCAAATGTCCAATCAAAGCGACATTTCTAATCAAAGGTGGTGTGTCCATCAAATCAGCCATGAATCTAAGAGACTTGTATGAGAAAAACATTTATAGAATTTATTTGGTTATTACTTACTCCATTTCATAGGTTGTATCGGGCAGCTCTTGTTCCTTCAATTGAAACTTCAACTTCTTTACAGGCTCAATGAGGGGCTTATCCAAGGGCTGTGCATCTTCTTCTTGGACTATCGTTTCAACATCAGGACCATAGACTTCAACGGCAGTTGGATAGTAACGTTTGTCTTCATGCAAAACGACAGCAGTAATTTCCTTATCTTCATCATTTTCTGGTTCATCTTCTTCCATAGCGTCATCCTAGTTTCATAAGAGCACAAAATATAGACAATTGTTTTATATCTTTTCATACCGAAGTTAAACTTACATCAACGTCATCTTGTAAGTCCATCTGACCGTAGATACTTTGATCATCGTCATCATCACTGTCCAAGTCAGGTCCAATGTAATTGCCAAATTCATCATATAGATCTGAATCCATTTTTAGAGGTTTGCCTGTAAATAGCAAACGTTTGTAAATGTTATTTTTTTTTTTTCTGGCGGACGCTTAACCAAACTTTTGATTAAAGTTGAATGAATAAACAAAGGTTTTAGCTGGAGATAGTTGTCTTAAGTACCTGAATTATTTTTTATTTAAAAATATATAAAATACTTTAGATCTTTGAAATATTATTCTTTTTATTTGATTTTTTATAAAACGCTTGCCGGATTTCAACACGAAAGACAAGAAACGTTTTTGGGAATTACATCTGTCAGATAAATGTCATTTTGCTTTGTCGGCTTTCAGTTTCGAAAAACTGAGCTAAAAAAAGAGAGTAGATTAAGAAATAAAGGTATATCCGCACTTCAGACCAGAACACTGGACGCAACGCTGCATAGATAGCTCTTTGTATATGAAAACTATAGTACTATCATGGTGGAAGTCGAATGGGGCGACATCTAATTTACCTATGCAACCCTTACTCTTTTTTTTTTGCGGAGAGCTTATGGAGGTTTTAAATGATATTTATTATTATTTTTTGGATGCAATAATCCAAAAAATAGTCTACTCTTGCCCCTACCACCAATTTTCGACGCTTAAAGACTCCACAAATCGAATTTTACACCTCACATTTTGCAGCGCCACCACCAGGACCTCTGCAACCCTAAAAAAAACTCGCCATGATAGTACTATAGTTTTCATATACAAAGGATAGCTTGTGAAAAGCCGCCATGTCATTCGAATTCCTTTCATTTTTTATAAAAAGAAATAAGTTGGCACAGTATATTTTTTTTTTTATATATATTGTGTTTTGGCAGAAATGTGAAAAGGAAAACAAAATGTCCCATATTTTCAGTTTAAGTCATTTCTAAGAAATTTATCAATAAATTAATCTATTTTATATTGGTTAAACTACAAATCAAGATAAACTGAAGTCCAAAATCAACCATAAATATGCTTTACTCTAGTGCAAAGTGGTGTAAATCTTTTCATCATGAATCCTCGCCTTTTTTGGCAATAAACTACCTGTTTTTTAGGAAATCATTGTTAACTCACGATATCTATTTAGTTCCAATTGGAGGCACATTGCGTGGTACAACTAAGCACTTTGAAACTTTGAATTTCAAATCAAAATCATAAAAATGTCTTTCATAAAAGAATTTTTTAACATTTCACATTTATATGCGTACTAGATCTATATTATGTGAAGTGCAACGTTGCCTTTAGCCGTTTAGTACAATTAAAAATGTCTATAATAAATTTTTCGAAATAAAATTCGAAGTAAGAAAAGCAAAAGAACATGTGTGAAACTGTCAAAATATCTAGAACGCTTTGTTTTTTTTTAACAAAATATTAAAATCTATTTTTTTTTAGTTTTTCTCCTCTTTCTTAAATAAATGATAAATACAATGTTATAAATAAATAAAAATGCCTCCAAAGAAAATAAACTTAAAAACCAGTTTGAATGCAATAAATGCAAAAGCAGCTGTTGGTAAAAAGAAGACACTTCCAAAACTTAAAGTTATTCTTGCCAATCCATACAAACCCAAACAGTAAAATTTAATAAATATGTTTCCAATAAAATCTTAAATATATTTTTTTAATTTCAGTGATACCCTTATAGATAATGAATTATCTTTATTCAAAGACCTTATTTGCTCCGAAATCAAGTCATCAGAGACGTCGGGAAGACAGTTTGCACGAGAACATAATATCCAATTAGGACTGGGTAGCTCATTGCGAGCGATCGGGAATAAGAATGTTTCTTGTGTTCTTGTATCCAAGTCAATCAAACCCAAATTCATCATTGATCAAATTGGTTTATTTACAAAACAAAGAAATAGCACCGTTCCCGTCTTTATAGTCGATGATTGGGAAAATATATCAGCTAATCTCTTCGGCGTGAAAGCCCTGGTTGCAGTGTTTCCTTTAAATATGTCGGGAGAGCTAGGAAATTGGATATCAAAGCGAATGTTGCCAACAAAAGATAATCAGAGATCATCTAAAGAAAAAGAACCAAACACATTTGCTTTACCTTCAAGGAAAGAAAGTAAAGTTAACTTAAATTCTATTTACCTGACCAAGTCATCGAATGAAAAGCGCTCTTTTGTCCCAGATGTTGTGGTAAAATCGAAGCCCATAGAAACATTTGAATCAAAAGATTGGACTGGAGACTTCATTTCATTTTCGAATTCAAGCGAAACTATGGAAGAAATGCCGATGGACACGGATGAAATTGATGAAGAATTTATAAAAAAGCAAGACGAAGCTCTTGACGTCCTACAAAGGATTGCGCAAAGAAACCAGAAAATTGATATTGGACTTGAATCTAAGGCGATTAATAATACCAAAAAAGAAGCACCAACACTTGCACTAGACAAGAACGTTCATGAAGAATGGGAGAAGGACTCGTCATATATTTCGCTCGAAGTTCACAAAATCCAACCAAATCCCAAAAGAAAATCGAAAAACAAGAGAAAAAATAAAAAGCAAAATAAGATGCCTTAACTTACCTCTAAAATGTTGATTTGTAGTTTAATTTCAGAACCGTTTTTAGTCGTAAAACGTGGTGTGGGGGGGGGGGAGGGGGTGGAGTGGAAAGTGCGAGATCCAAGTAAAGTATGTCTCTACTCGTAGTCTTGATTTCTTAAAAACCGTTAATTTGTACAGAATTGTATGAACTAGAGGTTGTACAAATAATATTTAACTGTCAGAGATAGATTTTCGCTTCCCATCCTTTGGAGTACAAAAAGGGTATAACCCCTCTCGATTATTAACTGAAAATTTGACAGCAATCAAAAATCCCAGCTTTTGCAAAGCCGCCGAAGCACCATATTTTTTTTACCACGAATTTAACTTTTAATTACAAGAATTTGTAAGGAACCATATATATGTACTTTCAAATACGTGCACATACTTTAAGAAAAAGGGATACATAGTATCGAGTTACGGCTTTTGTTGTGTTGTTACTGTTTCATCATGGGATTCAAAATAATAATATAGGTAATGAATGAGTACCAGGAAGCAGAGTATGGAGGCACTCCACATAAGCACTTACTTTTTTTACGAATAGGTTTTAAAGTACAGTTCAATTGAACTACTGCAGTCGCCAAATGCTGTATTAACTTAACTGAATGAATATTTTAGGACTTTGTACTGAACACAGCCATATTTTGAATAATGCTTGAATGTTTTCACCTGTCATGCAAACAGCTGATAAACTCTGAGGTTAGGGTGAATCTAAAACAATTTTCATAACAAATTTTACTTGTTCCGATTAACGAACTATAAAAATGTTATCAAACAGATTCTTAGCCAATTTTAAACATTTAAAAATATGTAATTCAATATTAAAAGCATCTAGTAATATTCCTGTGATTCTTAACCACGAAAACACTTGGAATCAAGTTCCAATTAATATTGTTAATCAAAAAGTTAGACCAATCAGCACGAGTCTAGTTTTAAGTAAAAAAATTAATAAACAATCATCAAAATATGAGGTAAACTTTATTAATTTGTTACTTTTGAAGAAGTTCTTGGATTAACATCCATAACTTATAGGATTCAGACAGTGAAGATGAAGACAATGACCCTCACCTTCAAGATGAAAGAGATTCCAAGGTCGTGAAAGTCAAGGTTAATTCTTTAAGGGCAGATCTACTATTGAAAGCCGGTCTACAAATAGCTAGGAAGTTAGTAAATATTTTCAGATTATTCAAACATTAACATAATTACTTCCTTTTTGTTCCAGCAAAATTGAAGTTATTTTCTATGAAAGTAAAATACGTGTTAATGGACAAAAAATTCCAAAGAAAAGTGTTCAGGTAAGAATAATATGAAAACTTTAATTAAATATCCATTCAACGAAGGTCATATAAAATACATAAAATATAAAATTTCATTTAAATTTTAGAAGTTTTAAAATGTACGCTAAAATTCGACAAAATGTTGGAAGTGATAGGGTGCCTTGAGCAAAGCTTTGCATAAATTGTTCTTAGGTAACAACAAGAAGCTGTAAGAATAAACGTATACAATATTTTGTATGATAAAAAACAATAGACGTAGTTTCCTACCATAATTAAATCAATGACAAAAAACAACAAGACATTCCTTGTTTTTGAGCTCTTGGTCTGCTTTGTAGAGAAATTCCAATCCAGTCAGCCAAAACCCCACAAAAAGTTCAACAAAAAAAATCTACTGCCATTTACTTTCATTTTTGTCTCCATTTATTTGGCATAACTAGGTAGTTTGGCTACCGTTTGCTGACACGAAACTTGAATATTTCTGTTCTACTTAAACTCTTATGATCTACTTTTTCCTCATCACAGAAGTTGCTATAATCAACTTAAATATTTAAGTTCCGTTTCAGCAAATGGCCCTCATACACTTAAATGACTTATGTTATATGTAAGACACTCGTATTTTATTTTTGTAAATTCTGAAATTATATATTATTTATTGTATATTACACAGCTTAACGTTGGCGATGAAATCGATGTAATTAAAGGCTTTAGTAATGTTAATCCATCTCATTTGTTAATATCGCGAGTAATAATTGCATCGGCAAAAGAGAAAGACGAAGCTATAAGTGTCCATTTACGACGATACAAAACGATGCTTATTGAAAACTACACCGGAACAAATGCTTATAAATCTTCAGAATCCTCTGGCAGTACGTGAGTTAAATGAGAACAATGATTTTCCAATCAACAATAGCAAATAAAATTCTTAAAACAAATAATAATTTTGTGTGTTTTTCATTTTCGAATATTTTTTTATGGAAAAAACAATGGAACTTCATTTATTCGAAAATAATAAATTCATCTTATAGACGGGAATTGAACAGTTTTATCTAGAGCAGTATTTTTGATGTATAATATTAATTATTTTTTTTTCTTCTAGTATCTATAACTATATACTCGTTGATAAAATGCAAAATAAATTGCAATAACCACGCAGAGGAAGTGAAATAACCCTCTATCTGCAATGATGTAGATTTTCTCTTTTTTTATTTTTTATATATATTTTTCTACCTTTGCACTTCATAAATGGCAGTATATTCTCGTGAACACATGACTGGAATAATAATAATAATAAAGAATGATGGGTAAAAAAATATATATGAATAAAAATGCAATCGATTTTTAAAATGCAGACAACGATAGACAAGCCGGTAACGATGACAACGACGATGACGGCTAAGACGACGACAAAGTCGTCGTCGATACGGTTTTTGGCAAAAAAAACTTTTTGAACGAGGTCGATTTGCATGGCAATAACATTATATAGACGAAAGTCACGAATTTGATGATGACTTCATGAAGGATACTGCAAATTTGAAGCATTTATATAATAAATGATGGATCTTCTTCTGGTCGTAACATTAAAGTAACATGTTGAATAATTTTAAAACTTCTTTTTCCAATGCAGCAACGAGTATTCTTGAAATTAATTGTGCCATATGAAACTAAAACTTGTTCATTAAAACTTTTTGATCAATTGAAAATATGCATAGAAAAGGAATTTCTAAATGGAAATAGGAGATTTTCATTGGTTTGACAATTATTTACTTTTGGAAATTAAGTACAAAAATATTAATATTTAAGAACATGTTCGCATCTCACGTTGAAAATACATACTTACATAATAAGAAAAACAATAAGGTTAATATTTGTCTATCAATGATTAGCAAAAAGACTTGTACAAAATAAAAAAAAAATATTATGTTACTTCTGAACTGACCTAGTACAGGTTGTTGTAAGTTAGTGCATCACATTATTTTCCAATCTTCGATTTCCTTACAGTGTCGAAAAGGGGAGTGTCCTTTTTCTTAAAGATATAAGCTTCTAAAGAATGATTCGGACCTTAAGAAAGTTGGGGAAATTGGTATAACTGGTACCAGCTCTGAAAAATATTTATTTGTTTATTTCAAGCTTTGTATATGAAAAACATATTACTATCATGGTGGTGGTCTAATGGGACGACATTTAAAAAGTGGGGGCAACCTTTCCTCCTTTTTTTTTTGCGAAGAGCTTTTGAACGTTTTTATTGATATTTTTGGATGCAATAATCCAAATAATAGTCTCCTCTTGCTCCTACTACCAATTTCCTATGCTTGAAGACTCCCAAAATCAAATTCTACACCTAAAATTTTGCAGCGCCATCACAAGGGTCGGTGCAACATTAAAAAATATTGGCCATGATAGTACTACCTATGCTTTTCATATACAAAGATTTCAAGTAAAATATTGTTAATTGCCTAATCAAACAAAGTTGGAGTGTTTTTCCTAAAACACATAAAACTTTGACATTTAGATACATTCAAAAAGAGTGGATTTCCGTAACACCACAATGCTCATTTATTTCTGTCTGGATTATCATTTACATATAAAGAGTTATGATCTTTAAACAAAGGAATTCAAAAAAAAATCTCAAATTTTCGAGAGAATATGAAAATTCAAAGCTAAAAAATTTCTTAAAATTTGAGCAAAATCGATTATGTGATACTGTTACCAGCGAGGTTGCATTTTTTTTAAAGTTTTTTTTCGAAAATGTCCAAAACTCAATAACAGGATATGTTTACTAATTCCTGTAGTTTATGAGTATATCCGTTCGAACTGTTTTTTTTTTTTAAATTTGGCACTTGTTTGACTTGAAACCATTACCTTGTTTCAAAAAGGTATTCCAAATACAAAGTTTTCAACTCAATATTTATAAAATACACGAATTAATAAACATATTATTGTGAATATTTCATTTCAAAAACATGTTCGAAAATTATTGAGTTTTAAAAAAAATATTTTTTTTTTCAAAACTCCAAAAAATATTTTTTTCTAAATTTTAATAGTCAATGGCCTCGTTCACAAAGTTATCCTAAAGCAATCCAGATTGGTTTGTGTTGTTGTAAGTCTTGAGAAAAAACAGCTGATTATAAACAGCGGCTGTTTTTTCTCAAGAGATTACAACAACACAAACCAATCTGGATTGCTTTAGGATAACTTTGTGAACGAGGCCAATATTAAAAAAAGTATATGGGAAAAATGATGAAATTTGATGAAAAATTTGTTCGTAATATGTCAAACCGTTTTTGAGAAAATTGAAAACTTTAAACCCTGTTTAGGGCAGGTACCGTAAATAACGGTTTTTTGAAAATATTTTTGGATCAAATAATTGAAATCACTTTTAAAATCTCATGAGAAAAATAAGTTGTGTCGTAACGGTTATGTGACAGGTACCGTTATATTTGGAGCTTAAACATTTTTTTCAATTTCGCCTCTAGGGAACCATTATAAGCTCCGATTGTGAAAAAAAGTCACTTCAGTGGTTATGGCTGTAGGTCAAGGTGCAGACAGACAGACCGATAGATAGATAGACATAGTTGCAGGATACACTTGTTTCCGGTTCTATATCATCTTATAATGTCAGTTCTGATTAATATCTTGCGTTCAATTTTTTTTACGAATCCAAAACTTATGGTACCTAAAGTAGCGAGTAAAAAGGGATAGTTACAAATCTGAAAATAAATAAGGAATAAGTTAGTTAAAAGAATTTATGACACGCCAACAAGTGATATGATTGAATTCAATAAATTCGCAACGCGTTCAAAATTTAAAACTTAAACCAAAATATTTTGTTATATTTTTTAAATATGTAGTAAACATTATTTTCCAACATTTCGAACCAATTTAAGAATTGATCCACCGCTAACACTGGCCCGCATTTAGTATATTGTCATTAATAACCCCTAATTGACATAGTTTGTTCAATTCTTTTTTCTTTCACATTGATATTGCTTTCAAATTTTTTTCATTGTCAGAATGCCACTCAAGTGACTTAAAATTGAAAACCATGAACAGATGTCCAGCCAAAGCTTATAAATGACAAAAACTTCGCTATTGACAGCACAAAAAAACCAAAAGAGAGAAAACATTTCTGAGAGTCAATTTTAAAGAAAAAAAATGTAGAACTAAGAAAACAACAAAAAAAAACAATTTCCTGGTCACAAATCGAAGATGGAAAATAACAGAAGATGAAAAGATAAAACAAAGTTGAAACAGAAAAAAAAAAGTATTTTTTCGCTACCCTTTTTTCTTGTCATATATAAATGTACAGAACTAGTTCAAACTTAAAACCCCTTTATTGTTTTTAAATGGAAATTTTATCATTTTGTAGAAAATTTTATTTTTCGATTTTTGTAACAGGTAGGTATTATTTCATATAAATTTAAATAAAATAACAACTCTTCTTACGAACAGCTCCAATAAGCAAACAATTGCCTCAAAAACATGTTTCATATTTTTAGGTTTTACTATGACGCATTTTTCCGGTTGATATACCCACTAGAGTAGCGTTGGTTTTTTTCTGGCGGGCATAGCCAATTTTTGCCGTTTGTAGCAACTTTTTTTTGATGTCTTCAGTTTTTTGTTTGTTGATTATTTTTATAGCAAATTAGACGGAATTAGAAAAAATTGCAAAGTGTATAAAGGAACAAAAGTTTTTTTTTATAATAGTAATATGTTGAACTATTCGTTCTCACTCTTTCTTGAAATATCGATTTACATATTTTTGAAAAACCAAAAAAAAAAATGGATTGAAAATTTTGATGTTCTGTATAAAAAAAAGGAATTACAATCGGACCAACCGGTATTGAGAAAATGAAAAAAAAACTCCTTATACTCACACAAAAGTTTTCATCAAAATCCCAAGGTTTTCAAGAAATATATGAGTACGGTTCTTACATGTCTATGGTAAGTATCGTAATTTTTAATCCTACAGTTGTAATTTGTATCCAAAATATTTAAGATAATGCTAAAAAATTGTGTGGTAAAAAATTTCAGAAACATTGGCCAACAGTTGATTGAATATTGAATTTAAAAAAAATTTACTTTTTTAAATTCCAAAAAATGAATTTCTTAAATTTTGGTTCATATTGAAATTTTTTTAAATCAGTTAGACGCTTTTGTAACAACATTTTTTAATAAAATGATATCAGATTTTTCTTATATACGAAAAGTAGGTAGGTAATGTACATATGTCCCTTTAAAAAAATGAAAAAAAGTATTATTGATTTTTTTACGAAAAATCAGTTGAGTGGTTTTTGAGAAATCTGAGATTGTTATAAAATTCCCATATTTGGTACGAAATGTAATTTTAAGCCCTACAAAAAAGTAAGGTGTATGAATAATTCCCAAAAAAAAGTCTAGCTAACAAGTTGACGAAAAATAAACCCGCCCATCAAAAATGATTTTTTTGTATGGTCTTTGGAGCCAGAACAGTCGACCAAGTCATGTTATTTATTTTCGTTGAGATAGAAAAATTATTTTCTTTGTTATAGGAAAATATTGAATTGTCCAACGGAAGTGCATGATAGGACTTAACGAGGTTCTTCGGCATTCCGCCACAAAATTCCGAAACTTGCTATACAACATTCATCCAATCGTACTCGTATATGTGCTAAGCTAGAACTAACATACTCTACTAGTACTGCTACTGCTCCTGGATCTGTTGCACCAACAACAATCAATATCACCTTCAGCTAGAACGGTTTTATATCAACTTGGATATCCTGGTGGAAATCTATTGGTCGGTTTTTATCTTCAATGCAATGGGATGTCAATGACGATGATTGTGTGGAATGCAAGGGCATTCAGTCAAGTGGGGATATCCTTCGATTTTTCCGGATAGAGAGAAAATGTATCTACATTTAACCTGATTTCTCATTGTTTTCCGTCATCGCTTCGTGAGTATCCTTATTGCAATATATATCTACCAAGTAATGTGCACATTGACAGAGAGTCGCCCAATCCTTTGGATGCATTTTTTATGAGTTCTTCTTTAGGTCACTTTTCTTTCAATTATTCTTCATTCATTATCGAATCATTTTGTTGCCGGATATCGTTGGGTAGAGAAGTTTTAATTCAACTCAATTGAAGTTAAAAAAAAAGAAATTGCTTGGAATTGGATGTTTTTTGTTTGGAATAGATATAGAATGCAGTAAATTAGGATTTCGATTTAATTTCTTATTGATAGAGGTTTTACTATCATTTACTTTTTATTACAGTCAGTCTTAAGTTGTTATTCCCAATGAGTTTTAAAAAGTTTTAAATAGCGCAACGCTTGTTATAATTCAAAATATACTGTTAGTCGATAAGTCAGAATATAATTTTACAATGGAACTAAAATTTTTAAAAACCAATGTTTTATAAAACAAAGTATCAAAAAAAAAAAAACTTTTAAAATGCAAAAAAGTTAAAAAAAACTTCTGGTTTCGTATGCTCCGTAACACTCTTAGATAAAGTTGGGCACATTTCACTGATCGATCAATATAGTTCAAATCAGTTCATTCGTTTTAGTTCGATTTAGTTCAAAAGTTTTGTAGAAACATTTTTTTTTTAAACTTTTTTTAACAAGTCTAAAAGTCAGCAAAATGTATGAACGTGAAAGTTACTGCAATTAACATTAAATCAAACTATTACTATTTTTAGGCAATTTTATATTCTTTTAGTTGAAGTGGAAAAAATGTTTTTAAGTAAAAATTATTCTAGAAACAAAATTCGCCTTGAGATTTAAGAAATCCAATAGGCCACACTGTGTATAACTTGAAAATTTCACCAATGTTAGCAACTTCGGGTTATTTCATCTGGATTTTCAAATGCCTGACTCCGAAGCTACATGGAATGGCAATGTTCACATTGGACGTTTCAGTTTTCTCACTCTCGCTTCCTAACGAGATAAACCTATACTGAAAAGTTGTTGAAATTTTTTGAAGATTAAAATCGATCAAATGGTACATTCGGAGTACACGCTTTAAAATATGAATATAAAGCAGAATAGAAATCCTTAAGGGGCAGTTTAACAAACTTGGCGCATGTTTTAAATTCAGCGATTTTGGCTAATTAGTAGTTGTGATTCAAAACTGATACAAACATGGAACTTTATGGCTGTTATCACACACAAAAACTTTGTCCTAGAGCTAAAGCTCAATTGACCTTCCCAATTCGGAAGATAAAAAGTGCTGAACAACGGTTTAAAAATTTGTGCAACTCGCCCTAAAAGTTCAATACATAAATGTTTTTTTCCACAAAATTAATGCGAATTCTCTGGAAATACCACATTTTGTTGTTGAGGATTCATAGTAAAATAACTCAAGTAGCCAATATTATTATTTTTTAATAGTTTTTGTTTTTTATATGTATATGTAGATATTTTATAAATTTCCTAGTTATAATGACGACATTAATGAATTATTGAGAATATCAATTTGTTTTCAAGTTTAAAAATATCGCTTATTTAATTCAAAATAACTAAGAATTCTTCTTAAAAATAAATTAATACTAATTGTGCAATATTTCCAATCATAATTACATTTTAAACTCCTCGAAACTTACCATCTAGAACAATACAAATTATTATTGTTTCTGATTTCAAGATCAAAGGCGTAATTAATTGATTGATATCATTATCTTTGCCTTCGCCATCAGTCAATAATTTTTACCCTCTTCAGATGAACATATCAAAACATTAATTGCAGTTGCATTTTTTTTTATTTACAAAAGAATTTCATTCAAGTGGCACAAAACTTAAATATAAATGGATACCTTGGGTAAAATAGAAAATCATAAGTCAAGTCTCACAATGAAGGCAACAAGTAAGTTCTTTGTACCTTAGGTCCTTCATTTTTAAATTTTGTTTTATTTTATAATTTTTAGCTTTGGCAATTTTCTTTGTCGCCATTATTGGCACTGTTTTTGGCTTTGTCAATCTTCGTGATGGTCGCCCTGGCTGTCAGACAGCAGTGGAAATGCAACAAGTGTTTTATAGAAATTTCTGGGATGCCAATGCATATTGGGCGTGCCAAACAAAAGGAGTTGCGGCTGCACCTATGCGTTGCGTTGAAGGTGGATTTCAGCCCAGTTTAAATAAATGCGTTGATTGGGATGACTGGGTATGGGAGGATCCTGTTGCTCCACCATCAAGTGCTTATTAAATCAAATTAAATTGTGACATTGAAATTTGGACATCAAAAAATTTATTATAGCCGCTTCTTGTAATATCCTTTAAAACAATTATTGAATTTCTTTTATTTACGTTGCTGAACTAAAATCTATTTAAATATTTAACAAGCAATAAATAGTCTAAAAAATGTTTTTATTTTTAAATTGTAGAATGTTATACCTCTATGGCACTTGGAGCTATTGTTTTGTTTGGGGGTTAACTTCGAGTAACAATTTAAATATTAAATATAATAATGATAAACTTTTTGTTAGAGACTTAACTTTAGGACTGCTGATGGTTCTTTTGTTTTCAAATCTACCAATTTCAAATTATATATAGGTAATTGGAATTGGAAAAGATAGGTAAATTAAGACTTTACTTAACCTCAAGACCTATTTGCAAAGAAAATTCTTTTTTTTTATATAACATTTTAGCTACCTATTTTCGAAATAAACACGCCTAAAAGTATACCTTTTATAGTTTTTTCTGATATTTTCCTAACGTTTAATTTTATAGAAAAAAAACAAAGCTGTGGAACTTTTGATTTTCTAGAGTTTTGTTTTCGCAAGTTCTTAAGTGTTCGGAAGTAATGAAGGCTCCCTTAAAAGTCAAATTTTTGAAAATTGACTCATTTCTACGGCACCCATGTAGTGAGTAAATAGTGAAATAATTCTTTGTTGTGGTTTTTTTTTTGATTTCCTATTAATTTTTTTTTGACAACTTCTTAGCTGATGTTTGCAAAAATTTCATAATGAAAGATACCTAACTAGGAAAGTATGTAAGCCCAGAATACAGAAAACAAAGTATACTCTTAGGTGCTTTAACTTTGAAAGAAGAAGTCCTATGAACAAAATGTTGTAGGTACCTACACAAGATAGATTGTTAAATCTTCTGTGGAAATAGTGTCTGAGCATTTCTTGCACGATGAGCCGTTCTCGAGATAGTGATAAAAACGTGTTTTCAAAATGGCGGCCAACTCACATCTCTTAAATTGGCTCCATTTTTCTTTTAAACTTAGGTATACTTGACTGACAAAACTTCAATCAATAATAATTATAAATATTGTATTTAAACTTTCTGCAACACAGAAATAATTATTGATTTTTCTACAATTTAAAAAAAAAACATTCTTCAAAATTTGAAAGTTAGTTGGTGAAATAGGTCGAACAAGACTCATTCACAATGCCAGCTGTCATTTTCAAAAGAAAATCTTTAAGAAGCTTTCGATTGTCGTTAAAACGTTTTTGACGTGCCCAATCTTCTTACATGAACAAATTTTAACTTTTTATTTATAACATTAAATACATAAAAGTTTTCATAGAATGGTGAACATCTCAATAATTTTGAAAAAAATTTAACTTTCCAACGAGTAGTTTGTCAATGATTGATTTTTTAACTTTGATTAAATTTCCCTAAAAGCAAATTAAAATAAAAAAAAATAATAAGGTGGAAAGAACACTCAGTACTGCATACAAAGTAGCTCATATTTAGTTGTGTAGTCTATTTTCAGGCCTTTTTTTTGTTAATTTATAAACTACATGAAAGCATAGGTACAGGATCATCTAACCAGAAGCTTTATCATTGCAAGGATTTAGGATCTCAAATAATATTTTAGTTGAGAGATCTTCTGTGATACCTTCGGGTAGTAACACTTGTTTTGACCTTCTGGTCTTCCTCGTTGTCTTAGAGCAAACCATATCTTCGTTGGCTTGGAAAGTATAGCCTCAGGAATTGTTCATTAAAAGTCCTTGACAAGATTGTTACTTTTGTCTTACTCGTAAAACTCATTTTGAATAAAAATAAAAGAAGTAAGAAAAGAAAAAAGGTGTTTTTATTTATAAAACACTTGAACATCAGAGTTATTCAGTGCATCCTGTTATATTTCTCCATGACTTCCAAGGAATACATCCCAAGTACCCTGCATAGGCAACAAAACCCCTATTTTCTGGACAATTCAACACCTTAGGCACAGAATCGCTGCTGCTACACAGATAATAAGAAGTAGGATCACCCTGTATAGGTTGAGGACTTGAAAATTCGTTTCCATCGCAGGAAATTTTTGGTACATTTTTCCTCAAAATGCAATCATCATTCCAGTCTTCCCAAGGAACACAACCTGAAATTGTGTCATTGCTTTTGAAACCGTACCCAGTACGACAATTTGTCATTTCTGCTTCATTTGTCTCAGAATCGCAATAGATGATTTTGGTTGGATCTTCATCACCCCATGTCTGATCGGTAAAAAGACAATCGTCACAAAGGACATCACTGATCGAAAAAACAGTAAGGAAGGATAGAAGGTATACTGGAATTAAAAGAGGACAATAATTTGACAATGTTATTTTTATGTTTGCATAAAATATGAATACCTTTAAACATTTTAAGGATTTTCTATACAACTGGGACACGAATTGTTACTCACTGACAAAAGTCAGATGGGATTTTGTTTAGGCTTATACAAAATTAACTATCGTTAGCTGGAAACAAATAAACTTTGATAATTGAATTGGTTAAATATTTTTAATTTAATTATTTTACCGAATTAGTGATGACTGATGAGCCATTTAATCAGTTTGGAATTTGTTGTCTTTTCATATTTTTTTTCTTTATTTGATAGCGAGTTTTGATAGATAATTAATTATAAATAACTGCCGAAATGATAAAATAAAAGAAAAGGTTTAAATTATTTTTATCTGTAGGTATATTTGAAAAGAACTTATCTATTATCTAGTCTTAGATTAGCACATTTTTAGTTAATATGATTAACAGATTAACTGTACCTCCAATAGGTAAGACATTTTTAGCGCAATAAAACCCCCAAAGAACAGCAAAACGGTAAACTTGATGATATTCCCGTTTTCCGAAGAGCTTTTACAGGCCACATCATCCAGTGAGCTACTGCTCCCACTCATAGAGAGAGCTTGGGAAATGGAGAGCTTTTTTTTAAAATTAAGTTAAGCTTCTAAGTGCTTCTTTTAGTAGCCAAGGTAATTTTTACATCCATATGAGGTCATCAGTGCAATAGTGGCGTAACCCACTTTTTTTTCAAAAATGAGTTTTTAATGAAAATGGGTCCCTTAATATATGTATCTATTTATATACAGAAATAGTTTTATGTAGCTATCTACACTCAAAACCAGATGGCACTCAAAAAGGTGTTATTGCATTTTATAATTTGATCATAGTTTGAGTGCAATAGTGGCGTGACCTTCATATTTCTACAGATTGTGATCTTTTGCTTTGGTATACATAATATGCATAGTTGAAAAGTTCACATGTACTTATGTTTGGGATGAGTCTACAGCGTCAAGGGGCCTCAAGAAATTAGATCATGTCTTATGCATTATTTAAGAACGTAGCACAGTCTAAAAAAACTTATTATTTATTCTGCCCATAGTGGGGACCAAAACAGAAATACAAAACTTTCCCTGTTGTGCCAATTTATGGTATCCCATCCCGATTTTATGGTTGAAGAAATCGACCATAAATTTTTAGTGAGTGGTCATTCCTATGCTAGGTGACCAAGATTTTGGTTTAATAGAGAAGAATAAGAAATTTACAAGGATATATTTGTCCAAAATGATTTGGAAAATGTTATTTCCTCGGCCAGAAAGAGAAACCCATTCGAAATTGTGAAAATGACTTCATCTGATTTTATTTCCACAAAATCTCTCGAAAATAAATATTCGAATGAAATTGAGGTAAGTAAATGTAAAAAAGAGACAATAGGTTTGTTCGTTGAGCCCTGAAGTCACCCTGGGGTCGCCCTAAAGCGTTTTTTGAAAAACCTGAATTCACCCTGAAAATAAAATTCTGTGTTTTTTTAAACCTGGGGTCGCCCTGAACTCGCCCTGAACTCGCTCTGAAGTAGAACTATGTTTTTTTGCTGTGGCGAGTTGAGATAAAATATAAACTGTCAAAGTGACACGAGTGTAAAGCATTTGTTTTGTTGTGAATTTGTGATGCATTTGTTATGTTGTGAATTTTGTGTGTTGTTTTTTATTGTTCTTATTCATACTTTAAACTGTGTAATTTAAAACAAATGTCTTGCAGCACAAAGAAAAAAAATTGTGTTTTTCTGGTTTGAATGTCAAAGAGGCAATTGACAGCCCTAAAGCGTTTTTTGAGAAATGAAAAACCCAAGTTTTTTTGACAAGTCTTGGGGTTGTCAAGAAAATCTGGGTCAACCCTGGGTAAAGTTCAACGAACATAACTAATCTGTGGATATTAAAAAAACTAAACCAGCTTGAGGAACCTAAAATAAATGATAAAAAAAGAAAGACCTAATAGAACTGCTTCAATTTATACCACCAATCCATCACTTTTTTTTTTATAATAATTCAAAAACATGTGTTCTAATTGAAATATTTGACGTATTATCAGACGAGGAATAAAATGATAAAAAAATTAGTAAAAATGTATGTATAATTTTTATTGTGAAAATATGAACTATGAAAGAAATAAAAGAAATAATATAATGAATTTGACGTAACCTTTATTTTTTCTTCATTTTTACAGAAAACCATGAATGCAATAGTGGCGTAACCTATTATTTTTCCAAAATAATGTTGAATTTAAAAAACAAAACTTGTCTTACAAAGTATGTCTATTTTCAAACTCTTCCACGTTTTAAGATTAATCAAAAATGTCAAAGGGAAAATACAAAAAAATGTTTAAAGAAACCCTGTTTCTTAAATCTCTCGTAGGTCGTAGCTCTAAATTGAATTTTATGGGTTACGCCACTATTGCTCTCATGGCCTCATATGTACATTTTACTCACCTTAATGTAACAAAGAGTAAATGAATTGAAACTTCATTAAGTCATAAACAATTATTTTTGTATTGAGTATATATTTTTTAAAATTTTTTTAATTGTGTTAGTGAAATTTTTAATATTTTTTTCACTATGTGGTGAAATTTATTTTTGATATTATTTTTAAAAATATCTTTAAATTCATTTTAATTCAAAAATTTTATTCGTTATTTTTTTAATTAAATTTTTCAATTGTTTTATATATCGCTTCCAAATTCATATGCTATGTCTACTCGTATATGGTTTATAGGCTCTCCTTACTATTTTAAAATATAAAAGTTTATTTACATTTTTATTTATTTAACTATAGAAAATTTAAAGCTCCTCATATTGTTAACCTTAAGTTAAACACTATAAAAATATATAAAAAAAAATTCAAACATGCTTGTCAAAACCTCAAACAAGGACGAAGAATAAAAAACCCACTGGCTTCCTTCGCAAAATCAATAAAAATAATAATAACGACTAAGATAAACGATGGAGGAGAAGAAGAAGAAGAAGGCAAATATATAAAGTTTTCTTCAAATATTTTCATGGGAAAATAAGATTCCAACTAAAAAAACAGAGATCCAAGCCCAAAGAGCTTTATTTCTTTTTTTTTTGTTCATTTCAAGAGTTCTCATCCTTTTATCATGGAATTTTCATTCGGCATATGTGGAGTTTTTTTTATTTATTTTTTGTATATAATGTATATTGAAGTTGAACCTACAGTTTCCGTATGCTTTTCTTTATATTTTGTTTAACTTTTTTTCTTTATTTTATTTTTTTTTTGTGTATAGCCAAAGACTTCTACCACATGTTATCCTTCAGCTTGGCTTAGTTTTTTTTTTTATCTATAAAAAAATGTCAGGACTTTTGTGTTTTTTTTTTGTGTTGAAGAGACCTCCATCAAGAAGAATGTACGGGAATGGTTTAACAACCCGTGAATTTCGAGCTGCAGCTAATATTTGTGACTACTACACGTGGAAGTACCTACCTACTTAAGTACTTAACCTTTTATTTGAGGAAAAACTAGTTGTAGGTTATTTATGCAAGTCTATCAATTTTTTTTTGTTTTGGGAAATAAATGTTAATTCGATTATTTTTTTTTTGTTAAACTGAGCAAAAATGGATGGGCTTGGTCCAACTATACATTTAGATAGTCTACCTGACATTGAGATAAAAAAAAACAATTGTCATATTCGTGGCATAGTAGAAATGAATCCTAATTTAAAGTGCTATCATTTATATGTTTGATTTATTCGTGGTGAAAAAATTACAACTAGACAGTGAAATGTGGGTTTTTTAACATTTTTTTTGGAACTCGTCTGAACAATAATTTCAATTTAATCGCAATCTTTCAATTTTAATTTTACTATATTATTTTGCGGTAAAGGTGCCGTAATTTTTTGAAATAATATAAAAAAGCGATTTACGAATCCAAAACTACTTTTAAAAAACTTAAAATCACTAGTCTTCTCCTTTTTTAACCGAAGCGACGCACGGTTGACATGATCCAGAGTATCCTGACTGAGAGACTGGAACCCCAACTCTACCACTCCATTGCAACACCCTTGCACTTGAGGCTTTCGCCGGGTGACCTCAATTAACGTCGACAGGCCTCCCGGTCTTAGATTGATCCCCCTCTGAGGCCAACTAAATGTGGTTGTCGTTTTTTTCATCCTGCTTTAAGTTCCCCATTATGTATGACTTTATTAATTTTAACAGAAAGTGAATAAATTGACGGTAAATGAATTAAAATTGAATCGAACAAAATTTCAAATCAAAATTTAAGTAAATATGTCACTATTTATTCAATAAGTTTTGAAAATGTGCTCAGACAATGCACGGTATACGAAAAAATAAAATAAAAATAAATAAAATGTCTACAAAAAAAAATGCAAGCTACCTTGGATTGCATTAATCATGAAAGTAACGGTCAAAGAATAAATGCCTTTGATTATTGTGTACATCTTTCACCCTTGAATAATACAAGGAATCAATAAAATTTTCATGTTTAAACTTAATTATAAATATTGTTAAACATCAGCAAAGTAAATATAATTTATTGGTAAACACACAATACTCAAGACTTACATATGACGTAAATATAACGTCTCAGAAGTGAGAATCGCTTTATTTGAAGCTATATTGTTTGACTTTAAACCACTTGAGTCTTTCTTATCGTTTTATATGCGCTTTTTTGTGCAGAATAAAAATTTACTATAAATACATTAATTTTAATGAAAAGGGATCTAGTATCATTCATTTAATCGAACTATATACACAAAATGAAAATTTATGGTAAATTATTAAAGATTGATTTCAAAACGAAAATTTAATTATAAATTTTTTTTTTATTTTCTTTGTTTTTAATCACTATTTCAGTTGCTTTAATTTGCTTGATGACCGTTGGGTCTTCAATGGCTATTATTTTGGGAAATGGCCAGCCTGGATGTAAGACCGAAGTTGAGATGGCTGTAAAGTATTACAGAAATTTATGGGATCCAACTTCATACTTTCAATGTGATACCCAAAATGTTGCTGCTTCACTTAGAAAATGCCCCGATATGACCGCTTTTGATGACGGAACAAAAACTTGTGTCGATTGGGAACTCTGGAGTTGGTTGGATCCTATTGAACCTCCAAGCAAACCTTAAATGAAAATATAAAAAAATATCAAAATACTTGTATGAAATTAACTGCTAGATTGTATGTTGAAAATAAATTAATTTTGCATTAAAAAAAATTAAATTTTATTTTATTTTAAAGTTTTGGGCACCTACGGGATCGATAAAAAAATGCATTCATTTGAAAAAGCTTGGGAAACAGAGAGGTAAAAGCAAGAATCAACCTAAAGCACTTTTCCTGTGTGACTCATATACCGATATTGAATATCGATCACCACCTATCGTTCAAAGTCTTCGAAAAGGCGTTCGATAGTGTCAATAGAGAATTTATCTGACTTGCTTTTACAGGAGAGGCATCATCACAGATTAATTGATTGCTATCCAAATGTCACATTCCGTATGAATTTGAAATTCTAATTACAAGTGTGTAATAATAATACTGTGCCTGTTGGTGAATAACTGCACGCATTTTAATA
Organism: Syrphus vitripennis; assembly: GCA_958431115.1. Taxonomy (NCBI): domain Eukaryota; kingdom Metazoa; phylum Arthropoda; class Insecta; order Diptera; family Syrphidae; genus Syrphus; species Syrphus vitripennis. The sequence goes on along the minus strand of OY288108.1, from coordinate 15,115,029 downwards.
GACTGGAAATAATCCCAGAGCATCCCAAAAAATCAATATGAGAAAAACAAAAAGAACCAGCCTTTGAACATCTGTTTAAATAGACAATTTTCAGTATCTTGGAAGTATTGTATTTGGGCATATTCAAAGTCATCTGACAAGTTGTTTCTTTGTCTCTTCTAAGCTAACCTAGAGTTTATGTTATTCATAGACAATTTAGACCCGGGTCCAAAAGATAAACTGGAGCTTAATCCTTAAAAACGGTTGACTCTTTGACTAAGTTGTTTTTTTCTATCTGTCAAAAAATGGATTGGATTTCAATGCATTGACAGGCAATAGTACTAAAATTGTAGTAGAATTCTGTTTTACACTAAACAGAGCTGCCAAATTCTTTATGAATAGCAGCTGTTTGTAACCTGTGTGTTAACTTTTGACTCGAGGCCAGTTGGACTTGGGGCTAAAGTTTGACTATGAATTAGCCCCATTGTCTCTGCTGATGGCGGAACTCACCTAAATGTTAACACACGAATCGGGAAGATAAAGGCTGCGTTCGGAATGCTATCCAAAAATTTGACAATCAGCTCTATAAGCTTAAGGATTTTGCTACAATGCTGAATCCGTGGTCCTTTATGGGTCCAGCTGTCACTAGAAAGCTGCAAATTCGTAAAAAGATGTGTCAAAACATGAAAAAGATTTTTGATGATATTTTTGCGGAAACAGTTAAGGTCTTTATCATACGAACCCATAAGCGGCGGCGCGGCGTAGACACTTAGAAGTTCGTAGTGGAGGTCCTATGGTTCACAAGAGGAGGTCGAATAGGTACGAGGACCTTAGTTTTAAGATTATAAAGGACCACTTTAATAAAAAAAAGTGGTTTATGAGAAAATTGAAAATAAAAATTGAAACAGTTTGTGGAAACAAAAAAATTATCAACCAAATAATATTAATAACATAGAAAACCACAATGAAAAAAATTCCTTAAAATTCTTAGAGTCGTTTGCGACATAAATATGTTAGTCCCTAATTGTCTCAATTAAATAAGTGCATTTTTCCATTTTTAGAACCACAAAAATTGTTTATGTTTTTTTTATCAAGCTCTCGTTGTTTTAGTTTAAAAAAAAATAATTGTCAAACCTCAAATAAAAAATAAATGTTTTTTGTCCAAATTATTTTTTTTCCAAAATACATATATCTATGTAACGTTGTTAAATACCATGACACTATTTTTGTTTCTAATACTCAGGTTTTTATTTATTTAAATTCAATGCTTCAAGTGCGTCGCGAAAGTTCCCTATAATTTTATTTCTATTAACATTTTCAAATAAATTCAAATAGTCTTCTAATAATGTCTTAATTAAAAATAAAATATTTTCGAGCAATAGAAAGAAATTAAACAAAATGTCCAAAACAACTTAAACTAATTAAAATCGTCGAATCCAAACTCTATAAAGTCCACACCCAAAACTTATATTACAACTTCTTGTTATATAACCCTTCAAAAAGTAATTTCCTCTTTCACATCCGCAAGGCGACCTTTCACAGTTCAAGTACTCAAAATGAAAATATATTTTTCCAAACTGCCTTCATCCGACGGACGCGCCCGCAAAACGGAAACTACTCTGTAGACCGTTGTGTAGTCTTTGGTTTCTGAAGATGTGTCCATTGCACGGTTTGAAATTTAATTACATTTTGAGTGAAACAGCAGCGCGTCCTCGTAGTCGTAGTCATCGTCGTTGACATCGTCACCGTTGTCCTATACAACTCCGGGTGTCATTAAGTTTTCTTTCAACTTTAATTAAGTTCCTGTTCATACTGCTACTGACACGTTGCCTTCCTACTTCCTTAATTCCTTCACCTACATATTTATCAATGTATGTGCTATGTATTTTCATTTTCTCCCACAGCTCATAATTTTTACTTTAAGAAAATTGTCACATCCATTTAATTTTTTCTTTTGCTAGACTTTTAAAAGTTAAAAAACAATTTTACATAGATACTTTAAAAACTTTATTTTTTGTTTGCTTTTCTATATAGTACCTACCTTAGATAAAAAAAAAAACAAATACCGCTGCATGCAACGAATTAAAATGTATAAAATAGTTTCACCTCTACCTAATTGGCAGCCATTAAGATCTTCTTGCACTTGAAGTCACCTCGTTAAAAGTAATTGGCTCTGAGGGTTTAAAAATACAGTTATCGCTTCAGGTGATTTTGATGGTTGACACTGCAACGCCAACGCTCTCAACTCTGTAAAGTGCAAAAAATAGCATAATGTTAGGTATTGACTTTTATGGACTTCATGATTGAGTAGCAAAGCTAAGGTGACACACTCCACAATATTTCCTTGGTTTGAAGAAGCTAAGGGGAGAGTGTTTTAAGATGTTGTCCATTTTGTTTTTGTATAAAAGTTCCGAACTAAATTGACTTAGAAAACAAAAAGAAAGATGAAAATTTCTTATAATATATCATATTAAAGCATATAAAAATTATAAGCTTTAAATTAGGCAAAATAGATTTTCGCGGTAAGTAAATTTTATTTGATTAAAATGTTTGTATTTACGAAGCAATGATGACCTGGTTAAGACGCAATTTTTTTGTAAAATTCAGTTTTTATAAAGATATAAGAACAAAAATGTGAACGAAAAATTCTTTGCAGTTTCGTCAAATCTGAAAGTGGGAAGAGCTGAAAATTGAAATTACATAAATACATTTGCAATGTATGTATACAGTGGTGGCCATAGAAACAGTACACTTATTTGTATTTTTTGTCTTTATTAAATTTGAATATAAGGAACAATTAGACCGTGTTTCTGGTCATTCACGACTAAAAAATAGCTTGTGGAATAAGTTATGCAACATTTAATTTGCAGGTTTAACTAACTCTGTTTTAAATCAGTGGTAGAGTTAAAACAGAGTTAGTTAAAATTGAAACATCAACGGTTCATTTTGTTTAAATTTAATAAGAGGTAGGTACAAATACAAAGTGTGCTATTTCTGTGGCCACCACGGTATGTATACCCTCGGTTCAGGTGGCAGACGTGATTTAGAAATAATCAATGACGTGGTATTAGGGCTGTCCACGAGACAAGACTTTAAAAGTCTCGTCTCGGTCTCGTCTTGTTCTCATCCTGGTACTCAGAATTTCTCCGATTCAGTCTTTTTTTTTGTGAAACAAACCAACTATTTTAAATTAGAAACTGTTGATTGTTTACATTGAAATTTCAATTTTATGTTTTTATAACACAATTTTGAAAGATTTTTTTTTAGCAGCAACGCAACCGAGACTCTCAGTAAGTCTCGGTCCAAAAATTACAGTCTCGTGGAATGTCTTTCTTCTCGATATAAACCAAAACAAATTAAAAAAAAACTTAAATAAAAATATATTTCTTTTCAATATATTTAAATAAATCAATGTAGAAAATATTTAGTCTTTTATGACGAAGCGTTGCTATTAACGTTTTTGAAGAGCTGAGATTCGATAATTTTTGAGTTGATGTTTGCACTAATCACTGAGACACAAAGTTTTATCGAATAAGACGGAAGACAATCAGAAGAAGACTTCAAGTGAAAAGTACCACCTTGAACAAAATGCAGCATGAACAACTTAGCTGGCACTATCAAATTGTAAAAAGAAGATGCTCTGAGAACACATTCAAAAGGCAAAAGCACAGGACTTTTCAACAATATTCCGAAATGAAGGCAGGTGCAAAAGCTCCTGGATGATACAAATGAAACGACACCTAGTTGGCCTCAGACATGGAACAATCCAAAATTAGAAGTTCTATTGATGTCAACCCGACGAACCCTACAAGTGGAGATTTAATATGAAGCAGTAGAGTGGGAGAGTTGTGATCACACAATCGCCGCTAAATGAAGAAGACGAAGTTTGCACCAATCACTCAATAATGCCAGAAGTTTTTGGCAATTTTCATATGGCAGAGTAACTGTGCTTAAAATCAGCCAAAAAGTTGGATAATTGGACATATTTTTGAAAGCTTTTTGAGAAGGGATAATAATCCACTCTTAAAATCTCTCACTATGTGATGTATTCAGAACTTGACATCATACAAATGGATACATGTCAGTTATATAGTTTTCTAAACAAAGTTGTAACAGAATGTGTTTATCCAATCATTATGGTCGTCAGAATATCAGATAAAAACAAATTAATCATGTCGAATATTTCGCTTTCAAATTGATATTGAAGCTTATCTAGAAAAAAATGTGTTAGGTATATCTCCATTTAAATCATTAGGAAAGCAATTACTCTGAAAATCTTTTTTGAAAATATTTGGAGGTATAAATGCCCTCAAATTATTTTATTACTTTTCATTTAGTTGAGGAACTTGACAATTTCAATTCGGTATAGAAATGAGATTATTATAATTTAAATTTCAAATTAATTTGTTCTTCTTTTTTATCATTTCAGTTCCCACAATGCATGCATTCACAATAATTGGTGCTATTTTAGTTATTGGAATAACAACTGCAGCAAAATTTAAACCTCCTTCAGGCTGCACTCCGTCAAATCAATTATTACCCAATGTAAATATAAATTGGTTCAATTTCTGTGATCCAAGCACTGGGGAAATTTCCATTGAACAATGTGAATACGGCTCAGGTTTCATTAGAAATGGCACAACTTCCGGATGTGTTCCATTTGAGCAATGGCCAGAACAATGTATCGCCCAGGTTCCAACTACCCCAAAATGTATTAAAGAGAATTTAAAACGACCTGCGTCTTCGACTAATCCAAACGAATACTATCTTTGTACTGGAGAAGGTGAATCTCCTATTATGATGTCATGTGCTGAAGGCAAAGGTTTCTTAAATGTTCCAGGTACTGTTGGATGTGCTGAATATTCAATATGGAGATCGGTTAAGAATTGTACTGAATAATTTTTAGGAAATTAACTTTGAAACTTATGAAATTGCGGATAGTGATTTTCATTTAAAATATAATTTTGTCATTGTTATAAAGAATAAAATTGGTATACGAATCAAAAATTGTTCATTACGCGGACGTCAATACTTTTTTTTATAACACCTACCAAACTGAATACATATTCTTTTTCGAAAATTGTCAAAAGGTATTAAATTGCATTTTTGGTTGTACAACGTTCTTTGTATGATATTAGTTCTCATATTAATTATTGAATTATAATTTTCTGAATTTTTGGGAGAACAGTATTTTTCACCATCGTGAAAAAAATTTGTAACTCGAAAAGCGTAATCTTTTTTGGAAAGCGTTTTTTTTTTCAAAGGTATAGAACTTTAAAATGGAATAAGACAAGGATCATTTTTTTAAATTGAAATGAAATTAACTTTATTCGAAAAATAGTCTTTACATTATAATTTAAATATGATTTGTGGCATATGACCGCCACGGCTGGCTCAGCGGTAATTTAATATGAAGGTCCAATTTTCGATCACTTTTTCCAATTTTTGTGGCCGTAGGTTTGTTTATCGGCAATAGGCAAATGTTGTCCTCCAAGTGGTCGATCATTTCGGGCTTTGTCAATTGTGACACTCGATGTGTGACATGTTGCGCCGCACCGTTATGTTGAAATGACAGCTCCTGCACATCATGGTTGATCAAAGGGGAACGAAAAAATCAGTATGAAGGGCTCAATAGCGTTTACCATTGACTGTAACTTACTAACCAGCATCGTTTTAAAAGAAGTACGGACCAATGATTCCACCAGTCCCCACCAAGGCGTCAGCTTTTCGGTGTTTCAACATACACTTGATGAAGATAATATTCACTACAAAAAAGTAAGCTTCATCGAAGAACAAAATTTTCATATAAAAATCAGGATCAAGGGCAATTATTTTCAAAATAAATTTGCACAATTTGGAAGCGTTGTTAAGGCGGTAGTTTATTCATGCTGAAATGCCAAACCAAACTAAACACAAATCACTTAACAGTTCTGTTAAAATAGCCTCTAAAAACATACATTCTGTATATTACCCAAAATTGTGAACCTCATATAAGCACTTGCTTTCAGCTTAGGGGAAATTGTTCGATCCTAGAAGATGTCAGGAGGACGGTTAAATACAAACAGATGTCTGGAATAGGCCTGTGTGGATCATATAATAGACAGCAGGTATTGTGTTTTTCATGTTTAAGCGGCAACCTATCCTACCAGAACATAATACCCATTCATCAAGCACTCGTCACGGTAAGCGTTGTAATTAATGGCTTCAGTGGTGAGTTTAAAAACAGTACAAGCTCTAAATATCAAGTTTTTGATTTGAAAATTCAAAAATCCTTTGCGTGCGTTAACCTTCCAATTAGCAAAATAATAGTCCACTCGAGAGCCGGAATCAGACAAATATCTTGATTGAGTTTAAGGACGGTACAGATCCGGTTCCTAAAACCATATTGTTTCGTTTAGAACAGTAAAGTTGATTGAATTTACATTTACTTGTTCCGTAAAGTTAAAAGTAGAAGAAACCCTGGACTGACTGTAGTGAATCACTGAAAACTTGAGGAAAACAAATTAATTTCAAGAATACATTATTATGGACATGAATATTTCTGAAGTAGCCTTAAAACTACAAGTACCGCATTGAGTATGTTTGCGTTCAGTTTCATCATAAAAACTGAAAGTTATAAATGAAAGGAAATGAAAAATTCGTTTGATTAATTTTCCGACATGCATACCATTTATCAGCAATACAAAACTCTCAAGGTTTACGGGCCTTGTTCTCATTAAATTTTCAAAATCAATGTCAACCTAAGCACAAACTTCCTCAAACAATATTTGAAACCGGAGATAAGAAGCAAACATATAAAAAGTAATGTCTTCTATTCTTTGTATATATGTAGCCGGGTAGTAGACGGTTAGCAATATAGACAATATCATAAACAAGGCTATTTTGATAACATAAACATGGTGCTACCGATAACCTATGATTGAAGGAATCGTTTCAATTTGTCTCTATCGGTCTCAAAATTAATTGGAAAAGATAAACTTAAAGATGGGGCTGACTTCTCCGAAGACTCTCAAAGAGATAATAAAATTAAATGGGTTTGGGGGTGGGGGTGGAGTAAAAAAAATCTTCATTGTTATAGTCACAGGTGTGTGTGGATAAAAAAAAAATAAAAGACACATCACTATCACAAAAAAAAACCGTCTCTCTGACTGGGTCGTTTAGATTGATTTTTTTTTTTTAATAAATTCAAAAACCCCCAACAAACGCCATTGGGGGCAATTTTTCTGAATGAGCTTTTATATCTGAACTATCTATCTGTATCTTTCACCTTCTCTCGTATCATCAGGAAGTGTGAATATTCCGATGTAGAATCCTAAGGATCCATCCAAAGGCAAAGGCAGAGTTCTTTTGGGGTTAAAAGGGTTTTAAATTTGCATTTAAATTGTATCCTTTTGTGAACACGCACACCACACACTCATCTCTACATATCTATACATATTTGAATTCTTTTTTGGAATTGCAAGTGATTACATCGACCTGATATAATTTTATTCACCGCAGGAGATGAATAAAGGTCCTTGAAAAGAAAACATAGCTCTTTCAATTCAAAACGGTTTTTTCTTCAATTTTCTTTTCTTTTTTTTTTCATGTACAAAGGTGATTTCAATTTAACGTTTATAGGTGCATAATGCAAACAAAAAAAAGAGATAGTCTGGGTGCCATGGGGTGATAAAGAAATCACTTATAAATCGATCAAAAGTTATTTGCATGAAAGCAAGTGATATATATATTTTTTAATCATTTCGATATTTTCTTTGCATGAAAGGAATAATTTTACAATTTCATTTAAGTTCAATTGCTGATTTTTTTTCTATTTGATACTATGGCGTATACGTACTTTATTATAATTTGCAGATATTTATATTCTCAAAATCTATAAATTTAAATTTCAACTTAAGACTCATCGAATGGAGATGAAACTAAGACCGATTAACGGACAGACAGATTTGCAGAACCCACTTTTCTCGAAATCTCTATCATTTAAATGTAAGGTCTGATTAATATCTATCTGATAAATATCTAGAGAAAGTTAAATTTCAGCTATGATAAAATGACTTCCCTGAATATCAAAAAAAAAAAAAAAATAATAATATTAAAAAACATAATCCAATCGTTGCAAAGTTTCATCACTAATATCTTCAATAGCATTCAAAAAAAAAACAGTGCGCTCTTTAACTCTGTAGCACTCAAAAATATTTGTGAGGTGAATTTCAAAATTTCGCTTTAATTCACAAGGTATGTACTTCATAATATTCTCAAAATTGCTTTAAATTGTTATTTTTTCATACTCATATCAAATTCCTAAGACTATTTTTATATCTTCGCTTTATAAATAAAAGTTTACTTAAAAAGACCAAAAACTTTATAAATCGATTAAACTACTGAACTCATTCCCAAAACAAAAAACAATTTCTTTCTCTCTTCTTACGAATTGTTCTTATCTTAAGAGTTTAATTAAAAAACTATACAAAAAGATAAAACCATCAAAGTTTTGTTTTCGATAACTCTATTGTGGTGAGATTTTCTGGTAAGATTCCAACAGAGCATTTTAACGAAAGTTTTATGGGTACCTGATTGAACTGAATTCAATGATTTGCTATCTCAGTAACGGTAGTCATGGTTGGTTTTAATTTCATTGTCTTTTCCAAAAGTTCTGTCGGCTTTTCAATTTTCAAATGCTTACTTAGATGGAAAGTGGAAAGTAAATCAAAATGGACGACTCCTTTTCGTTCAATTAATTTGAATGATTAGCTCATACCCTACATGTGTGACATTCAAATTTAAAAAACTCAATGTTTTAATTCAATATTGATTCTACCAAATGCAATGGTCAATAACAATAATCAAATTTTTTAACGAATTAAATATTTCGTTAAAATTAACCATAATATTATGGATTCTTAGTAATGAATAATATAACGAATAAATAGAGAACTTGAAAATGTGGGTCACGCAATTTGTCTGTGGGTCTAAACTTCGACTTTCTTCAGAACTTTAGGGTTAAGGCTTTTAGGTGTTTCAATATAGAGGAATTTGATTTTGTACCTCCAAAAACAACTGTTGACACAAAACTTATAAATCTCAAAATAGACTCTTAAAATTTACACCTATTTTTTAAAAACCTGGTTTCGAAATAATTTATTTTTATTTTTCTATTTGGTAAAATGCCTTTAAAAAAAAAGAACATCCCAAAGCAAAAAGCTATAAATTTTTTTTTATAAAATCATTTTTTATACCTTTTAAAAATTTTAAATTTCAAAAGATAGTTTGTGACAGAAAATTCATTTAAATTTGGAAGTTAAAATCTGTTTTCTTAGAACAATAATTCGTCTGCAAGTGACCAATAAGTAAGAATACAAAATTTTATAAAACCGACGAAAATGAAAAAATCGTTCCAAATGTCTAGTTTTGTTTAATCCGAAGCACCCAAGGCTGTTAACTAAATGAACCTTGCATTTTCAACTGACGGCTTCGGCTCAGTACCCTTGTAGAACATGTGGTAAAATTATTTTTAGTTGCTTGGTTGCAACTCTGTGAAAGGGGTTAGGACTGGGTTGCCACCATACTAGAATGGCGTGTTTAAGTGAATTGTAGCTTCCAATTCTAATATGCAAATCCCTCCAACAAGGCTAAATGATGAAATGGTCTTACTTAAAAATAAATTCTTGTAACACTAACAATTTTTTAATTCATTCATAAACTCATATTTTCAAAGTAAGTTTTTCTGGCCAAATCGAAATCGTAAGGGCAGTTGATAGAGAGCTCAAATCCGTTTTCGGCATAATAATAATTTTTTTAAGAGATAATTTATGTAAGTTTTTTGGATTTTTGTCAAACATTTTTTTTTGTTTAGGAAATTTGATATTTTCAAAATCTAAAAATTAAAACAAAAAAATAAAAAACAACTCATACCGTTTACAATATCAAGATGGTGGCAATCTTGCAAGAATTTGGCAAAATAAAAATTTCTTTCCGTCCCCATACCTACATAATTCCCATATAGGACTCACTTTACAAAAAAAATGTTGCATAAAATTTATACAACTTCTTCTTTTTTTTATCAAATATGTAAATATTAAAAATTTTCGACAAATTTAAAATTATTGTAGTTATTGGTGAAAAATGGAAAAGGTGTAAGTTTGAAATGGAGTTGCTTCAGTAAAATTAAAATTTAAAATTTTTCATTACATTTTTGTCTAATTTTTTTTAGGTGAAATTTTTATTAAATAAATCCAAGTTTGATTTGCTTCTCAATATTTTAATGGGCGAGTTCTGTCATACACTTCTAAGAAAATTGAAAATAAAGCCCAAAATGATAAAAAAAAATACCATGAAAATTTTATTAGGTGATATTTTCAAACTGATTTGGGATCTGACCATGGTCGTTATTGCTCTGAACAAAAAAATAATCAGAAAGAAAGGAAACGTGTCTGAAATTCAATTTAAAGTTTTATATCATCATTATTGTTATGAGTTTTTATTAAGTTTTTAAAATGAGACCAACATTTTTCTACATTTTATATACGAAGTTGTCAACTGCACCACTTAATGCAGATGACATTACACCACCTAAACAAAATTCAAAATAATGAATGCAATATAAAAGTGTAACAAATAATCCTGAACCACTGAACTGATGTTGAATTCCTTTTAAGTTAAATAATAATTCATTTCCCTTTGGAATATAGTCTCGTAAATCTTTGCCAGCCAGTACCACACACAGACCGTACAGAGATGTACAATTCTATGACAGAATCGATTGCTTGCACAAAACTAAATAAATTGAAAAAATAAATAAAAACGTTCAATGCAAAATGTTATAGGTCGGTTTTTCCTTATGTACATATATATAAAGCTCTAGATTCGACTTTACAAACATAAATCCTTTACCAACAGGAGAAAAGCCGATTTAGTTTGTGTACGACTATAAGGACTGACTATATGCTTGTTTTGAATGGCATCGAAGAGGTGAAATTTCTGGCAAATGCCTCCTTGTGTGGCAAGCTTCTTAAAATTGTTCCATTTTGCTTTGTATATTTCAACAGTAGGGTACCTACGGAGTGTTGAAAGGAAGTTAAACACTCATTTGCATCCTGAATGCACCTCAGTTATGTATGGCTTTAGCTCTAGCTTCAGTTGCATATAGCGGTCTCCAGTGGCTTACGTCTATAAATACATTGAGGAAATTGTGTACCTTCAAGCTAAAGCTTGGAAGAAGAATGTTGTTCCCTTGTGGTTGGGTGAGTGTTTGAAGTAAGAAAAGGGATAATAAATAAATGTTGCAACATTGCATATGGTTTCAATTAAATTTAAGAGTATACCAAAGTTATATAATTGTATAGTTACATGTGATAAGAGAGAGTTTTTCGTGGACATTTTGGTGAACATTTTAAAAACTTCTTCCCTTATTCAAATATTTGTTTTTGTAATTAATTTTGTTTTACTATTTTTTTTTGGACTTTAATTCAAAATTTAAAAAATTTCAGCCTCTCTCGATATCATTCGGTTTCGTTGTGAGATCAACTAAGAATTTCTCCAACATAGGGTTTTTTTGTGAGAAAAATGAGAAATTTTCATTTTATTTTAAAAGCTATTAATATTAAAATATTCTATTTCACGTTTTAAGATAACAATTGTGAATGATTTTCCGTAGTGGAAGTATTACCGAAACTCTCGGTAAGTTTCAGTCCAAAAACTAAACTCTCAAGCCAAATATAGGTTTATACTGGGTCTCAAAATTAAAATAATTCTTAGTGTTGCCACTTTTTCGGGAAATATTTTGTTCCAGAGATTCTTAAGCTTTTTTTCACATTTTTTTCATCCTTCGGGTCTAGAATCTTCTAGCGTAATTCAAAAAGATCATGGAACATATTCAAAGATAGACCCAAAGTAGGTCTTAATTCTTAAACAGTTTTAAGGGATGCCACTTTTCCAAAAAAAAAAAATAATTTTTAGGTTAAAAAAATGGGATTCGTTCTTGAAACCTAGAAGCTATGTTAACTATGTCTCTAATTTCAATGTTGCAACAATTCTAGATTATTATTCTCAGATTTTTTTACCTATTTATGTATTTGGAAAAAAGTGACTTCTTTTAGTACGAGGTGGTTTGAAGCCTTTACTGACTCGTCTTTTAGCCGTTTGTTAAAGCCTCAAACTCATATCGCATATAGTATTCCAATCCACCCAAGGTCCTGCTATTTTTTTTGCTCTGACTATTCAAATAAATTGATCAAATCTAGAAACTGTTCCTTGGTGGAAGGACATACTAAATATGAAACAACCAGAACAGCTAACCAATTTATTCGGTTAATTCGAGTTCTATTTTAATTTTGCACTGAAAAACTTGGCCTGTATAACAGTTAAAAAAGAATTAAAAATATTCATAAAGCTTTCTTAAGAAACGAATAAATGTAATTTATATTTTTTTTAAATTATTAAATTATAAGTACAAAATTTAAAAACCAACATCAGTACTTTTGTATCCAAAAAAATTTCTTTAAATAACTTAAAAGTTAAAAATACTTATGTAAGACATTTTGCCAAAGCACAGCTGCCTACATTCCTCAATTTTCTTGTGAACAAACATGATTCCAATTACCAATTTTATCCTCCAGTATGAAATTGTTCAAACATCTTGGCGAACACAATCCCTTTTAAGCTCTTATATCAGGGATTTAACCTTTTGTATGTAATATAAGGTTTAACACAAATATAAAGACTTCTCAAGTTGCCCGTTGGGTTAGATACCTATTTAAAAAGAAAAAAAAAAGTATCTTCATGGCAGCTTGCTAAAATTCTAGGAACAACAATCTAACGCAAAAAACAAAAAAAAAAATATTCCCCAAAACTTTGAATAAAGTAAATGGGTTCGTACAACCTACATGAAATTTGATTTTTGAATAAAATTTTATTGAATTGCTGGTGAAACGCGTGTAACAAATGCTCGTAGCCATTTTTCTTTGTAACGCAATCTTTTGAAGAATTATTATTAAATTGGAATGGTTATGGATATGACTAAAGAAACAAAAACAATCCCCTGAAAGTTAAACTTTCTTTAAAATCCACAAGGACGTAGATGTTTCTTAATCCTCCTTAGAAACCACCTGGCGACCCAAAAGTGAAAATCAACACCATCGTGTTTGTCTAAGGGAAAGCTAAAAAAGATATTGATTTGAATATAAAGCTGATGAAAATCACTGATACCTTTGCTTTTGTTTTAAGGGAGATTACTTTTATTGATACTTGCATCACATGTGTTGAAACAGAACAAACAAAAAACACATAAAAAGAAAATGGATTTGAAGTTCAATTCAAATGGAATTGAATTTTATTAAGGGTCCCATACACTGAACTTGTTTTGAGTATGATTTGATGGCAGTTATGTGTTGCATAATGGTGGGGATCGTTTCGCGGGATTTTGTTGGCCGTTTTTCATTTCACAATTTCTTGTTTCCCAATATAACTATTTTGCATTAAATTATTTAGCAAGTTTTTTATGTGAAAATGTATGTAAAATGTCGAAAAGTAAAAAAAATTAAAAGAAATCATTTTTTACGAGAATTAACAGGGAGATAACAAAATGAGCAGAAAATGGAAAGGTGGGGTGCGATAAAAGTGCTTCAAGATGATGAAAGCCAAATAAGCAAAAAAGATTGGTGAAATAATAAAAAAAGAAATAAGGAATTTTTGCAAAATGATATATTCCAGAAAAAAAACCATTGCGAGTGAAATAAAATTTATTTTCATAATTACGTTTTAAGATTCAAACAAACATTTTTTTAAATTTAAATTTTAAATTTTGGAACTACCCCTCCCTATCACTGGTTTTTTATTTAATAACACGTGAAAAGAAATATCTCATATCTGGCCTGAATAAACAAGAAGCAGTTTAGAATAAGTATAGCTAATAATTAATTGTTATCTCTGTAAGGTCTTTTAAAAGCTTGTTATCTGTGTAAAATATTTTTTAAGTTGTTCAAAGTTTATGTGCAGTACCTACCAAATTTAATTTTTTCAGGCCCTAGCCCCTAGGCTTTTCAAATGAAGGTGTTTCAGTAATTAATTAATTTTTTTTTTCACCAAAACAAACTTATTGTCAAATAAGAAATAAAAATAAAAAATACACAATCTAAGTTTAAGTTGGACATTTTGAGCTCGTGCATGAAATTTTCATTCAAATTGATTGAGTGGTTTAAATTTTATTGATTTATCGGCTGCCATAAATCAATAAAATTTAAACCATTGTAAACTGGGGGCGTATACGAATTTTTTTATTTATTGTAATTTTACTACCGAATTTTTTTTTAACGTTTCATTAACAACATTAAACATTATTATTTAAATTAAAAGATTTCTACCAACAAGACAAAGAAAAAGCTTTATAGCTAGGTTTGTTTAAGCAGGCCAGCCATGCCTCAGAACTCAGATTACAATTGATAACAATTAATTACAAGCAATATTGACTTTTTTAAGAATAAATAGGCATAAGTGCCAATAGGAAAAAATTGAGTTTGAAGTATTTTAAAATAGTGTTTTATTTTTTGATCAAATGATCATAATTATGTTGGAAATTTCAGGAACTGTCCTTATTTGACCAGACTAAGTAAAAAAGGTAACTTAATTTTTCTTATACCTAAAATATTAGCACTTTAATTAGTTACTAAGAATTTGTTTTGCTAAATTGTTAAATATACATAATTTAAATAAGCGAGAATCACACACATTTTTTTTGGTTAGGAAGGCAGTATACATATGTACATATTTCGCTACTAGGTTTTTTTTTAATTGGTTACATTTTTAATTTGTATAAAATCATTTGTTTTATTCATAAAACTCTGTCTCAAAATTATATTTGCTGGTGTGCCACAGGGTTCCGTTTTGTCTCCGACCCTCTTTCTAATTTTCATTAATGATCTAATGTCTGCAACTACTAATCCATTAAATTGTTTCGCTGACTATAGCTTAGCTTTTCATATTCGTTTCCAGATTCACATCCCTGCTCTTCGGACGTGGAACTGAAACGGCTTAATATGATAAATTCTGACTAACGTAGACAGCATTAGACAATGGGGATTAAGAAATCGCGTAGAATTTAATGCTTCGAAAACTCAATGCTGCCTTCTGTCGTTAAAGCGAGACGTACCCCCTCCCTGTTCTTATCTATGAGTGGCACTTGCATCGAATAAACTAATCAGCTTGCGATTCTAGGTATGTAAACCACAAACCATCTTTTGTGGAATGATTACATAATTAACGTCGCCAAAAATGCCCCAAGATGTTTAAGTTTCCTTTGGAGATGCAAGAAATTACTTAAACCTCTTGGACAGTATACAAAGACGTCACTCGAACACCGTCGTAACGTTTCCTGTCTCTCACTCTTTTATCGTTACTTTTACGGTAAGTGCTCAAATGAAATAGCCAGTTGCATTCCTCTCCTTAAACGATTCAACTAAATTTCGGTCGTACTGTCAAAAACAGGGATTCGTTTTTTAGCCATACTACGCGAATACCCTTCCACGCTCATTGTCATGTATTGAAATTCAAGACTAATATGTTCACCGGCATCTCCTTTCAAATCCCCTCCTTCTTACCTAAAGCTCGAACTGTGTCTCTGGCATATAAAGGGTACACATAATCCCCTTGATTGCTCGCTAATTTATAAAAAAAAAATAGGATCAAAAACCTTTTTTTGAATTTTTGAGTTAATTTTTGAAAAGATGCAAAATCTGAGACTTTGAGTTATCAAAAAAATTTATTAATATTGAGGTACACAAATGATGTAATAAAAAAAATTAATCTAACTTTCAACAATAAACAAATCAACTGGCATAAAATGAGCTTTAGATTGTTGATGAAAAACTGACATTACCGTTACCGGTGACCATTCATCTCTTTTTCAACAAAACAGTTCCGTATTTCATGTGAAAAACTCATATGTATGTAGAGGTGGAGTTGCTAGTTATTTATTATGAACAAATTCACCACAAATTCATCATTTATCACTTCCAAACCAAAACATCAAACATCCATTTGAAACCATTCATCAATCACAAATTGCAATCCCTGCTAAATTTCATCGCAATATTTTAATCAAATGCCAATTTCCTCCCCGAGATCAAAGTAAATATTCATGAGGTCCAACTTTAGCCCATTTTTGACAAGAACACCATGTATAACTAGGAATGAGCCCTTGTGCATTTGATGTTTATAGCAAAATACATATATATGTATGGGTATGCTAACATGTTGTCGTATTATCGGTTCGTAAGACCACACGCAGCACATACCCCAACCATCATCTTTGACCACAAGCCTAATTCAAAACATTTAATCTA
Source organism: Syrphus vitripennis (assembly GCA_958431115.1). Lineage (NCBI taxonomy): Eukaryota > Metazoa > Arthropoda > Insecta > Diptera > Syrphidae > Syrphus > Syrphus vitripennis. The sequence continues at coordinate 15,098,716 of OY288108.1, read as the reverse complement.
AATGTGTGTTCTCGGAAGCTGTAAATGGTGTTCTTATCTGTTCAACGAAGATGGTCACTAAATTTAAGGATATTTATTAGTCCCGGATATAAAATACATAATTCACTACATGACTCATCAATTATGTAGGCAAAGTAGCAACCTTTTGCCCACTTTTGGCCAATATCCCACCCAGAGATTTCTGTCCTCCTCGTTCTCTCTCACAAGAATATTTAACATCTACTCGTACAACACCCTGCCTTACTTGGGATGTCCTCTGAAATCCTCCAACCACCAGCAAATGGGGTGTTGGTTGAAGAATGAAGCTGTGCACACAATAATTTGCAAAGCCCCTAACATACATCCATTGTACCATACTTGAGTGTTTTTGTGTCTATAAAGGCAACAAATTGTTTGGTCCTATGGTCATTTTGGCTTTAAACAACTAATTAATTTAATACATGTATTTATATCAAAACAAACAAAAAGATACATAACACACATATAGTATTTCTATCCAAAAAGGATACCTTCCAACACGCTACACCCAACATGTGTAACACTTGGAGGAATTTTATACAAAATATATATTCATTTCTGGATTGCAAACGTGTATTGAGTATGTTGATTATTTTGTGTTGAGAGAATGGGTTTAATAAATAATTCACCAGGTCTATTATACCCAAAGGATGTTAAGAAAACTTAGTGAGGATGGCGATGGGTACACGGTTACGAGTATATTCATGTTGTTGTGGACGTGAGAACCCTGAGAAGATATGTTTATTTTATTTAAACAGACTAATGATTAGGTTGGAAAAAGTTTTGCTGGTGTAGAAAATGTTGAATATTTGAAAATTCCTATTTATATATTTTTATAGCTTCTAAACCAATTTCTTCGGGGTTTTTAACTTTAATTTACTAACTCAGAAATTTTCCAAAATATTCCTTTTTTTTGTGAGAAAAATGAGAAACAAGCATTTTATACTCAAAAACTGTGACTGTATTTAAGGAAAATATAATATATAATATAATTCTACGAGTTGTAAAGGGTGTTTTTTTAAGATATAGATTTTTTAAATGGAATAAAATAAAGATTAATTTTTAAAATTGATTTTATTCGAAAGATAATTTTTTGGCATTCTACTATAGTCTGTCACAGCCCTTCAAGTCCAGAAATCATACCAACTGCTGCTGTACAGGACCATGGTCCTGCCAATACTCACATACGGATCCAAGACTTGGGTGCTTAGCAAAAGACCATCCGACCTCTTAGCCGCGTTCGAGAGAAAAGTCTTAATGACAATTGTTGGCCCCATATGTGAGGAAGGACGATTCTGGAGACTGTACAATCATTGTACGCACTCTACCTTGAAGCAGACATAGTGACAAAAATTAAGTTCGGTAGACTCCGGTGGGCAGGGCACCTAGCTCGCATGAGCCATGAGAAACCGACTCGGGAAGGCCTTTGTGGTAAATTCCATGATAGATGACTGCGTGGGAGACCAAACTTGTGCTGGAGAGATGGCGAAGACCAGGAAACCGAAGCTTAGGGGTGCGCAACTGGATGACGTCGGCTCGAGACCGGGCTAGGTGGAGGACTTGTTGAAAGAGGCCAGGGCCGGACGGTTGTCGAGCCGATGATGATGATGATTATAATTTCAGTATGATTTTTGGCATAACACGGCTGGTTCGGAAGTAATTTAATCTGGAAGTCTAATTTTTGTCCACTTTTCTCAAAATTTGTGGCCGTACACCTATCGGCAATAACGCGGCGGGTGTTACTCTCCAAGTAGTCGATCGTTTCAGGCTTATCAGTGTAGACTTGCGACTTCACAAGAGGCGTTAAGCTGCGCAATCTTGGAGGCCAATTCACGTTTCCGAAAGTGAAACAATGCGGTTACCAAACTTTTTGAACATCATGCGTCAGAAATTAATTTTTCGAGATCTATGTATGTATATTTCAGAATTTACAAAAACACAATACAAGAGTATTGATGTCAGATTGATCGAAATGACAAAAAAAAATATACAAGTTTTGTTTTTTGTAAATTTTGAAATTTGGGTCTCGGAAACTGCAAAACATTTTAAATTTGAAGAACATTGAAACATATACAATTTTGGAAAACAAATACATATTTGCATTAAAAAAATTATGACACAAATACAAATCCGTATCTTTTTTTTCGTTTATTTATTTCAAACAGCCTGTTAAATTTCTCCACATATCCCATTCAAAGCATCCAAGATATTTATTCTTAGAATAAAATGCTTTGCCATTTGGACATTTGACTCGAATCGCTGGCCCCTTCGATTTTGGACAAAGGAAATAATACTCTGGATCTAGTGCAGGATGGGGTTGTTTTGAATTATTTCTCTTACAAGTAAAATTAACTGCATTGGTTTTGTTGATGCAATCATCGTTCCAATCACTCCATGGAATACATCCCGAAGAGGTTTCGTTTCTTACAAATCCAGTTCCATTTGGACATGTCCCCAAAGCTGTGCGATTTACCTTAATGTCGCAATATGAAAATTCCTTTGGATTTGAATTGTTGGCTTGCCACATTTGATCTTGGAATAAGCAATCATCCTCACACATGATAATAGTTACCCATAGTACTATGATTGCAGATATAAGTAATTGCACTAGAATATTAGAAATATTAATATTTTTATTTATCTTAAGTTTATTATTTATTTATTTGGTTATTATGACAATTTATGTGAAATTAAATGGGTAATAGGAATTGAATATTGTTAAAAAGCTTAAATTACTACCTTTGAACATTTTCGGACTGTTTCATATACAATTCTAGCAACTTAAAGGCAAAATAATGTAAAATGTTTTCTTTTATATAACAACGCATATACCACCATCGAAAAATAAAGACTATCACTAATCAGTAGATAAGTAGTATCAACCATTTCTACAAGGTTTCAACGGTTGTATGAGTTTGTAAGAATTTGGTAATTAAAATATTTATGCTGTGACTGATAAATTTTTGTGTAGTTATCATGTTTTTGCTTGCGATAATATTTTTGCAAAAACAAAACTAAAGGTTTTAATAAATAGTAGAACTCGTAAAGTATTGCGGACTGTTTTTTTTTTCGTTATTGATTTTGTTACACTTCATCTAAGCTAGATCTCCTTCTTATAAATGTATTTTTAAATATTTTTATTTGCTTTTTAAATATTGGCTTGGCAATCAACACTTAATACGGTGTGTGGTAGAGAAGTTCAAAAGTGGTTTACAATTTTTGCGGGGCATAAGACCTCCACTACTGCATCGAGCATGGTTTCATCAACAAAACTAGTATTGAGTACAGTATACAGCCCTGCCTTACTCCAATTTGAATGATGTACAACGGCTAAGCAAGTGTCGAGCTTTAGCTATTTTGGCTAGTGAAAGATGCCCAGTTCTACTCGCTGACTCATCTAACTTCACTCGGGCTGTCCACGCCGAACGCGCATGCTACCGTGAACTGTCATCTTTATGCAAAACGTTTCTCTCTGCTGCTGGAGTAGTTGCGATGCAAGCTTTAAGGTGCTTCTTATCTTCAATCCTTACTCAAGTTTCTTCCAAGCACTGTAACCAACTGACTATACCTTCAGCACAGCATCTCATATGAAAACATTTTTCACAGCCAACCAATGGTTTTCAATAGAGGTGGGTTCCGTTCTATACATAAATTGTTTTTAATCCCTGAGAAATTTCTTCCCCTAGTTGTAGGCAGACTGGGGGATGGATTAGTTCATCGGTATTAAATTTAACAATTCAGACATTTCGTTGAGATGTCCAAACTGTAGCTGCTATAGTAATCGCCGAATGATCGTGAAGTGATTAGTACATTCGTAAATAGATGTCTGGGTAACATCTTGAGGATTTTCTGGCCAAATATTATATTTAATTATGAATTTAATGCGAGAACAGGTCAGATAACATTGACTCTGACATTGAAAGACATAAGTGGTAGTGCAGTGTTGGACATGCGCTTCAAAAGGCTAACAATGCAATTTAACCCTTTCACGTGAAGAACGGTCGAAGAATAGGAATGATAAATTGGGGAATTGTTGGAGAGAGCTTAAGCACATCTCCACGAACCTTACACAAAGGGCGTGGAAGTAGTGGATGCCTTATGAACATAAGAAGAACTAACGTACATATATAATAAGTCCGAAGCTCTTAGTAAGTAAAAGTACAGAAGTACTTAGTTTTATGAAACAAAACCGGGAAGAGGGAAAAATTATTTCATTTTGACAAGACCGAGATGGATAAAGTTCTCTTCTCAATCCCATCTCGTGGCTAGCCATTTGTTTAACTGCTAATGGAAAATTATCGAACACTGATTTTCTTCTAAACTGTAATTTCTATCGATTAAATACTTGTGACATTCTGGATGACATTACATTTTGTTTGGAAAAATTTCAGTGATTTTCTTCCAATCAGTTGGTTAGGAAATTTCAAAGCTTATTCCAATATTATTGCCATATAACTTCTATGGGATAATCAAGTTTTCGAACATAAGTCTAATAAATAAATAATGCAAACCTTAAAATATTGAGCTCAATATATATATATATATTCCTTTTTTTAGAAGCCTTAAGCAACCAATTTTAAACGGAACCCACCACTTATAATTTCACCTACCGAAAATAACAAATACTTAAGTTAATATAAACATTGAAACTCATACAAAGAACTTTATTAGTTTACAACATAATATCAGCAATTAAGAAACATATCAAAGCATCATCTTCACATAATATCTTCCTTACAAGGAAGACTTTCAATCTTCAATGTTTTCCCACTCAAAATAATTGTGACTTATGCTAGTTAAAAAAAAGTGGAGTATGTTAGCGTTCAACAGACCTTGAGTGTTAAATAATGACAGTTTTCCACTTGTCTAAGAAAGAAAGAAAAAAATAAATAAATATTATTCCAACTTCCACCTACATAAAGTTCAACACGACAAATTGCCACTCAATAGCATTATGCAAATTTGAAAGTGCATCTAGCACTGCCACGCCACACAATGTATTTCTGTGCGAGAAATTCGCAACTACATCTACCTACCTTTCCCGTGAAGTTTTCAAGTAAGTTCATCCTTTACTCTACGTGTGGAGATAAAAAAAAAAACACAACGCTCTCTAACAAACGTAACATAAGATTCAACTTTGCATCAGGTCGAAAAGAAACCAGAAGCGGAAGCACACCAAAGTCGAGAACTTTTAGAAGTCTGTAAGTGGATAAGTTCTTTCCTCTTCCCGGAAAATGCACTATACGGCGCGATGTTGATAAGGACGAAGACGCAATGGTATAACGATGATTGCGACACACAGAGAATGATGCAACGAGTGACATATAGAGAGATAAATGCAAACATTTGAGTCATAACGAATTTGCATTATTCTTTTTTGAGAATTAGTATAGTGATCCTAATGATTGTATATTCAGTTGTAATCTTGAATAAGGTACATTTTCAAAATTTTCTTTTGTTTTTTTTTCTGTTTTATTTATGTTGACTTTGATGTTTAGCATTAGAGGAAATTGCTCTTTGAGATAGTACACTTCATGCACTTAACTTTTCAAATATTTAACAAAAATCTAAATATTTGTATCTGGATTCGAGTAAGAAAACAGCAACAAAACAAACAATATATTAAAAAATAAAAATGATTAAACTTAATAAATCCAAAAATAAAGAACGTTATTTTTTGAAAAGTCCTTAGTCAAATTCTATTTTTGATATACTTTTGTACATAAACTGGGTCAAAAAATTGAAGGAACGTCAAATGGATATTTTGCAAAACATTGTTAAAAAAGAGGCTGGGTGCGACCCACACTGATAACTTCCCATTTGTGCTCTTGAAAACTTTACCACTTTTTAGTTTATTTTTTTTCTGTCAAAAACTGTCAATTAGATATTTGTCAAAATTTAACCTTTCATAAAAAATTGTACTATGTATAAAATAAAATATTTTAGAAGGCACAATCGTTGTTCGTTCTCAGGATATTCGAGCTGCGAAATACAATTGTAACTACTTTTCTTTAGAATTTTTAACAGTTTTTGATTTTGTTTTTAAAACTGCCCGCTCAATATTTGTCAAAATTTTATCAGTTGCTAACAACTATGTTATGTAGAAAATAAAACAAACAAGAAGTCAATATCGTTACCCGTTTTTGAGAAATTTAAGTCGAAAGACAATTTATACCAATTTTTGGTAGAATTTTTTGTAATTTTTAATTTTTTGTAATTTTTAATTTTTTGTAAAAAAAAACTGTCCATTGAATTTTTTTGAAATTTTTACCAGTAGTCAAAAACAACATTTTTCGTAAAATAAAATTATTTTAAAGTATAATATCGTTTTTCCATCTAAGGATATTCGAGTTATAAAATTTTTTTTTGTTTTTTTTTGATTTTAAAAAATAACGGTCATAATGTGTTGAATAAAATTTATTTCAAGACAATAGCATTATTTGTTCGTGAGATATTTGAGCCCAACCAAAATTTTCACTTCTTTTTTATAAAACAAAATTTATTTCAAGTCGATATCTCTACTCGTTCTTGAGATATCGACGACGAAAAATGGTACCAGAACGTACGGACGTACGAACGTACGAACAAGTTTCACGCATAGTTTCACGTTTCGGACCCATGAATTGGCCTCCAAAATCGTGCTACGTAATGCTGCTATACTACTTTCTGTGGGGATATGTGAAGTTATTATAAGTCTACGCCACCGATAAGTGCTAAACGATCGTCCACTCGGAGAAAAACATTCACCGCGTTATTACTGCCACAAATGTTGGAAAAAGTGATCGAAAATTGGACCTCCAGAATAAATTACGTCCATATTTATGCAAAACGATTATCTTTAGAATAAGGTTAATCTTATTTCATTTTCAAAAATGCATCTTTGTCTTAATCCATTTCAAAGTTTCTTACCTCTAAAAAAAACACCCTTTACACTTAATAAATCAATGCAAGTAAATGAATAAGGTACCATTGAAGACATTTGTTTTTCAAAATAAAAAAATCGCGTATCATGTCAACAGATAGAGGAAGAAGTCTTGCTCGAGAAGCACAACAACAAGAAAAAAAAAATATAAAATGTTTCTTTCGATTCACTGAATTTATTCAATTCGATTTGTTGCTATACGACACGATGCCGTCGGCAACTATACGTCGACGGACGAAGACCCACGACAAACGGGCGGCGGCAGAGCGATGCCAATGATACGAAAAGAATCTTTCGAGACGACTTTGAAAAGAAAATCAGCTAATCAATCATCCAATCACGTCTTGCTGGCCACCCGATCCATTTTCATCCCTTGACTTGAGTTCTCCCTAAACCTATATAGTGTGTAGTTGAGTTAGCCTCTGGATGTATAAGTGAATTGTACTTTTCATCCATTCAAGCTATTCACTGCAGGCGCATCATCCCGGTTCGTCCTTGTCAGCCGTGTCATCATCATCGTCGTCATCGTGCTTCTGGGATAAAAGTTCAATATCATTGAATCGAATTTAGAAACGGAAGTGGAGAACGATGTTTTCCTTTCATCTTCCAGAACTCGTACATATTAAAACGTATATACAGCTATATTGTCGAGTTCAAGGATGAAAATAGAAACTACGTGGCATTTAAGTTTTGCCTGGTTTGGAAATTGATCTTCAGCAAGCGGATGCTGTCATCAGGTTTGATTGCCTATGCTTTGCTCATCGGAACGAGATGTTTTATGTTTATTTGCCTGATGGGCAGGAGGCATTTTGATTATGGAAAATTGTCAATTGACATAGTCCAAGAAACTAAGCGAAAGAGCTTCCTGGAAGAGTAATGTCATTCTGTCGATAGGACATATTTCATGCAAAATGGATTTGTATAAGATAAGGATTTAAACAGATGAAAATGACTTTCGGTGTTGGATTTTTAGTTTGACTAAATTTATCTCCAGAAATATATGTATATTTCAACAGAAAATTAATGATTTTCTAAGAAATTCATCAAACAAGTAAAAATTTCCTTATACCTTTTTTCTGTACTGCTAAAAAAATTAGTCAAAATTGTCAGTGGCGTTCTCACGAAGTTTGACATTTTTGAAAACAGTTTTTTAACAGTTGCGAAAATTAACTTTTGTTGAATTTGTTGTTATTTAAAAAAATCTTTTTTTGCGATATTTCAAAAAATATGTATCCAGTCCTTTTTGAAATTTTTAATTTAAAAAGAAAATATTTTATTTTTCAAGATCAATTTTTTTATTTGAAAATTTAAGTATTGAATTCATTTTATAAGTCTTATGATAACAATCAGATGAACCGATTTTGAGAAAATCGAAAACCAAAAAAAAAAATGATTCTATGGGAGTAAACGGTACCTCCCACGTTTTGGAATTTATTTTCATCAAAAGAGAGCCAATATCTATTTAGATTTATTGATTTTTTCAAAGAAATATCGAAGTCGTTTTCGAGATGAATCTAATTTTTCAAAAGGGCCAAAAATGTATTGCATGTAGTACCGTTGGTATTGATCTTAAAAAATCAAAAAAACGTTTATAGATACGGCCAAAAAAAAACACTATAAACAGCATGTTTAAAGAAAATTCATCCCCGGTTGAGGCCCTAGCTCAACGGACAGACAGACAGACAGAATTGCGAGACCTAATTATTTCAACCCTTGTTATATCAAGTTTGATCAAAACTCCAGTTCAAATGTTTTCACAAATTTTATTTTGACTAAAGGGTGGGTTGGACCACGCGAATTTCTCAACAACCGATAGTATAACAAGACAATGATCAAACACGAAATAAGCGCGCTCTCTCACCCAACACCTACAGAACCTGTTTCAGTCGCATTGTGTTATCAAGAAACTAGCCCCGCGAATATCGATCATAGCTATACTATACTATGAATAGTTTGGAAATTATGAGAATTTACGAGAAAAGTGGTCCAACTATCCCCACTCTACCCTACCAATAGTCGCAAGTAATAAGTAATAACATGCAATCTACCATTTTTGTAGTTCCTTCGCACATCACTTTTCTTTCATAAATAGACGATTGGCAGACGTTGTCCTGACCTTTCCAGTGGAATAAGTATGATTTCAGAAGAAAAAGTGTGAATCCCCCTAAGTGCATCACAGTGTTTTCGTTGTTTAAGTAACCATTCTATGAGAAACTCAAGTGTAAGGTAAATAGCAGTTCATCTTTAAAATTAAAAAAAAAAAATGGTGACTTGAGAGGAAGAAGGAAAACAAAAGAAAGCAACTATAACAACAAAAAAGAAAATCATTAACTTATTTTTAATAACTAAATCCATTTCCAATGATAAGTGACTTATCTCACTCACTTTAATAAGCTAAATGTCGGTACAGGTGTTTGGTGAAAAAAAACGTCAAAGCCTAAATATTAATATTGTATAAGCTCAAATTTGTACAGAATATTTTGAGATTGTTTTATAGATACATATCTACACTATGTATTGTAGAAAAACAAAAAAAAAACATTTTAAATGTAAAAGATCTCGTGCTCGTGCTCGCCATACGTTCATATTTTTATGCCGTGTCTTCTTCCAAAGCGCAATAAGATTTATTACACATCATACTCGTACTTTTCCTGTGTGCTTTCCAGAGCAGCTACACTAAAAGATTAGATAATTCAACTCACCTGGGGTGCGCAGAGAATGATGCATTGACCGACATAGAAAAGACATGGAACTTTTTCACCTAACGCTGCATAACGAAACGATATGGCCCAAGCAGAAGCTACAAGCAGAAGCAGCAGCAGCAGCAACAGAAGTAAATCTTAAAACAATCTACGATATGAAAGTATAAATCATAGCCATTGTGGCAGCCATACAATTTGGTATTCCGTGTATCTTACATGATTAAATCTTCTACATATCTACCTCTGTATATAGAAATAACTGTAAACCATTGCATACTTTACAGCATAAAACAAATTCATTGCAACTGCATATTTTGAGGATTAATTTCTATGAGCTATAATAAGTCTATGATTTAACATCTTAAATATCCTAAATAATGTAAAACCGCTCTGATCTGATGACATCATTAATCATCTTGCTTTAAAGACATCCGAGTAAGCTGCATTTCAGACAGTCTGGTTGCACACAAATTTGTCTTGTGGCACTGAAAAGCTTTAATATCAAGAGCTCCAACCCGACCGACCGACGATGGAGTATCCTGTTGAAGTTAGAAGACTATATACTCGACTCGTATCTACATTGTTAGAATGGGGAACCCAATCCTGGTTGCTGATACTTTGTTCCTGTCGATGGTAGCCAACCACACAGATCTATCCCACCGGATGTTGCCTCTTCTTTTATTTATAAGGTGCACCAGGAACCAGGTACAACTTAGGAAGCAAAAATTGAAGTGGACGTATATCTATATATGTAGTAGTAGTAGTACGTATTGTACAGTAGTTTATTTTCTTTCGTGCAAAGGGTGCAACATTTTCCACTGGCACCTCATTGGAGGGAAGCACCATTTGTAATGCTAAACACGTAATTTTTGTGGTAAATTGCGATATTAAATCTTCTCGCTTGGAATAGTCTCTGCTGGTTGTCTTTCTTGCTTTTGATATCGTTTTATGCTGTGCAGAAAATCGCTTTGATGTTGAAGTGACTTAAATAAAAATTACTAGCTAGTTTTATGTTTTTTTTTTGTACTTTGTTCTTTTGTTGAAAATTGTCTTTTGTTGACTCGATAAATTGAATGGTATTGTGAAAAAGTAAAATGGAGGAGTACAAGAATAAAAGTTAATCTAAAATGATAAAAATGAAATCGAGGATACTAATTTTGGTTTATGATCAAATGACTTGAGGTAAATGTAAAACAAAGATGAATTTCTGAAATTGACATGAAATTTACTTTACTCGAAAGATAATCTTTTGGCATTAAAATTTTTTAAAATATGATTTCTGGCATATGACTGCTACGGCTGGCTCGGAAGTAAATTAATGTGAACTTCTAATTTTCGATCACTTTTTCCAACATTTGTTGCCGTATATCGTATATAGGCAATAACGATCGTTTCGGTCTTATAGACGTAGCATAGCGATTTTGTATAACCCAACAGAAAATTGTCTATCGACGCCGACGTTAAATCGCACGATCTTGGAGGCCAATTCGAAGGTCCGAAAAGTGAAACTATGCGGTTACCAAACGTTTTCTTCAATAAATCAATTGTGGCACGAGCTGTGTTATATGTTGCACCATCTTGTTGAAACCAGAGCTCCTGCACATCATGGTTGTTCAATTGAGGAACGAAAAATTCAGTAATCATGGCTCTATAGTGGTCACCATTGACTGTACCGTTCTGGCCAGTATCATTTTTAAAGAAGTACGGATCAATGATTGCACTAGCCCGTAAAGCTCTGCAAACAGTCAATTTTTCTCTATGTAACGGTGTCTCAACATACACTTTAGGGTTACCTTCACTCCAAATACGGTAGTTTTGTTAATTGACGTAGACATTCAACCATTCAAACCAAACTAAACACAAATCACTTAACAGCTGTTATTACAGCCGGCCAGTAGTTAAAAGAGTGTTGCCAGCTAAAAGTTCTATACCTAAAAAAAAACACCCTTTATAAGCTAATACTACTAAAATTAAAACTTTTATGTTCAATATTTTGCCTTAAATAAATAAAATTGCCTTAATCTTTTAATTCTACGAGTAATTGAACGAACACATTAATCCTGCGTTACATTTGTAAAATTAAATAGCTGGGAAATACATTGCTCAAGCTATACATCCGCCATGAAGAATTTATGCCACGTGGGAGAATTTATTAGATTAGTATATAGAAATGGGTTTATATGTCTCGTGGGATGCATCTTGTGCAGCTACACTTATATTGTATGATTGAGATTTGAGCTTAGGGGAAATTCATTTGCTTGATGTTGTTTTGCTTTTGGATGTATTTTAGATTGATTTTAAATAGCCTTTAAGAAATATCTCAATAAATGTATATACATATAGGTTAATAATAAGTGCATTTGCCTAATTGGTTTAGATTTGTCTTGGGGATACAAGATCCCATTTGTGTTCTATGTATGAATAATAATCCTTCAGTTTTTATACCAAAATAATTTTGAAAATTAAAAGCCTTAAATTGAATTGTATTGTCAAAACATAAATAGTAGAAAATCTGAATAACAGTTGCACAGTAGAAATAAGTAAATTAATCTGTTTTTCAATGCAATATGCTGAAGAAAATAATTTTTGAAAAACTTTTCACACTGCTCATAAGGAAAAAAATGGATGGCCAACCATTTTTAAAATACATATCTGCCTTAATCTCTCCAGATAAGACTTTTGCCTTAAAACAAAAAAAAAATATTAAAAAAGAACGATTATACTTTCAACATCACACTATAGCTTTTTATATGGCCAAAAATCTATATCTATAAAAACTACTAAGTTGAAATCACCGGTGTTGTAAAAAAAAAGATCAAACAACAAAGGCCTGTGTTGAAAACTTGCAAACACATCTCGCAGTTTTAATTTTTTTTTTAATTTAGAGCATTATGGAAGTACTTGCTAATCCCACCAGGTGGTTCCACTGCTATGTATGGTACTGATCCTGGTAACTACCAAGGTGATGCAACAAATTGGACGAAATTTGATAGTGGCGAGTTCGAATGTTGGAACTATAATCGGATGAAATAAATGTGCAAAAACAAAATGGCGAAACACTGAAAACAGGGCTGAAATCATCTTTGCTGCTATTTGGAAGTTCAGTGAACGTTTAATGTCTCTAAAATTGTTGATTTGAAAGGAAAAGTTTAGAAAATTGGAATAGTGATAAGACCAGACGAGATACCCTCTGAGTTCTGGAAAAAATTGTAGACATCGAAGATAAAAGTAGATCTAGAAAAAGTTTTCGACAGATAACGACGATATCTGATATAGATTGCACCTAGGCAACATGTAGTACCGGAAGTCTAAGTGGGGATGATCATGGACATCTATGAGCTAGTTAAAACAAAGATAACATGCTAATTCAACAAAGAGTTCCCAGAGTGTTGAATTGGTGTGCACCACTGACGACGATGTTTCCTGAAGTCAACTCGGTGAACCATACAAATGGAGCCTGGGGACTCTGGACCATCACCATCGTTGGCAAATGTAGAGGAAGAAGAAGGACGTGTTCCGGTCCTGTATCAGTCCACAGAAAACAGATCCGAATCAGTCTTAAGATAACACTCTGATGGTTCTTGGAATAATAGAAATACCTATGCAAGCAGTTATACTAATTTTTCTTTCAATTGGGCATACTCGCTTTTCCTTTCCAATTTCTATCTTCGTTGCAAAAATAAAAATTGATGGAAAAACTATAACCAAATTACCATCTTGACTACAATTTCAGTATTTCGAGCAAACAAAAAAAAAAGAAAGAATTTGATCAAAGTCGAGAATTTTTGTTCTCGTACGTCCCAATGCTAATAAAGATCTCCAATTCACATAAAAGAAATATTTCCTGCAATGACATCGGAATCTTATTAAGGTGTATGATTCAATTTTCAACAACGAAGCAAATCAGAGGGAGACTATGATTTCTTCTTCTCTGATGGTGGTGGATAGCTAGCTAGGCACACCAAGTATTTTTCATGCAGAAACTGAAACATATTAGATTTTGTATCTTTCCTTTTTAACTTCTTTTTCCTCAGCATCAAGATATAGTCGAGGAAGATTTTAATCTTATTGCTGGACTTTGCCCAACAAGGACAAAGACAACGATGTCAAACTCCAGCGTACTCGTATTTCATATAAAAATTTCAAAACTCTATCCGTAGTCGTTTTTTTTTTTCTTTTCCGTTGTCGTAACTCGCAAGTCATTGCATTTTGTTGAGGTGAAAGCAAATATTTTCCTACCTACCTCCTTTGAAGCTACGAGTATATGCTATACAGAAAAGGACGACAGTTTTGATGGGCGGTTACTTTTATCTTTCTTACTTTGGTAACCTCCAGAAGGTGGGATTAGGTTAAAAACAAATAGCATAACGAACTTGTTTAATGTTGAAAGTTGATTTTTTTCCTGCATTTCTCATTTAACTTTTAAGATTCTTCAAGCGTTACGAATTACATATAGAAACAGGACCCAACATTTGATTAAGCCATTTCTATATATAAAGTACGGTCACATTCACAGTCTTAGATAAATAACAAATTGTATATCTTGAAAGAAACAGAAAGTTGAAAGGTATTCTCATAAATTCATGAAATGAATGTTTGATGGAAAATAACATTGAAAAAAAAGGACTAGGTATATATTTTGAGATTGAAATGCACGGACCAAAAGGTGCGTGTACCGAAACCATATCAGCTCATATCCTTGAACAATTTCGTTGACCTTTTTTGGGGATTTACTTACTTGTGTAATGATATGTGTGTGCGGCGGAGCAGCTAGCGTATGTTTTTAGAAAAGCAGTTTTGTATAACTAACCCAATTTGATATTCTGTTTATTTTCAAAAGGACTATTCAAGGGATAAATGGGATCATATAAAGGAGGGATATGATTTTTTTCTTGCTTTATGTTTTCATTTTTTTTTTAACAGAGGTAAACGGATAACATTCATTACCTTTTCTTGAAAAGGCTTTTTCTTGTGCGTAATATTTATTCAAAGAGACAGGTAAGTGTTCTTCTTGAAATAATTTTACCCCTAGATTATGAGGAGATAAAAACTCAATTGAAAATAATAAAAAAAAATAGGGTTAAAATTTATTGGGATGGATTATCCTTTTTTGTGTTGATAGGTAGATTGATTTTTTAAGGACAAATTTGTCACTCACAAAATTGATTGCTTTTTTCTAAATTTCATGGCATTTGGTTTTGGCAATTGACGTTTATTGATAACCTCAAACATAAATAACTGCTAAAAAAAGGATTTAACCATCATTTTGTCTACCCATTTTTTTTTTTAAATATATTTATATTCTAACTCGGTGATATTGATTTTTGGTTTTGAAATCAGTTTATATATTTTTAAGTCAATAAAAATGGATTTCATTCGAACTGAAAGAGCAGTTCTGTTTTCGCTGATTTTTTTTTGCTAAATACTTGTTTTTATATTTTTTTTTTCAAATTCCAAAATGTTCTGGAAGGAAACAACATTTTGTTTTCTTTATTTTTTTTAAGAATAACAAAAAATACATATTTAAAAAGCGGTCAGAGAAAATTATGAATTAAAAATTAAGTTTTTGCTCAAAATTGGTGATGCCGCCAAGTCTAACAAAAGTATACGAGTTTTTGAAATTATTTTTCATAGATCGTTAGAGGGTTTTTTTCAAAAAAAATATTTGTATAGACAAATTTTCTTAAGTATTTTTATAAAAAAACTGATATGCAAGTAAAAATATATAATTATGTACATTTTGAAAATTTTGATACTATCAAAAATAAAAATTATGGTACCTCTATTTTTTTTAAAAAACTTTTTCGTTCTCTTCGGAATTGAATATACATACATATTAGGAATCCAATACTTGCCATAAATGATAGGTACCTTGTACGAAGGACGATCAGTTTAGAGACTTAATTTTTTTTCTAAAAGCAACGAAATTAATACGCCATTTTGTATTCGTAAGACAATAGAGTTATTGTATTAATTCGAAAGGAAGTTGCTGGGGGAGGCTTTTTCTCTCTAGCTATACCCAGCAAGCTACAAAACTAAAGCAGTAAACAATTTGACACGTGAGAGTATATCCATTTTTTTAAAGCGAAATAAACAACTTCACAAAAGTTTATTGAATAAAAAAAAAACGATCATTGCCGTGGATCCGCCATTGCCAGTTTTTAGCTATGTAGTTTCATTATTTGAAACAACCATCAATTAAGAACTTAGTTTTTCAAAACTTTGAGCTTTACAAAATTTTTTTAATTACTGCATTTAATAATCAAACTACATTTTGATACCACAAAAAAATTGCATCAGTTTAAATTTGCATTTTTTTTTCCTAAAAACAAATAAAATTTTTTAAATTCTTCGCACCCAAAACGCCACCACTATTTTATCATATTTCAAACACAATCACCCCTGTTTTGATTTTTAGTCCGAATAGAATTCGTTTGCTAAATTGATTTTGGTATGGATTTTTAAAAGTTACAATGATGACAACAATCAGACAATATTTTTGCTCAATTTCAGCTTTTCGATGACAGCTGATGACAACTTTCAGACAGATTTCCAAAATTTATTTCGCAAAACAAAACTCAAATGAAATGAAAATGTTTTTTAGAATATCTTGAACGTATTACTTCCGAAAACTAAAACTAAAACTAAAACTAAAACTAAAACTAAAACTAAAACTAAAACTAAAACTAAAACTAAAACTAAAACTAAAACTAAAACTAAAACTAAAACTAAAACTAAAACTAAAACTAAAACTAAAACTAAAACTAAAACTAAAACTAAAACTAAAACTAAAACTAAAACTAAAACTAAAACTAAAACTAAAACTAAAACTAAAACTAAAACTAAAACTAAAACTAAAACTAGGATGTACAAATGTCCATAGATTCCCATTTATAGAACATTATAGATGTCGAAAAGAAGAAATTGTATATAAAATGAATTTATAGTTATTTGATAATATTAAAGTGCAATAAACCAAAAAGGATTAAAAGTAGGAACAACTAATTAAAATTGTTTTCTTATACCCCTCAATTTCTTTTTCATTAAAAATACGTATAGACCACCCTTTATTGAATTAAACAGCTTGCAATTATTTATGATGATTACGTAGGCTTATCCCCAAGTATTAAACCTTTCTTAGAAAGTAATTGCAGTCGTTCAGATAACACTTCTATTTTAAATTATTTTCATCATTCATTCCTATATTGTCTCCCTTTTATTTTAAATTTCATTTCCGACATCCATTATCCCATCAATTTCCACTTAAAATCATTATAGTTGTATTACATTAGTGCACCTTTAAGGGGGTGAAAAGTTCTAAAAATATTCAAAGACTTTTGATTTTTAAAGTACTATTTTCATATCTTTATGAAGACATCCATTAAGAAATTATTCAGTACACGTTGAATTACATATATGCTATTAGATACAAATGTATGGAAAATCTCATTTCCATCTGCGAGAAAGTACAATGTTCAAAAAACTAAAATCTTAATCTTTAAAAAAGAATATAACTTCAACAAAAAAAAAATAAAAAATCCACTTAACTCATATCCAGTTGCTATTCCTATCATTCACTATTCACGTTCAATGTCGATTCCAGATGTTGGATTTATTAGATACTATACACGAGTAAGGAAAAACAGATATTTTATCACCTTCCTATTCCTACCTACCACTCACGTATACAATCTCAATATGGAATTCGTTCATCTTCTTAAAGTTGACTCTAATTTTAATGACACACGAGCCTTGGGTGCATTGAAATAAAACATGCCTCATGCTTCATGGCCTTCATTACCTTTAATTAAAGTAAAGACCCCTGCGCCACCGACCGTGCCGCGCTCCATGGCAAGGCGTTTGATGTCATAATGAAAAAAGTTTCTAGCTAAATTGCTCTCCCTCTCTAGGCTTAGGCCTCAAGGGTTGTAGATATAGTCGAGGAATTCCATCCTTCAAATAGACTGCTAGATGTATTTCGGTAGAATGTGTCGCGAAAGAATTTTGCGAATAGATTTCCACTGGGGTGAATTTTATAAGTAAAATAGTTTGATATGAAATAGAGAGTAGCATGCATAAATTAGGAATAAAAGGAGAGGTGGGGCAAAGTTAAAAGTTACGCATATAAATGAAACAGAATATCAGATTAGAGTTTTTAGGAAGTACGGTATTTATTAAGTTTTGTGTAAATTTTATGTTGAGATTTTAAGATTTTCTTGGTTTAAATTGCTTTTCGTTCAGATGTTAATAAAATTATGTACATAAGAAGCGTGGTCTAGGGAATTATTCATCACTCCTAAATATAATAAATAAATTTGTGTGGCCCTACAGTAGTGAGGTAACCTACGATTTTATGCCGAATCGGAAAGGCTAGGATGAGAAGTACTTTATTCTTGACAAGCGATACTCTTGGAGAAATTTTCAATTACTCCAAAGAGGCAGCAGCCAGGGAATTAAACATTTCTGTTTTTTTTTTAGATGGACGAGGTTGGGAATCGAATCTCCAGCGTGACAGTCCTTCGGACTAACCATTATGCCACGGTCTACTATACATTCATCCTTCATCATTAATATAGAAAAGAGGAACAATTTTGTATTGGTCTACCACCATCTTGATTCAAAGAATGAACTATAGTGTTTTATTATTTCTAAACAGGATAAGTGATATAAATTTTTTATTTTTGTAATCGATAATTTTTTGATTTTGTAATAATAAGTGATTTGCGCCTAACCTAAGATGGTAACTCTGACAGCATTTTTTCACAAAAATTCTCTATCGGTGATGTGTGTGATATGATAAATTTCTTCAAACTTTAAACTTAAATAGGTCGATTCAGGATATGTGAAAAAGTGAAGATAAATCTCAAAATAAGAAAAAATTTGGGATTGATTTCTTCAAATTTTTGAGAAGAACGAAATTCTTTATTGAATTAAAATTCATGTTGCTTTATTATAAACTCCTTAAAACCATTTGAAATTTAAGTTCGTGTGACCTAAATCTTGCATTACGAAATTGGTATAGCTAGGAACTCATCAGTCGATACTATTTTCAACAAAAAAAAAAAACCTTTACTCATGGTGAAATGAGCCTGACAAGCCAGGTGCCAGAAGATGTACGATGCAAATCCATTCATATATTTACCTCATTATCTTGAGTACATGAATCAAGACGTTGGATAACACAGGAATTCATCCCTCTTCCCGCCGAAAAATTCCTCGCATGACTTGGCAGAAGAATAACTACTAATAAGTGCTTTAGGACGTAATTCCCTGACGTGATTCAATTAGGGCACAAAAGAAAGTTTTGCTCATCAGCTGTGCTGCCAAGTGAAGCAATCTTCGAAGGATTCCGAAGAGTAGGTATAAACATAGTTTTTTTTTTCTTCTTCTATTAATACTGTAATGCTCCTTTGTGCTGCTCAGCATGTTTTATATTGAGGATAATGTTTAATGTCTTTCTGATTGTCAGGAATTAAGCCCAGGCTATGTGGGGTGTTGTTGGTGCCATGCTGGAGGTCATCTTGTGCATCGTATATTCGAAGGGAATCATCCGCTCGTGCATAGTGTTGGAAAAAAAAGGATAACAGACTAAAAGAAAGCAGAGTTCAACCTCTGGAGTTTATTTTTTTTTAACTGGTGGATTGTAGCTTTAACCTCGAGAGAAAGTAGGAATATGTTCAAATTTATTTTACAGTATGAGGTGTATTATCCAACACAGACTCTCCGGTGGAACACCAGGAACCACAATTATTTCTTTTCTCGAGTTTACATTCTTCGTGTAAGTGATGTTGCGGGCTTAGCTGTTGGATAGGTCCTAATTCCTGTCTTCCCTGAAAAAGGGTTTCTGCTTTCTGTTTTATCGCATACAACCATTACCAGCGGCACGCGAACCAAATAGTGCTTATAAAGTCGTAAATATTCCCTTGTTAGGAATCTTGCTGCTGCTGCTGCTATTACTGATGGTGGTTGTGGTGGTTTGCTTTATTCACTTGAAAATTGCAGATAATACTACCTACAACATGGCGTGTTCTAGGATTTTGAGTATTCGCCTTCGTGGTATATGTATTATACTGCTTGGTCAGTTAATTTTTTAATTTTTTTTCGTCGTAATTTTTTCTTCGTATTTCCTCTTATCCACATTCTTTAGAATTATAATATGGAATATATAATGTATAAAAATTGGATGTTTGTACACAAAAATGTGCTGGCGGGATAATGGAAGCTGAAAGAAGAATTTCATTTTAGAGGAGCTCTTTCTTGTTATATTTGGAGAGAATGTTAAAAATGAGGGTGATTCTTTTTATTCGATAAGATTTTTGGTTTAATATGCTTTCAAGAATGTTCTCAACCATGTTGAAATGCAGAGCATTTTTAGAAAGACAATGTTTTGGAAAACAATGTTGAAATTTTTATTAAATGCTATGAATGTAATTTGATGTAGTTTAGTCATGTATGTAAATGCTTTTATTAATGAAAACAAGTTTTTTCTTGCATTTGCTTGCACGTTGCATAAGGTTTCAGCGCCCCAAACAACATATAGCAGTGAACATCTAAAAACTATCCAACAGCTTTTCCCCAAATTGTCATACTTAGGATAAAATGAACAGATTACATTTTTAAATTTAAAATCAATTTAAAAATTTTTGGTAGTTTTTAACACTTTTAGTTATAGGTTCAATTTAAGAAGTTTTTTTTACGGTTTTAGCAAAATTTTTTATTTCCGTCACGAAATTTGGTCTTAATTTTAAATCAATGTCAAATGTTCCCAACATCAAATTTTTAATATCGACCTTAAAATACAATATCTTCTATATTTTCACTCAAATGTTGGAACAAAAAAGGATAACAAATATACATTTATTAGTCATGTCGATTACAGAATCCGCAAAACTCGATCCGCAATGATTCACAGTGTAGTATTCTCTTTTCTTCTCATGATAAATGAATAGATGGGAAACAGAGCTCTAACTGCGGATCGAGTTTTGCGGATTCTGTAATCGACATGATTATTTTAAAAACCTATCCACAAAAAGTATATTTTTCTGTTATAACACATTTTTGGAAATATTTCAAAAAATTTTGTTCTTAAATAGAACATCTTAATTAAATATATTCTAAGCAATTGCTCGTAAATAAAAAAAAAAACGTTATAACCGCCTTTGTTGCAAAATATTGTCATTTTAAAATTTAATGCGAAAACTGATATTTTCGAAATTTTACCTTGACTAACTTTTTTTGTTGATTGGGTGTGATTATGACAACATGTGTTTTAAAAATCTCAGACGCGTCATTTTTTCTAGAGAAATTATAGTCTTTGGCACTTTTTCGTAAACAATTGTCAAATAAAACAAAAGCAAAATATTTCAAGACCATTTCCACTTGAAGGCGCCACAGGATTTCGGTGAGATTAAATATAAATCCAGTTACCACAAAGCATAAACAAACCATTTTTTTTTATTTTCTTTTAAATTATCCAGATCATAGACTGAATAAGTACACCACACAACAGACAATACCCATTTTCATTGAAATTGCAACTGCTATAGACTAAAAGAACACGATTACCTACGAGTGAAATTTAATTTACTCAATAACATTTTCATTGTTTTATTTTTCCTTCCTTTCTTATATTTAAAGGATAGTCCAGGCCGAAGCTAGATACAGACGGTTATTTCTTATGGACATCATAAACATTGTTTTTTTTTTTTGTGAGGTATAAAATTTCTTCAGGGAATTTTCCCGGAACAACATGCTGAGCGCCGATATCCGGGGAGTTAAAAATCACTTTAGGATCTATACCAAAACAAATAATAACATGTGAAAATAACGACAGCGAGACAGAGTCCTGCTGGCAAGCACCGCGCCACTGCTCTCAGTCAGGACACACGTATTCATTGTACAATGTACTGTACACATACGATGGGCAGCATAGAAAATGCGAAAATGTTATAAAATGTACACAAACTCATTACATATGTTATATTTTCCATGCACTACTGAGCTGCTCTATATCGAGAAATGGGTTTTGGTTAATGCTTACCGAATGAGCGGTTTCTAGGATAGCGACAGCCAACGAAGAGTTTCCTTCTTTTCTATATTTGGATTTCAAGTGTGTGGAATTTTTTCTCTCTAGAAGTAATAACACACAAGGCATAACAGTGTTTTTTTTGTGTAATGTCACAGTGACAGGACATTCTTTTTTATTTAAACTTTTGAAATCATACATATTGCCGATGTACTAAAAATAATTTTTTTTTCACTCCACGGTTTCGTGATTATTGTTGGATTAAGAATGTCATTATGAACCCTGGGTCTCTTTAGGGGTCCTGTGGAGTTCAGATTTGTATGTTTTATGTTATGAATGTAGGAAAATGGATGTACATACATACATATGTATGTATGCAATTTAGGATTGCCAGCAATATTTGTGCGGGAGAAAAACATGACGATATTTTATGCAAGCTATACCTTTCTTTGGACACAGTAGACGACAACGTGTTTAGCTATTAGGCGCCAAGAACAAATCCAGCTTTATTTTTAAGTAAAGTTATTCAAACTTCATACAAATTGTACTTTCTATAATTGCTTTTTCAGACATTTTATAAAAAAAAATAGAAACAAGTTCGGTTAAACTTCGTTTTCTTATCACTAAACAGTCTTTAAAGAAGCAGTTATCAAGCCCATAACCTCTATACAAAGACGCAAGTCTAGCATTAAACAAATTCAAATATAAATAGTTATAGCCTTAAAGAAGTTGAAATGTTAATTGGATACTGCTGATTCAACTGGCAAGGGAGGAATTTTTAGTTCAATTAAGTAATATGAATATGTACGCTATCTAAATAAACTCAAGCTTCGTTAAAGTTTCTATAGTAGATCTTTTTTAAACTTAATTTAGATCGTTTACAAAAATTGTTGTTTTTTAACATATGTTGAGGACGAAATATTTTTCGGCAATACTTTTTATGACAACTTATTTTTTAAACACATTTTATTCTCGAAGTTCAAAAAAAATTTGCGTTTTTTTGAAAATTTTTGTTTTGTTTTTCCATTATTTTTTTTTTTTTTGACAAAATTTAGTATTAGAAAAATTGTTTTTGTAAATAAAAATTTGTATTCATAATTTTTTTACAATTTTTGTTATTAAAATACATTTATGTTTGAAAATTCCTTGGGCTCGCAAAATTATTTTAATAAAAAAAAATTCACCTGTCTGACGATTAACGACTGACCATGATCATAACCTAAACGGAGCAATTGAGCAGGTCACTGTCCCAAAAAAGTGTTAAAGGTAAAAAAAAAACACCTTAGATGTCTGCTAATAACTACAATTTGGTAGTATTTACTTGAATGAATTAACTTTATTAAAACTTATTTAATTAAAACTTTTATAAGAAGTTTATGTATTTATTTTAAACTCGTTTATTTAAAAATAATTAATAAGAAAGTAAAATTTTCCTTAAAAGGCTTTGTCGGTTTTTTTCTGGTTGTATTGAAAGTTACATGATCCACAAGGGCTTAAGTTTCGCTCATTATTTTTAAATATGCATCTTTTATTTAAATTGAAAAAAGTTCTTATTTTCCAAGTATTAATTTTTTTTGTAAATCTAAGAAAAGTTTGTCTTTTAGAAATGATAAATATTTACTAATTCTTCTTTTTCATTTAATATGGATTGAGTGTAGAGCCTGGGGCTTCTCTTTGCATGTCTATAATTTCCTACCCTGGGGTTTATTTAAAAAAGATATAATCCTCCCTATTTTTGGTTGTGTTATTTTATTAGGTACTTAATGACAAATAATAATTGCTTTAAATAGCATTAGTCTCTTTGGTTTTTTTTTTAGAAACTGTTCCTTTTTCCAAGAACAAGATTGACGTTAAGTAGACAGTTTTTTAATTTACTGCTTCTGTTTGGAAATAGGATTTAATTTTTATTTTTGAACATAAAAAATAAATATTTAAGTCAAATGGGATAGAATAAATAATTTTTTTAAGGATTTTTTTTTTCATAAAGTTTTGTGCTGAAATGACATGTCATAATTTTGTCCATGGAAAGTGAAGGGTTTTTTTCTTTAAAAGGGATTAAAATAAAGAAGTTGAAACATACGGCAGGAGTTATTGTCAACAAATATTAAGTGGTGGATTATTGTGTTGTTTAAGATGTGTTATAAGGAAGATGACAGAATAAAAGTGATTAATCGATAATAACACGCCACGTTGACATGACAATTAAAAAAAATTATTGTTCTTTATTACAACAGACTTAGTTAAATTAAAATATTTATAAAAACGTGTAAATAAAGTCATCTCTAGATTAAAAACAAAAAAACAAACAAACTCTGGTATCCTTTTTATATCAAAAAAAAGTTAGACAGCATAAAATGATAACAATGTTGCAAACCAATCACTTGACACTCAAACACACACACGTACACCAACACCAAACTCGGAAACAGATTTTACAAATATCCTTTTAGAGATACCGCAAGGAAATGCCAATGTTTGGATTTGAAAACCCAAGTGCCATCAGGAAATTTTCACTTCACTCATCCAATTGCCAAATGGCAATGGCAATGGCAATGGCAAATGCACAAGTATAATGTAAGTGAGGTGATAGCTGGAATGGACGTAAGAAGGAGGCTGGGCAAACCACTTACATTATTTGCCATTTCCTCTATACCAATTTTTGAAAGTGAGAGAAATTGAGTCTGGGTGTTGTGAAATACCCAAAGTGGATTACAATCGATTCCCACGCTTTATATACTATATGCATTAGAAGGTACATATATGAAAATAGAGTCTGGACTAAGTTGACATGTCCATCAAATCTACAAACACACATGCACAAACTATATTCCCAATCTCACTATAACAGTACTTTAACGTTTTACCTCTAAATCCTTGCTGGATTCGATTGACAGCTCTTGGGAAAGAATTTCATTCACCGAGTGGTTTTTGGCTCACTCTATTAAAAAAAAAACTTAGAAAGAAAAATAAGTTCAGGAGACAGTAGTTCTAGCCAGTTTTTTTTTTTTTTTGAAATTGACATACTTAATGAATATGTTATAAACGTTTCCCTCAATAACAAGAAAAATCCATTTGAATCTTACGGAAAATCTTTTGGAAAATGTTTCGGGGTTAGTTGTGGGTGGCACATTATTTTTGCATTGGAATGGTATTTTTCATAGATGACATTCTCAATACCTGAATCAGGATGATGCATTTCATTAAATATTTTTGGCATATTTGTCGACTTAATATACACAGTGAAAAAAAGAAAAAAACATCTGACAATAAGTTTTCAATATAATTTTCATCAAAAAAAGAAGCTTGTACATATTAAACCAATGGAGAAATTCTTATTGGCCATCCTATAAAAATGGCCGGTAGCACAAAAATAAATAATTTATTAGTTGTTTTATTTTACATTAGTATTATTATTTTTTCCAAGTGGAAGTAGCGAATTTAGTGAAATTCGCAAAAAAAAAATAAATTTTCTCAAAGGACAGTTGTAGTAATAATAAGTCACCAAAGATTACCCAGTTTCAGAAATTGGTCAGCAATACATTTCTTTCGGTGAATTTTAAAATTTTTTAAAGTTTACAGTATAAGACTTACTTTTGGAATTAAAAAAAAATATACTAGTATATCTGAGGTCAGCAAAGATCATCCAGGTTCAGAAATCAAAAAAAAAAAAAATTGTTTGCGCGACAGCCCGTGACTGGGATTCGAACCGAGAGCTCCGGCATGACAGTCTTACGCACTTACCATTATTATTATTGGTCAACCACGCATTTATTTTTCGACTTTTTAAATTGTTTCAAGGTCATAGCGATTTTGAGCCACTCCTTTTTGGGATATTTAAGAAAAAAATTATGAGGCCTAACAAGTCTTCATAAAAGGTAAACTATCTAAAGCAATTGGTCAGCTAAAGATTTTTTAATTTAATTTAAAGTTTTTATTTTTTTTTCAAAGGTACACTTTTAGTGTACTTCTGAAAAAGGAAGCGATATCATTTGAAAAGTTCCGTGATTTTTGAATCAAAGTTCTTGTGTTGTATTTCCAAAGTAATTCATTAATTCATTTTTTTTAATTCAGTTTTCACTGAGATATACACTTTATGAATTAATGTAAACTAAAATGAAAAAAAAAACAAATATCTTGAAAAAGTTGGAAAAGAGTCAACAAAATATATATCGTTGGCTCTAGTTTTATTCATTTTACATTTACGGAAATCATCGATCTGTTAGCCTGTCAAACATTAATACATAATAAAAAAAAACATTAAATATTTTATACAAAATTTTTTTCGTAAAATTTATTTTCCCTAAAAAGTTTTTAGTCTTGTTAATTCTTTATATTTGTCAAAATAAGAAAATTCAATTTATTTTTAAGTAAAAAATTTTTTTTTTAATTGATAACTTTAACAAAATAACGTTTTTTGGGGGGGAAAATGTTTACCATAAAATATCAAATAACAATTTTCTTAAAATAGATCACACACAAAAATTCGTTAAGGTCTTAGGCCGATTCCGAGACAAAAAAGTTTTCTTGGTTATTTTTGGAGCTAAACTAATTTAAATTATACCTTCAGGGAATCGGTTAGGAACTTAAGGTCCCAAATATTAAAAAATCTCTTCAGTATTTAAGGCTTAAGGTAAATGTAGTTCAAATCTCAAGTTCGGCTTATGTGAAGATGCGAAAAACAATTGATGAATTAATATTTCTCTAAGGTTTTTTAAAAAATGTAAATGAATGTATAATAAATATCAAAATGCCATTATAGGCAGTATGATCTAAAAGTACAATAGAATTACGAGTATATAAGGTCTTAGAAATTACCCTGCAAAACTTTAAAAAAATCAGTTTCAACAAGAAAATTAATTTTTTTTTTCTTCAAAATTTTCAATTTGAAAATTATATTTCTAAATCGTACATTGGAACAATTTGATTTAAAAACAGAAAGAAGCTTTAAACATGATATTGTAAGTGTTGCCTTTGTTTTTTTAGTAGAATTTTTTTTTACAAAATTGTGGGAATGGCAATTGCAAATCATTTTATGCGAATCACCTTGTCTCCTGACTTTCAATTCAAAGCATTAAAAAAATATCCAGCAGTTACCTCGAGATTTTAGTTTCGATCACTTTGTCGTGACATAATTTATTAGTTATATTTTTAAAAAATATCATTATATCATTGAAAATTTTTATTTTTAAATATTATTTTGGGACAACACCAAATCAGAATGTGCAACCCGGATGAAATCGGAAAACGAAACACTCCAAAAATATCACTCCAAAAAACAATGTTTAAAAAGTAGACCAAAGGAGAAAAACGAACAACTTTTCCATGTCGCTCATACGCCCGAGTATCCTTATTTATTTGGCATGGTGAACCTTTATTAAATAATTCTTTAAATCTACCTGCAAGTTGTCTACTTCTTTGCTAAAAATATGTTGGTATTATTATTTTAAAGCTGATATAGCTCTACCATCCTGTTAGCTGGGAATTGTTATTCCTTTAGTTTAGAAAGCAATTATTTCAATTAAACAAAATATGCCTGTATTAAAATGGTGTCCAATAATGCGTGCTCTCTTGTTATATTATGTTAAAATTTTAATCATAACCTAAAATAACAACAAAAATATCCAACAGTTCCCCTCCATATCTTATAGAAACCATGTGAAAATAGCTTTTAAAATTTACATTATCTTCTCTGTAGCACGTGCTGGCTGCTGGTGGATTACGATGTGCAACGCGGATGTCCTGTTAGCAGGAATCCAAATTGAAATTTCCAAATGTTCAAAACACATATTTGCACTTGCACATCCTAGAACCAAGTCCAATGAGCCAAAACAGTCCATCATTTCCATTCTGGATTGTGCTTTGTGGCGGCGTCAAACAATGTGCGTCCGCAGGACCTTCACTAGCTGCTCTATGTATACTAGGAAAGGATAATGCAAAAGTGCCAGTGTTATTGTTGTTTTTGTGATTATTTTGGTTCTTATCCAAGTTTTAGATGTGTGTGTGTGGTGTGGCAATTGTCCTTAATCACTGATAGTGATGGGAAGTGGTTTGTAGATGAAAAGTTTTAAATTGAAATATGGGTTGGCACTGGCACAATGGTGATGGTGATGTGTTTGCAATAGCTGTACATTGTACAGGATGACGGGGTGGACGAATATATTTATGTAAATGTTGAGTAGTGACCTGCGGCGGCAGTCGAATGAGGACGGGAGTGTTTTGGGAAATCTCGGTGCTTCTGAATTTTTAATTATTAATTTGTACAGTATTGCCATTAGGAGTAATATTTTGATGGTGAGACCGTTTCGCTACACAGACAGTGGACATTGCAGCGAATGTTGCTGAATTTTTTTTTAAACTTTCAAAGGTGTTTTGAAAAGTTATTTGAGTTAATTTTTAAATGTCATTATTTGCCGTAATAATTGTCTCAATGGTGTTAAAATTTTCGTACGTCAAATAATAGTTGCTTATTTTTTTAAATTTTGTTCCAGGTTTGACGTTTCCTGACTCCACTATATGAGACCAACCTACAGCTACGGCTGAACAGGCAATAATAAATTTGAAATATTTTGCCAATATTACAGGACAAAACTGCACCAGAACAATATTGCAAATGAGCTGGAACAAACATTTTCATTTCACCTTTGCATCGTCATCTTCACCCTCCTCGTCACTTTATATCATTCCTACCAACACTCTCATTAAAATATACCAACAACATTGTTAATTTTGTAATATTTATTTTTATATTGTACATCTAACTGCAAATGAGTTGGGATTGAGATTCAGTGTGAATTTTGCAAAATAGTAAAATAATATTGTGTGAATTAATTATTTGTTTTATAAGTGAGTCGGTAGGGAGAGGAAGTGTAACCTACCTACATATATAATCATAGCAGGTAATAAATAATGAATTTCAAAATGATTGCGGGCATGAATTCTGATATGAAAATTTGATAGTGCGCTCTATATTAAGTAGGATAAGAATTTTACTTCATTTGCATGTTTATTGGAGGAGGAAAGTTTATGATTCTGATTTTGTGGGATCGATATATGCAATCTGATTTATTTGTTCATAAAAAAAAATGGGGAGGTTGTCATTTGATAATAAATATTGCATTGTTAAGCAGAACAATATCTATAATATTCTGCAAACATGTTTATAAATTCATGGCAATCAATAAATTTTATAATTATCTCAACATTAAATAATGAACAGTTCGTTAAATAATAAAGTAGACTCGAAGTTTTTTTTTGAAGAGTAATGTAATTGGATATGTTTTTTAAAAAGGTTCGACTATATTTGGGGTTGTGAGTGCAAACCAAAAATTGGTTGTAAGCCAGGTAACGTGGATTATTTTTTTGCAATAAAATTTTGTCATAAAAGGTAACCAAAATTAATGATTAATGATTAATGATTCCAAAAAAAGAGTAGTATTTAACTTTTTTGGGAGAAAACAAAAAAACATGTGAAAATTTAACGTCGTCGACTCCCATAGAAGAAGAAGAAGAAGAAGAAGAAGAAGAAGAAGAAGAAGAAGAAGAAGAAGAAGAAGAAGAAGAAGAAGAAGAAGAAGAAGAAGAAGAAGAAGAAGAAGAAGAAGAAGAAGAAGAAGAAGAAGAAGAAGAAGAAGAAGAAGAAGAAGAAGAAGAAGAAGAGGTGAAACAAAATTAAAGGTTGATCAAAAGTGGTCATTCAAACGGTCTTATTTTAGCAAAACTTGGGATGCTGGGTGACATGGCCTAGCATTAGTAATTTATTCCCCTACACAAGACGTAAACTAAAAATAAAAATCCATTGACCTAACTTGGAGCAAAAAACATCTTCATTATTCTACAAAGTTATTTTATCCTTGTTCAACAAAACGTTCATCAACTTATTGTTAATTTATATTTATTAATAAAATATACACTGATTTTAGTCAATGTAAGCTAAGTATAACAAAGACCATGGGCATGTGTCATAAACAAAACGAGGTAAAAATAAGGAATCACTCACTACACACTCTGTTTACCGTCTACAAAATTAAGAGCAACAACTGCAATGCTTTTAAATACACACCGTTATATTATCATGGAGTACCAGACTCCAGACTTGTAGCATAGTATGTTTTAAGTACAAGAACATAAATATAATAAAATATTATAGTCGCATAATTGCTGCCTGATGCTCTTCGCTTATTAAAATAAATCCAATTAATTTATTAAATATTTTTGTTGTTGCTTCGACAAGGACACACAAGAAGCTTTTGCTTTTTCTTGCGACAATAACGACAACAGTCTCGTCTCTGCCCCAGCTGTTATTTTCCTCTTGGGAATTTTAGCGCGCACTTAAATTTAACTACTTGAAATATAATTTTGCCAAATAAGCCTGGATGTGAGTTAGTAGTTGGTGGCTGGGGTGCAATAAATGAGTCGCGTCATTAGGACTTTCAAAACGAGGAGACACACTTGCGACATAATTTCCAAAAAAAAAAAAAAACAATAAAATTATATAAAGTCTTTATGGATATTTCGATCTGAAGATGGGTTTTTGTTATAAAAGTTTTTGATAACAGCTTCGATTTCTTAATAAATCATTCTGCAGTCCCTTGCCAAATTTCTTCAAAAAATGGAAGTGGTGTTTGTGGGTGTCAGCTGAAAAATTCTTTTTTCAAAAGTTATTAACGTATTATTTTGTTGAAGAAAGTTGAACAAATATTATTTTTGTTGGTATCAAAATGATTTTGTAGAGGTTAGCAACACTTTTTTTACTGGCGGACATTTTAAGAGGTATTAAGTGAATGGACAGTGAAGATTATCCTCAAGAGTATTTTGAAACATCGTTACATCCAGAAAAACTGACTGTTTCGTGTTTCTTATCGGCTCATGGAATCAAGATGCTGACTAGAACGTTGCAATCAATGATTAGATTGATTATATTTACGTTTTTGTTCCTCAATTGAATAACCATCAGTTGAAGGAATTGGGTTTCAACAAGATGGCGCAACATGCCACGCACCTCATGCCACAATCGATTTATTGCAGTAAACGTTTAGTAACCGCATTAGTTTCACGTCTCAGTCCTAGAATTGGCCTCGAAAATTGTGCGATTTAACTAAATTTGTTCGCTAGATTATTTTTGTAGAGATATATGAAGTCACTTATTTCCGCCGGTAAGACCGAAAGAATCGACAATTGTTGGAAAAATGATCGAAAATTAGACCTCCAGATTAAATTACGTCATATGCCAAAAATCATATAGGTACTTAAATTATTATGCCAAAAGATTATCTTTTATATAAAACCAGCTTCATATTAATTTAAAAAAATTATATTTGTTCTATACCTCCAGAAAAACACCTTTTACATACATTTATGTGTGGTGACAAAAACTAGATTTTACATTGCGTAAAAAATGTTCGAAAGTAGACTAATGGCGATGTAAGTTCCCATTAAAATGTCAATTCCTTTAAGCCTTCATTAACAGAAAGCTTCTATGTTCAACCAAATAAACGGATGACTTTGTCAAAGTCAGGATTTCTTTCTCCTTTTTCAACAGTTCCAAAAAGTCCTTCTACGGGGATGTCATCATTGTTTGTAAAATCTACTGTCCAGTTCACTTTGTTCGATGCTGCTATACGACCTAATGCATGAATGACTTGAAAACTGATCCGCTGCCAAATATCAATGAATGACCATGCTGCATATAAGGGATGGTGGATGTATTTTTTTGTTCTCGAATTTCTCGTTTTTGTGGCTTGTTGCTTTGAAAAGTAGAATCCCCATTCTAATAGCAGACATAGGTGTCACGTTGTTCTATGCATCTTTCTTTGTTTAGTTTTTTAACGATTTTTTTGCATCCTTACCTTTTCTAACGAATGATTTGAAAATTCTCTGTTATTGGTGTATTCAAACGTAAATTACCTGGAAAGTACGTGATGTTGAATTGGGATTTGGGACTGAACGTTTTATTTTTTTTTTTTTTGGTTGGTCTACCTGTCCATGTCCGCACCACCAATAGGACCCAAATTACTGAATCTGGCTTTGTTTTTGTGTGGTTTTTTTTTTCTATTTATCTGTCCTAGCTAAGGTAGACAGAGAGAAGGAGAGAGAGAGAAAGTTCATGGGTGCATGGGGTGCTGGTCGTTTTCAAGTTGTCTTTTGGGTTAGAAATTCTGAAATCACGTAAGAGACAAAACGTGTGTGATTTGAATTGTTAACTATTTTATAGGTTTTACCTATATATTGCTAATGATTTTCAAAACGGACACGTTCAACTTTTGGTGCCAACATTATTTTTCAATTAAATAAATGAAATAATGGTGATTTGGGGAATATAATTAAATAGTAAACTAATAGTTAAATGTTGTTGTGAATATTCAAGAAGGAGTACACGCCGTTTGCCTTTTTTTTAAGAAGGTCAAAATAGATCGGCCGCTTAAAAGTTAAGCAAGCGTGTAAAATCAGTAACGCTTGTATTGAAATCAATTTTTTACAAAACTGTTGGAAGTTTTTAAATACCATTGAAAATATTACCTCTTGGTCTGTTTATACCTTCTACTTTAGTCTTCATAACAGCCAAGTTTTTTAAAAGTACTTTTCCCGAAAAGACAGCGTTTGTCCAACCAGCTTCCAAAAAGGCACAATCGTCAGCTAAAAAAATATCACCTCCTTAATGATAGTCAATATGGCTTTAGTAGCCACAGATCCACTGGTAATTTGATGGTATTTCTAATTGAAATGGAAAAAATTCCTTACATAATACTCATGACCGGCACCCACATTGGGACACCGCGATAGTCATCTTCATAAATATACAAAACATCTTGAGGATTTTTTTGACACAACCTTTTCTGCATCGATGAACTTCAAGCGAGAACTGGTCAAGAACCTACCAACTCTATTGGTCAAACACTCAAAATGTATTGCTAGTCAAGCGATGCAATGAAATGCAGACACATTGACGAATGCTCGGACTCAGAAGAGTTTAGAGTAGAACGGTCTAACAACAGCAATTTTTCTTTTCTTTTTTCGATTGTTATTTGATGAACAATTAGGATTGAAGCGTAAGAAATTTGTCAGTTCCTACCACACACGTCATTTTCAAGCCACATCACACATTCATCGGCGGCTAATGTCAGGTTTTCCTTTTTTACAACGTGAAAACGCCAGCGGTGCCAATGTCTACAACACAATTTCTCTACTAGAAAGTAGCAGAAATAGCAGTCTGGAGGTCCGTCATTAATGCCAAAAGACAGCACTAGTAAATCACTGTACCCAAACCAACCATTTAGCCAGATTTTGAAAACGTGGAAATCCCGAGAGGCACTTTGTCAAGAGGCACTCTCTCGATATGCAACATTTTTAACCTTAGTCTTAAAGAATGTCTTTCCACCTTCAAACTATGTTTCAAAAACTTTATCTTTAATTCTTTAAAAGTAATTCATAATTAAGTTTTTTTTTGGAAATAAAAATTATTTTTGGTATTTTTTATATTTGCTCTTAATTTTTAATTTATTCT
Source organism: Syrphus vitripennis (assembly GCA_958431115.1). Lineage (NCBI taxonomy): Eukaryota > Metazoa > Arthropoda > Insecta > Diptera > Syrphidae > Syrphus > Syrphus vitripennis. The sequence goes on along the minus strand of OY288108.1, from coordinate 15,065,549 downwards.
TTCACTTTACATTAAACAAAAAAACAGGCATTATTCGTTAAAAGTGATTGGCAACGCTGACCGGAAGCAAGATACTCAAGCAATAGCTCCAGGGTACTTTTTTCTTGTAAATGTAAAAGAATTTAAAATTCGCAGCGAACATAGAAATTTAAAACACAAAAAAAAGTTCTAACTTTATTTTTTTTTTTTCAAAATTTAATCTCAATTTTTAATTTAAATTTTTTATTTGTATCCGAATATTATTTAAAAGTTATAATTTTTATAAATAAACATATCAACGGAGGGAGACGGCAATTTCAATTTTTTGTAAAAACTAATAACTTTACTCAAGTGGCATAACAATTCATCAATTATTCTATTTTAACACATTTCTAAGTTATGTCGATCCAAAATTTATTATTAGATTGTTTATCATAAATCATTGTCATTACAAATGTAATTACAGATTTACAACACTGTATCATCGCAAATTTCCTTGACATCTGTAAGTCAGTAAAGTCACACACATAATCACATTCACAACAACAATATTAATTCAATAACATTAAATAAAAAAAAAAGAAGAAGAAAACAACACCAACAACGCTGAACCATCATCAAACTACATCTGTCTTACCATTTAAGCTATAAATCCATCAAAATCGCAATAGCCTACAGGGCAAGACAGATAGAGTATGACGATATAAGCTCCCAACATCATAATCCCCGTCCAGTCCGGGCATTATTCCGTAGCAGTCATCATAGCATTTTCCCTCAGAGTCAAGTGTCCGTGAAAAAAAAAACACAATGAAAAAAATCCGTGTATTATATTCCCTTTGGCGGAATAACAAAATCAAATCACGAAACAAATCCCTTTTTGTGTTCTGTATGATGCGGATTGGAAAACACTGTCAACTTGACAACATTGGGAAGTCTAATACCATCACTTTGCACGGGATCTCGATAGGAACACACAGAGATGACACTCTTTAGCAACGCGTTTTGATAAACTGTTGTTGGTCGTCAAGCTGCTCGCAGGCGCTTGGTCAAATTAAATTTCATATTTTTTTTTTAACTTTTTTTTTTGTTCAAATTAGTATAACGCATTAAAAATGTGTGTGATGGCTAAGTGCGGCCAAGACTCCCCCCAATTAGTTGGCACCTAACTCACGTACCTGCTTTGAAGTTAATTTGCATTATTTAAGAATTTCAGTCATACTCAGCGCTTACAGTATTATGATTCTTGGTCAAATCCATCAATAAAAGACCATGGCTTTACCAAATGGATACGTATTATGGCTGTAGTCAAACTCAGACATACAATCTTGTGAGGGTAATGGTAACCCAATTGTGATTACTTCTATTTAATTGAATCCGAAAAAAGAAAATAGTTTAAAGGTAAACGAACCCACGGAGTCGTGTTGGGGAAATTAAAAATCGAAGACGATCAAACTGGGAGCTGTAGAAAAAAACTTATTTTTTCAGAATGGAAATAATGGATGGAAATAGGCTGGGTGGATTTATATTGAAAATCTTCATTTCACTTCAAAAAATAAAATGCAGGACTGGGTCGCAGGGACTTGCTCCAATGGCGATCACAATATTATTTTTATTATATCACTGGTTCTTCTTAATATTTTTTTCTTAATATTATTATGCATACATATATTTAAAAAAATATCAAAACTGACGACGAGGCTGTCAAGAAATTTAAAAAAAATTTGAAACAAATTTATTTTAACATTTGTATGGGAGATACCATTATTTCCGAAAAAAAATTAGTCTGTGTTCAAATTACTGAAGATAGTATTGAAAATTTTAAAAATTTAGTAATTATTTAGTAGTTTGTAAATACATATGTATGTACATAATTTAAAAAAAATATTTTTTTTTTTGAAAATTAAAGTATTAAATCCTTTTTATGAATTTTAAATTTATTGATTTTTTTTTTCAAAAAATCGTCAGAGCCGTTTTCGATAAAAATCTGATTTTACAAAAACGCGAAAAAAAATTATGGCAGGTACCGTTACTTTTGGTCTTAAAAAGAAACGGCCCATAAACATTTTTCATCAAGTTTCAAGAATCCAGACAGAACCGTGAGACCAACTTTTTTCGAATCATGATAATGTCAAGTTTCCACTTGTAATTATCATGGCCTTCAGCAATAGACTGCTTGAATTTTAAGATTGCATTCAATACAAAAAAGCCTACAAGGCAACACAACAATATTAGCCCATAAGTCTCTACAGTTGAAAAAATCAATAAGTAACAAAATCGAGTGATCTTTTCAACACAAAAGATGAAAACCTCAGGGAGTAACAGAATAGCTGCAAAAAATCATGTGATTCTTGACATTATTGCTGGCACCACACTAAGCGGTACTTAAGCAGCTGTGGGTCCCCCATTAGCGGATTTTCACTTCATTTTTAGTAAAAGACAATGTTATTTTAGCATTTTCAAATTATGAAATAAGGCCCCAAATTGTTTTCTTAACATAAAATGAAATTAAGCCACAAAAACAATTTGGGCTTTTATTTCATTGGAGCCTTATTTCATAATGAAATTATGCCCCAAAATTATGAAATAAGACCCCAAAATTTAAGAATTTTGTTGTTGTTGTTTTGTGTACTTTTTTTGGGGGGGGCTTATTTCATTTTTTTTGTGGGCCCTTATTTCCTGGGGCTTTATTTCGCGGAGCCAAAAAAAATTGCAATAAGAAACAAAATTTAACTTTTCGTTAACTTCGTACCTATTTTTAAATAATTTTGTAAATTTCGACAACAGCATGGATTAACTATTTTTAAATAATAAATTTAAAAAAATTTTGACATTGAAAATATTTTTGTCTCTAAGAAAAAGTATTGCTTAAATTTCTAGCTGCTACCATTTCTTTTTTTGTAATTTTTTGTTTGTCACTGTTTTTTTCCCCATATTGTTGCTCATAGAGAAAAGTTATGGTTCAACCAGTTTTCTTATAAATACACAACTACAAAAACAACACAAAACTTCATAACAAATAAGCTCAGATAAATAAGCCTATATGTAATTTTTACTATTCCAACCATCACATGCGGATTTATTTGAACACAAAAAGTTGGATAATCAACTTATCGATCGGCTTCCAGTGACAAAAGTTTTTTTTTCTTTGCTGGGTGACATTTATTTAACGCAAAGTATAAATATCCACTAAAAGAAAGATTAAAGCAGCCTTATCCCAATTCGAACTTTTATTTGACTTCATGTTTCTTTTGGCAACAAAAATAACAATCTGAATTCGATAATTTTGTTTTATGTATTTTATTTGCGGACTCAATTGAGCTAATGTTAACTTTTTAAGTAAACTTATGATATGGGAATTAAATTACTTGCAGCATTTATAACTTCTTATCATAACTTGGTAATTATTTGTCTTAATCTGTAAAGTGGCGCTGTTTGATTATCTTTTAAACTTTTACTCGTTAATTTAGAAAGGAACGATTGCACTCTTTTGTTTTTTTTATGATTGATTATTTTTATGCAATTAGACGAATTAAGGACTTAAGGATGTTTCAAAACAAAAACTCTAAAAAATTTTATAAAAAGACTAAATCATGAGTTGGCACCAGGACGAGACCGAGACAAGAATTAGTAATACGAGACCGAGACGAGACTGACATTTTTGAATTTTGACGAGTTTGAGACGAAACATCAAAAGACTTATAACTTTTAAGGTTTTCGTGGTTGGAATTATACATTTTTGGATTTTTCGGATTAGCCGCGTTTGGTGCGCGAAGCGATTGAGATTAAACGACACCACAATTTCAATCGTGACGACAGCTTTAAGCTTTCGAAAACATGGGATCCCATACTTAGCGCTACAAGGTCGATCCAATTGCCAATGCACACAAACAAGGATACTGTGAGCATAGTTTGCTCCCAACTTGCAAACCAACAACAACAACATCAGCAAGAAACAGAACCTTCCACGCAACGTTACAACCTGCGTAGCCAAAATCGCTCTTAACATCTCTTTGGCAGTTTCCCGGTGACCACGCTCGATGCAATTCGAAGCGAAACGTTCGGGGTGAGTACTGTATTGAACTCGCTAAATATTAAATATTTATAACGCGGCTAATCCGAAAAATCCAAAAATGTATCAAAAGACTTTTCACGGTCTTGTCAAAAGAACACCTCTAAAATTTCAAAATTTTTATTTGTTGATTTTTAAAGGTTGGTTTTTGATACTTTTAAAAAAAAAGTCGTTTGCTAGTTATTTCACATACATTAGATGTAATATTGTAATGTTACCAGTGTGACCATTCCCTCAGAAACAGACGGTTTTTAAGCTTCTTTAACTCCCACGTTTTAATATATTTCAGGGTTCAGGAAGCATGGCAACGATTTAAACATTCCTGTGGATCATTTAAATATAAATTCATCTGAAGTCCTTTGGATACTCAATTTTTGTTGTTCTAATTTCACCAGGAAATTATTTATTGTTAGATTGTTTGATGACATAATATGGGCATTCAAAATAAATATTTTTTCTCAGAGTAATCAAACCGGAAGACATGAACTAAAAATGAGGTCTGCCTCATGGCCAGAAGAGAAGTTTTCATCTCATTCGGTAATGATGTCCTTCCTGCTCTATAACACTTTGTCACTCAACAGTGCATAAAAACGAAAGTATCGTTTGCACATCCATCCGATAGCTGATATAAAAGAAAAAAATTCATGAAAAAATTCTTCTCCTGTCATTGTTTTCTTTTCTTTTTTGGCATTTCATACCTTTGGCCTCAAGCTACTGACTAAATAATAAAAGCTGCACACTGTATTCCCAATCAACCTTCCCCCAATCCCTCCTGTCCATTTTGGAGAAAGACAAAATGATGACGGTTGCATTGAAACTAAATTTATTGATTTCGTGGGGCAAAATTAAATCCTGTCAGGAGCTAAATATCCGGAAAGTTGGAAGAAACTTTTCCGTTGCCTTTGCTTTATTTTGTTTTTGGGAACTTTTAGATGAAACAAAAGGATCCCGAAATAACAACCAGACAGAGTATTGCTAAGGACACATACAACACAGAAAAAAAAAACTTTTGAAAAGAATTTTTTGTTTCACTGTCATTTCGTTTGTTTTTATTCTTTGAATTAGCCGGGGAAAACGACGAACGGTTGGTGGCAGATTCAGTACACACAACTAAGCGAAACAAAAACATTGCGGCAAGTTCAAAGTAAAAACTCCAAGGATTACATATTTAGAAAAGAAAAAAATAAAGTTTGAATTTTTTTTTTCAGTTTTCGACATTTTTGTTGTGATACACAAAGTAAAAATCGCTTCTTTCCCACACGCCATAACACACATGTTTCAAGTTGGATTTTTCTAACGACATAGTAGATGGGTACTTTGTCAGGGACTATATTTATAAACTTTGCAATAGCCCAATGGGAGCTAAATTTTCTAATGAGAACGACAAAATAAAATTAAACTCTTTAGCAACTTTAGTGTGTTCTATGCGAGTAGATGACAAAATATTAGGATGTTATACTAAATGATCATACAAAGATACACTTTTGTGAAGTGAAAACTTTGAGGTTATTTTGTGCGTGTTTCTTCAGTTGGATGATTTCAGATACATATAATGAAAAAGATATCCACTTTAAAAAAAGTTCTGTTAGTATTTTGTTCAAAACAGAAACTTTTATTTCAATTAAATTGGGTGCCAAATATTTACTAAGTATATTGTTTGTCAACTAAATTTAGAAAACGTTGTGATATGTGGTAGAAATTTATGAAATATTGGCTATGTTTAACTTTGCTATTTTAAGGTTGAACTAAAGCATATCAAAAAAGAAATACAAGCACTCAGTTTAAAGTATATTTAATAAATAGATGTGAAATTTTTAAACTTTTTTTGAAAAGTGATCGAGCCTTAGTACATATTAAAAAATCTGCAAAATTGAGTTGGAATCGATTAAAATTAAAACTTTATGCTGATTTTCTTTAATTCTTTTTTTCATTTAATTTTTTTTTAATTTTATATTATTTTTTTTTATTTTGAATAACTACAGCTTCTATTTTTCGTTTTAGAGTGTTAAAGTTATTTCCGAACTATGCTGCAGCTATATTCTCTCCAAAACAATGATAAAACCGTGGAACACTTAGGCGTATACTCACTTTTTTAAATATCCATTTTGAGCGGTAGGTATGTTAGTTTCAGTCAAATTAAATACTACATATGTATATTTTCACCCCAAACCCGTTAAAAATCAATTGACCAAAGACTAAGTTAAATTACTTAAGCTTTAATGGACATAGACTCTTGGCTTAAAACAATATTAATTTAAGCTTTCGGGTCACCCTACTCTAAATGCGTGTGTATTTTTGTTGAGGTCACATCCTTTAAATTGCATAAATTCCTTGCCACACATCTGTATTGCAACTTCCTCATATTTAAATGAGATTTATAAAAAATGGCGCCCAACATCAGATCAGCAACATTTAAATTTTCCAAGAAAAAAATATATAAACATATTTTTGATTACCAGTGTTATATTTTGTATGTCAAGTCATTCAAAATATCATTTCATTACTTTTTCTATCTTGATATTTTTATATCAGAGAGCATGAGAAGAAACATTTGTAGTAGTCATTGTAAACAAAAATTGACTCTTTGCTTGCATCCCTTAACAACGCAAGACGCAATTCACCAGTCCACCATCAATTCACCACACCATCTACCAAAAGCAATGTGCTGTGCTCTCTGGTGTTTTCTAAACTCAGAGCATTTAAATTTGAATTTTTACTTTATTTTACGAAGATGAAGAAAAATAAACAAAATTGACAACAGAATAATAATATATATGTAGATATACCCCTACCCATGTATTTTGTATTCATATGATTTCTTTTGGCATTTTGTTTTGGGTATTACCTACCACCATAGCCATTATTTGTGTATAGTAGCAACAATTGATTTAAAGTGTTGCTGTTGTCAAGAAACTAAGAGTACAAAGTTGATAGTCTTGGAACTACAGGTACAAATTTAAACACTTTATTTAAATAACAAATTTGAAAATTTTTTATTTTATTTCTTGAAATGAAAGGTATGCAATTATTTTGAAATAAGAATTAGTCAATAGATTTTGGGCAAATTGGGTAAAAAAAACTGAGGTATAGGAACACCTTTTCGAAGATGGCGGGCTTCCCTACCCCAACGTCTTAAAACATTAGGTTTTGGGTCCGTTTTACGGATCATACATTGTATGATGTAAAATCTGTACCTATGTAACCCTAACACAGTAAAAATAAGAAAAACTGCCCCTGAAAAGGATTTGTTTTGTGCAAATCTGTCATATGTACATATCTATCGAAAATACAATTTTTACAATTTATTTTAAGCAATTTATGTAAGCTTACTGCAAAATTTAAGCTTTGGTTGAAACTCTGCTATGAAAAAATACAGTATGAAGTATAAAATAGGAGCATGATTTACCTCAGGGTACGATTTTGCTTTCGATTTTCTTTAGTATGTATTAACATTTAACTACTGTCCTGTACTCAAAACCATTAAACTGTTTATATTCTATTCCGTTATTCTAAACACTGAAATCTGCAAAAATGATAAAAAGGTAACTCTGTTTTTATAACGAAGGAGTAGCGCATGACAAGTAAGTAATCTAGCAGTGGTGTCTTTGGCTGGTGGTGTCATCAATAATTTTTTTTAAGAGAATCATCAAAAGACTGAGCAGAGTGAGCAGGTTGCAATCCCCAATGTCTGTATAGTTACTCTGTCAAATAAATATATTAAGCCTGCTATATGACTTTATAAAGAAAATTCTCTTAATCCATGAATTTTCTCGTCTGCCTCAAATCTAAATCCAATACAAACGTTGCCTCGTTAGTTGGTGGTAGGTCTCACGTGTCACGTCTCATCATAATACAGTCTCTGGTGTTCCCACTGTGTACTGGAATTCCACACAAATTATCACTTCAATACTTCATGTTCGTCATAGATGGGAATAAGCCGAGCTAGACAGAGTCTCCAATTTTGCTGCAATGGCTGTTCTCTGTTAAGTTGCACCAGCATCGGTGTTTGGTGCTCTGCTCAGTTGTCTTCGGTGCGTCGCTGAGAGTGTATGTCTGTCTGTTAAGCGTATATACGAGACGGTAATTTTCTGAGTCAGAATCTCACTAACCGGTTTGGCGTGTTTTTTTGGGACACTTAAACACGGCAATCAAGTGTAAATCTTCAGTTTAAAAATACCCTGCATAGAAAAAGCTTCTAAATAACATTCCACGTATAGACGTCACTCTTGTATCGTTACATCGACGTCATTAAAAACGTGATGTAAACTAAAGTCGGTGTTTTTTTTTTCTTAACGCGCTTTATTTTTCATTTGACAAATACTGATTAGTATCAGCTTAATATAAATTTTGCCTGTTGCTTCTACGTTTATTATTGTGAATATTATGTGCGAATATCAATAACGGGGAAATACTTACTCAAGATTAATATTGTGTTTGCTAGTGTGTTATGTACATAATATGATTCGGTTAAGAGCAAAATTTCTTTGAATATAATCTCGAGTTTCGTTTTGTTCAGAAAAAGTTTGTGTTTTGAAAAGAAAAATCGCAGTACTGAATCGATGAGTTTCGAAGTTTAACATAAAAAAGTGTCATCTTATTGATGCAGACTGTATTTCCCGCTCTTTGTTGGTATCTATAATCTAAGTTTAAATAAAAAAATAATAATTTCACAGAAATTATTTAACGGAAAAGTATCTGTTAAAGATAACTGTAATACAAAGGCCAAATTGGAAATTTAGACTTGTTGACACTTGATGTCTATGTAGAGCCACCCCGAAACAGACCTTTCTTTGTCAAGCAAAACAAACAAAAAAAATGCTTGTGATTACAATAACAACAACAAATAAAGCTTAACATTTCCCATACCCATACGATCAAGTTTAACACCGTTTCGTTTAGCCAAGAAGTGTGTTGTTTTTGCTGGTTTTTTATTTCGTTTTTTTTTTTTGCGTTCACGCAACAATTGTGGCTTGCGGTTTTAAATGTGAGAGTGTTAAAAATAGCAAATTTAAAATAAATTTGTAAATTAAGGTAAAAAAAACTCCTGTTTGTTTTTGATTATACAGAAATTGTTTTTGGATAAATATAAATCAATCGAAAGGGAGTTTTAATATCCAGAAGTTTTATTTAAACTTTGATAGTTAAATTCAATAAGGTAAGTCAATCAATGATATTAGTAACTTAACTCTCTCTTTGGAGATTTTGTGTTCAATAAGCTGTCAATAAGCTATATGTTGGTACTTTGTATTTGTGGGTATAGAGGTGAGAGAGAAGTTTGACGTTTAAACTTCTGTCATATAAAGACAGGAGGTACCTAGTGCTTTAAGAGTTTTGTTGTATTAAAAATAATAACTGTTGAATAGATTATATATTTTTTTACTGCGAAGTTGTGAAATAATTAAACCTATAGGAATAGATATAGATAAAATAATTAGTTTCGAGCTGGATGGATCTTTGTTTATCTGACCCACCTACATATTTATAAACAAGTTTTGCACTAGCAATAAATTGGTAGCTATTAGTTGAGTATCTGGAAAAAATCTAGAAAAAATTGTTTTTTTTAGCTTTGAATAATTGAATTAACATGATGTTAACTTGGTGACTAGCATATTTTGTATAGAACCTTCACTTTCTTCTATTTATGTACTTACGATTTGAATATTAGAGATGCTTCGAAATGAATGGATTTTGGTCCAAAAAAAAAAAAGTGTTTCGTTGTAGCAACCTCACTTAAGCTGGAATTCACCGAGTGCTCTCAACTTTAAGAGCCTCTTAACTCAAAAAATCCTTCTGCACTTCCTTTTCATGAACTAATGAAGAAGGATATTTTGAGTTAAGAGTGCTCGGTGAAAAATGCCAAAAATTCTTCAATTAACACTTAGGTCAGGTTTGTATTCGGTTGATATTTTAATAATACCGATCATTTCTTCCATTAAAAATAATTAAAGGAAATAATTTAAAAAATATAAGGGACATGGTCTTTGCAGCTTAACTTGAAGGCTTTAAATTAGCTACCATCATGATGTCATAGCTGGAGTAGCTTTTTTCACGACTGCCACACTGATCATCATCAGACTATAGCACAACACTGTCGCGGTAGAAATGCATCAGGTGCATTTGTTGGTGCTGATATGGAACAATTCAAAACCGGAAGGCCTGTCGACGTTTTCTAAGGCCAAATCAGCGAACCCTACAATTGAAGTCTTACACCGAAGCATTTTGGTGGGAGAGTAGTGGTCTCCCTCGTGATCATTACAAGCGCAAGTAAATGAAGAAAAAGATATTTTACCGTCTCGTCCTAGTCTCGTGGCCAGCCCCCATTTTCATTTCAACCGACAAATGTCATGCTTGGCAGGAAAAAGGTTTATTAGTTATTTGCTGATTAACAATACATGTATAACAATTTTTATAAAAACTAACAATAGATCCTTTATATAAAAATATTACATGCGAAAGAAATAAGAAACAACACTTTTATTCTAAAAGCTGTCTATTTACATTGAAATATGAATTTTTTAGAGCACAATTTTATATAATTTGCTTTGCTGAAAAGCGAAAACGGTTCAAAAATTACAGTCTCGTCTGTTTCAACTCGGATACCAAGAAATTTGTCTCGTTGCGTGTCGTGTCGAGAAATTCTATTCTCTCTTTAAACTAAAAAAAAAACAAGTATATACATATCTGCATGTTTATATTTATTACTTAAGATGCAATCTAAACATATAAAAATCAACTTGGCTTTTATGCGGAAAAAACCTATCAAATTACCCTTGTGCAAGTCACAAACTCATCTGTTTAATATAAGGCTAAAGAATATTCCAACACAACAATCGACAGAATTGTTCTCACTTAAAAGATACTTTTATCTTGAAATTGCAACCACATCATTAGTGACGATTCATGAAATACAAATATGTATGTAAACGAGTAGGTACGAGTATGTCAGTTTCCAATGAAAAACAATCTTTATCTACATTGCAAATTGTTTTCTTGAATAAAATTATTATTATCATAAAAGGGGAGTAAATAGCAAGGGTGCAATTGACTCTCTCACACGTTACTTAAATGATTTACACTCTTAATCAATTCTTGTGACACTGTTGTAACGTTGTAAGTCGGCAGTTCTTTTACCCTTTTCTGTTGTTTGGTAATCTTCAGTACTGGGGAAGCTCTCGTAGAAGGGGATAACTTTATTGGGCACAAACAGATGTGTTTTTAAGATTTTGTACAAATGTATACTAAAATTTAAATTTTATCAAACAATTTGAATAAATAAAATGATGGATGATGCTTATCAAGTTACCCCAAGTATTGGTACATTTTTTAATTATTAAAGTTAAAAACATTTTTGCTATGAAATGTTTCATTATCTTGTAATTAATGTGAATGCAAATTAATTATATAAAAAATAAACTGATAATTTTAGGTCAAAGATTATCTTGACTGTTCATTAAAATAGACGCAGAAAATTATTTCAACGTCACGTCTCGCAAATCCAAAAAAAAATGAAAACAAAAACTTGTAGGTAAACATTCTACTTTGAAGTTCATGTAATTTTTTGCCAGACAGTATTTCAGCTTAAACAAACCAAGTGAATCATATTAACCACAGAACATTGATGAAAAAAAATCAACAGGTTTAGTTATAAACTTTGCTGATGTGAATTTTTTTTTTTTTCTACATAATTGTTTTGCCTACTGCCAAGACTTTTTTTTATTTATTTATTCAAGCCACCTGTTGTCCAGCTAACAGTCTTGAGTTAAATAAATTGCCTACACAGCAATAAACAACAAATGGGAAATTCTGTTTCCATGCAAATGGTGAGCAATTTCCAAAATCGGCAAATAATTTTTTTTTCCTTTCACAAACAAAATAAAATAAATTATGATATTAAAATTTATAACTATGGCAAGAACTTAATCCCATCAAGATGGTTCTATAGATAAATAAATGACCAAAAGATGAAGCTAAAACCATTGTTTATCTGGTTTCTTATTATTTAGCTACATCAACAGACATTGAATGAAAAATAAAAACAAGAAGCCACAATAAAGCAATTTAATTAATGAAAAAGAAAAACGAAATATGAAAGTTGGTAGACCTTTCTTTTTTTTTTTGCTTGTGAATTTAGCATAAATAGAAAATGGGAAATCATGATTAATTTATATCTTTTCCCAAAAATAATTAATTAGATTTTAAACGAAAAAAAAAATTCACAGAATAAAGTTTATTTTTTTAATCTGATGAAAATATTGGAGGCCAATTAGTGTAAAGAGAGCGGAGAAGTGTGCTTGTGAACTTGCGATTTAAGAACTCATGGGACCTTCATCAACTCGATTTTAAAATGGCTAACGGAAACTTAATTGAGTTTTTACCAATCTCTTCGATTCTAGAGTTGTAGTATTGCCATTACCTTGCCAACAATATAGTTGTTTGGGAACATTCTGTCTGTATGCGAGAATGTTTAGCCAAGTTGTACACTTGTTTTAACCAAGACTCAGCTCATTTTGGTATTGCTTAATTTTTCTAAACGTGATTTTTCAACTTACAATTTTACTTCCGATTAAAAAATTAAAGAGTTATACCTACTTATCTATAGTGATTTCCTTGTGAATGGAATTATCATTATTGGACTAATAATATAACACATTCATCAATTATCTTAATTGGAGTAAACATTTATAATAATAATTTGCTATAATATTAAAGGAGCAGGGGGAAATTGCCCCTAAGAACATATCATTATTGGAGTTATTGCTTGTAATAATTCTTCAATTATTTATTGGAGTATTTGCTTATATCTTCAATATAATTTTAAGTCTTCATGATGCCATTTTATAAAAATTATTGTATCGAAAAATAAAAGTTGAAGAATTGTAATAATTTTCTTGATGTAAATCTAGTTTTCGTATTTTCAGTATTTTTATTTTTTTTGAATGAATGTGTAAAAAAAATGTTTTTCCTTAAAACATCAATGCATTGGTGTTGTGTCTGTTTGTTATACTTACTTCCTTGTTAGGCATTTTATCATGCCTTAGACCGCAGTGCTATTTTGACAATATTCGATAAAATATTAGAACTTTAGTTGTATAAAGGCTTAAAAATACTCACCAGAAAATATGACCTCTCAACATTCTTGTAAATTAAATATGATATAATATTACTATCTTTATTTTGACTCAATATGCCTTTAATGCTGATATAATACGCTCCAGAGAATATTCTTAGAAACTCATTATACCATCTTAAATTCCTAAAACTACTTTTCATCCTTTCACAAGTGTTATAGAATAGGTATAGCAACGATTTTTTAAACTTTAAAATCGAAGGCAGTTTTGTGAGTTTTAAAACTTTTCTAAGCTTTTGAAAGCAAAACATCCTCGTTTTTTTCTGAGTGTATGAAGCATTTCCATATATATTTTTGTTATATTTAAAGTTAATGTGATTTAATTTTTAGATAGACAAATTTATGACAGACATTTTTTTTTCCACAATAATCTCGCACAAAATTTTATGATGTGTCTCACTTCCACTTTTATTGCTTTTCTTTTTTTTCTTCATAAAAACCCTCAATCCAATGCCTAATTGTATTCCAATAGACTTCGATATCGATGAAGGTATAAATAGGAATCTAAAATGGTTATAAAAAAGCAATAACAGTGTTCCTTCGTCGTCAGCCCATTTCTTATTACTTTACTATTAATGCCCCAGCTATATTTTATCATAGACAACTCAGTAAATAAAACTTAGATGTATACCTACATGTAGCTACATTCGAATTCGTATAAAACTGAAGCTCACCCTATAAAAATTGCCTCCACTGAGGAAAGTAAGCAAAACTCTATCAATATAAATAAATCATAAAATAGCTACAAACAAAAAAAAAAAATAACATTAAACCTGTCTTCGCCCCAGTGAGGTTATTTCCGGTTATATATTTTTTTTATTGCTTACAGCTCATTTCCAAAGGTTCCTTTGCGTCTTGCCCTTGCACTATAGTAACCACTGGACACATTTTTTACAATAAAAAAAATTATATATACTATTTATGACCACTGCAAACGCAACATTGTTGGTGAAATAGGTACATAGCTATAAAGCATATAAAGCTTTCATACGGAACATTATAGAACGGTATACCTATCTAGACCTATTATACTCTTTCCATTGCACCTTTTCCACCCACCTATACAGACAGCCACTTAACGGATTATAGAAACACTTAAACGGGGATCGCATTACATTTTTATCCTTTATCGCCAACCCTTTTTATTCATAAGCAATGTATTTCGATTTATGAGCTGAGTAGAATTTTCTTATAGAGGGTTCTAGGTTAGGTGAATTCACTATACTTATATATAGCTATATACTTACCTGCCTTGCAGTTTTAAAGCTATCCCTGCAATTCTTTACCAAAAGGACAAGGCCAACAACAATAACTGAGGAAATAATGATTTAATGGTCGACTTTTCAAAGTGCTACTGGTTATGACGGAGGGAGCAGCAGACTATACAGATTCAGGGTTACCACCGTTTAGGTATTATAAATACTTTTGAGAAGGAAAAAAAAATGTTTGTGTCCTTCCAAGTGTTATTAAGTTGTTGAGGTTTTAATTATGTTCTTACATCAGCTTTGCCACAGAATCTTTTTTGGACTTTTTTTACTCTAGTAGGATTAATTTTAAATTGGTAGATTGACTTTGACAAAGAAGTGTTACCACAATTTGCCTGTACTACCACCAAGTTCGAGTTGTAGTTATTTCATTGAGACGCACCAAATCATCATACTTATTGAGTGGTGCTCACTCGTTTTACGTTTTCTTATTATTTGAAAAACTGTCTCGTGCTGATATCGAACTAGCGATATTGAGTTTGGGAAGCCAGTGCACTACGCACTTCGAATGGATGCTTACAATGAAGGAGATTAGGAAAAAGAGTTGATTTATTTGAAGTATGTTTTTAAAGTGTAGTTTGTTGGTTTTGTCACGTTTGAATAATAATTTAATATGTTTAAGTATACATACATAGGTGCGTGAAGGCCTTTTTAAATATCAAAGAAAAAAAAAATCAAATTTTCGATTTACAAAAAAAATTATTTGTGCTGTTTTCTTCTCAAAAAATATTCCAAGAACAAATAATGAGAGACAAAGAAACAAATTAAAAAAATATCCTCCTATTTTCGAAATATTGAGTTTAAAAAAAAAATCCTGTATGGTTTTGAACAGATATTGTAATGACATGTCGGGACTTACAAAAACCTATATAGAAAAAATTTCATCAAAACCGTTAGATTCGTTTTTGAGATAAATTATTATAAAATTATTTTTAAATTGTTTCTCTAGGGAAAAAAATTGTTTCAGAGGGACGCATTTTTTCCCCATTCTATAATGATATAGTGTGCTTAACCAATATCTAGATTTCAATTAACTATGGACGCAAGTAAAAACAAAAAGTCATATATTTTCAACTTTTTTGACCAAAAATATATTTTGGGCAACACCTTAATTTGCTGAAAGTCCTTCTTATCTAAAATTTTTTTTTTTTTTAAATCAAATTAAGTATTGTTGGTTACCTTGTTCCATGAAAAGGAGTGCACCTATCAGCTGTGTGCATGTGCAATGTGCATGGGTGCTGTGCAGTGTGCATGCAGCACCAGCACCCAACACCCGTTAGGTAACGAAAGCTTTGCTTTTGTTTATCTCCCGCGAAATGTGAAAATGAAAATGAACATAACCCAACCATACAAATAAAAAATTAAAAAAATAAGACAAAACTGCATGACGCGTCATTCATCATTGTGGTGGTTGTTGGCAAGTTTATCCATCCAACCAACTAACCCCCAACGACGACGACGTGAAGCGACGTGCAGTGGAGTCGCTTTCCTTGCATTTTCCCGCCAAAAAATAGCATGATGTCGTTTTCTTATGCTGATGGTGGCAAAGAAAGAGAAGAACAACAACAAAAAAAAAAACCTCTAAATAGAACGAATAGTATAGTTGTTTTATTCCAGTTTAATTTCATTTTTGCCATTAAGGATAACGACATGAAGGATATCCTTAAGTGTTTGCTTTTACTTCCAGTTCCTAGAGTGAATTCCCGTTTTGTTTGTTTTTTTTTATAGTTTTTTTTTTTTTTTTTTTTGTTATTTGTTTCTCTGGTGTCTCGAAATGTGTTTGGTATTTGGCCAACACTTTTTAATTAAGCTCTTTGCTCTTACTTTTTCTCACTGTTGATTCAGACGAAAAGCGTTTTAGAACAGAGTTGATATATATATAACTTCCTACCTAACTATGTACTATTACGTAGGTATAAAGTAAGTACAGTTAAATTGCATATGCAAAGCATCCAATTTATATTTTCACATCACCACCGGCACCGCAGCCAACTACTATATTCTAACATATTTCGACTTTTTGGATGAATTTTATTTTGTGTGTGCGTGTGTTGAAATAATTGTATATAGTGTTTTTTGATGATGAAAAATTTCTTTGATGCAACGTCCTGGAAAAACAGGGAAAAACACTTTTTGCGAGTTAATATGGTTGGTTGCACAAATGACAGACATGATAGAAAATAGGGTGTTTAATTAATTTTTTTATATAATCATAGGACATTTCAAAAACAGACATTGCGGATAGATAGCTTTAAAGTGGAAGCCATTAGAATAATAACTTTTCTATAGATATACCGTATACAGCATTATACCACAAGCCATCACGATAACAATGTAGCTTTTGTCAAAAAAAGTTTTCGGCTTTTTAGACAGGTATGTCAAAAAAAAATTGAATATTTGAAAATGCAGCTTAAACGATTATAAGTTTTATTGAAAATTTAATTCCTTGCCCAGTCACCAATTAGAAGAGGAAAAATGGAAAACATTGTTCAACATTATTTATGCATTCATGTACCTACGTCATTAAGGATTATAGTTCATACGTTTGTAACAACAAATACTTTTACTATTTCTCAGAATGTTATCGCACAGTATAAAAGCTTTTAAGCTTTACAGAGATATTGTGTAACATAGGGTATAATTTTCTAATCTAACGAATATTATATAAAATATTAAATAACTGGATTTAAACAAAAATTAATGCACTTTCGAGGAAATAACACTGAAAAAAAACAAAGGTTAAAAATTCTTTTTTTTCACAAAGAAATATTTATGATGATTTAATTTTAAGTTATTTTCAAAGAAGACCTAATTGATCAAATCCATACTCAATGTGTTACTGACCATAATGAAACATGCGTAATATTTTCACATTTTGCAATTTGATGAAACTTTTAAATTATCGATTTAATAACTAAAAATTTTAGTAAAAATAATATCATTTTTCTTGTGGACTTTGTTGAATATCTTATCTTAAATTTAAATTTTTACAATTTTTTGCGTAAAATTTTAAATTTTTTTTGATTTTTGAAAATAGTGAATTTTAGGAATTTTTAAATTAAATTTATTTAAATTTGTTGTTGTTGTTATGTTGCATTGTACAGGTGTGTTGTTTACTTTTTCATTTATAAAATAAAGAATTTTGCTTACTGGTTTTAATATAATTTTACGCTTGATTTACTATTCTATACAATTATATTACTACGGTGCCTTTTCATATAAAACGAGGGCCAAATTATCGCATCCATGAGTGAGTTATTAACTATTTAGTTTAAGCATGTTTGTTCCATTAAAAATACATTTTAAAAAGTAGAACCATTTGGAATACACACAATTGCAACATTAAATTAATAAATAAAGAAACTTGAATTAGGATGGTTAGGCAATGGGTTCTGGCGCAGCGCAGAGTGCTGTTCGCTTGCTCCGTATGCCGCTTAGTCTAGGTTCGAATCCTGGTGACGGGTTTTCAGTTAATATGAATATAATAAAGACTAACCACAACATATAATGAGTCTGAAATACTTTATTCTAGCCTTTGTGGTACAATTTGTTGTTGTAAATTATAAATCTTCAAAACAAAAATATAGAAAAAAAAAATTTTGGAAAATAAGTATGAATAAATTAATTAATTTACAAAACTGAAAGTGGTGAATTGAGTAACTTGACCAGACCAAAACTTTGAAGGCTTTTGGAAATTCCTAGAATCTACGTAAAGTATTTTGTTTGTTTTTGGAAGTCATTTTAATAGAATGGTCAATAAGATGTTCTCCATTATTATAATGCGACCTTCTTCTAGGTTTTTTTCTATTTTATGTGGATCTTTTTTCTCTATGATAATTTGAAACAAAGAAGACAAAGACATTTTTTTCCCAAAATTGAAAACCAAATTAGGTAAAATGATTTCTATTCCCTTGACACAACTGGCAACTGATACACATATACAACATATTTTAACAATCCGTTTAAATGTTTGACGTTTCATTCGTAAATTAACTTGACATCCGACGCAAAAGAAAAAAAAAAACAAAAAAAAACCATCCTTGAGGCATCGCAGTTTGAAGCACAACCCAAAAAGTGAAAATGTCGTTTTTGAAATTTGAAATAATTCGCATGGATGATCTCCCACGACACACAGTCAGAATTTCCTAAGTTGTGTCTTTGTGTGTTCCGCCATAACGGTTACCACAAAATTTATAAATTCATTGCAATTTGTTTGATTTAACACTACCTTTATAAAGCCAGCGAAATATTTTTGTAATACTTACATAAATACATATACAAACCAAGTTAAATATCCCCTTTATACTTTCATCTCCTCCAAGTCGTCGTCGTTGTCGCGTCTGTGACAAAAAAAAAAGAAGTTAAATTTTGAATTTTACACCGTCTGCGACGCAAAAGCTTTTGGTGAACGAGGATGATTCCAGAAAACTTCTTCGACGTCAACATATTTGATGAAAGGGTTAAACGTCGAAGAGGAATGAGAAAGTATTATATTTGAAAAAAAAAAAAAACTAACAAAAAACTTTTCCAACTGCCAATTAAATTCTTTCCAGTACCCCTCGGCCTGACACGGATGTCAGGCGAAGTTTTTCGTTTTACAAAAAACTTTCTATTCTAGCCTAAGACCTGAGCCAGAGCACGGGCCCGATTCCGTCATCAAAAGCTTCACGCCCGCTTAAAGTTAAATAATTCGAAATTATTATTTATACTTTTGAGTTTTTATGTAAAAGTACCCCCGCACCCGCTTTTCTAACCCCCTCATCAATTCACAGCCTTCCCCATGCATGGAGTTTATTTAGAAGCTGACTGATGGGGGAGGAGGTGTGAATGGGGTAGATATAGGAAAAACGCAAGGAAGGAATTTTATAGGACTTTTTCCCTCTATTTACTTTATCCTTGGAAGCGGAATCGTGTATGTAGAGGGCGTGCGTGTATGTTTGTAAAGCACGTACTCTGACTCAAGTTGTCGCTTATCATGGTTTCGTAGGCACATAAGTTGAGACTTTCACATCGTTATTCATCTTTGTGTTATTCTATTTCTCATTTATAATTTAATTCTTGCTCCTGTAACAACTTATGGTTCCCTTTTACTCACAAACTCGGTTCCATTCAATCAAAAAAAAAAAGAAAAAAAAACCAGTAAACTCGCCGCGTTATACGGTCCTTGAAATAAGCTATGAATAAAAAAAAGTATTTTAATTTCAAATAAAGATTTTAAAAAATGAATTTAAGAATAAAATTTTGTTCCAATACTCGTATGTGGGTTGATTTCGAGTTCGAGCCTTGCGAGGGACTCTTATTTGTGGGGGTAGGGGATTGGAAATGTTTTGTAGGTTATTTCCTTCGAATTCGTGCGTGTATTCGATTTATTTATACGAAAAGAAAGAGATTAAGGAACTTTAAGGTAGAAGTGACAGCCGTTCCGATTTAGGGTGTTTTTTTTTTCTTTCTTTTCTTTGTTGTTGGTGTAGTTCTATCCAAAGGAGGTGTTTACCTTAGAAACGTGCATTTTTAAGTGATGTCTGAAGTTGAAATGAATAAGTGGCATGTGTGAGCGCTGTCAAAAATTGGAGTGAGAATTAATATTTTTACTTATTTTCCGGTCTAAGGAATTTGTATGTACACACGGCCGGGAAGGGAAATGGCTTGACATTATGAGAGGAGTAAGTGTGTAGGTAAATTTAAAATGAATTAAAGAAAACAACTTTTTTTTGACAGCTGTACAAACCTAGGTACTCAGAAATTGCTATTAATAAATTAAAAATAATATTGGTAGGGAATATTTTATTTAAGATCGAGGATCTACTCGTATAGGTATCTATTTATAAATAGAAAAAATAAAGATTGTGGAGTAGGTACAATGCATGTTTGGATTGTCAATTAGAAATGGTCACGAGTAGATCTTCCTCACCCTCGACCAATGACACTCTCGTCCCTTTCTTCTTAGGTTATGAACACTTTGTTTAATTTCCAGCTTAAGAAATATCTGGAGAAACGAAACTTTTTATTGACAATAGGGCTGATCTGATTTCACCGAAAAGTGGAACCAATTTTTACATCGTTTTGAAGAAAGTCAGATTATTGCACTTAATATTTCAAAATCGTTTGCTAGAGTTTGGCAATAAAGCTCTTTTAAAAATGCATGCATGCATATCTTCTTCGTTACATTAAAAAATTACCTCTCGGTTTTAGGTCTGAAATAAATGTTGGTGTGCCCCAGGGCTCCATTTTGTCTACCACTCTCTTCTTTATATTTATTGATGACTTTTTTGACTGAAATTTTTAATCCACTTAGTTCTTTTGCTGACGATTAACCCCTCATCTTATTAAATTCGTTGCTAGTTTACTCTTACTCTTTCATTGTTGAACCTTTAGCTTGGCGATTTTTTCTTTTCTTAAACATTTTTAAAACTAAAATGCACATTTTATATAAATTATAAAATTACAAGAACTTAGCCAGTTTTTTTATAGGTTTAGAGCTAAAACTTAGTTAGAGTATATACATATAAATTCTAACCTTTTCAAATAGCTTTAATACTCATATATTATAACATTGCCTCTTTCTATCTTTATTATGAAAATAAAATCGAAAGTTCCCAAACGGAAGGCTTTGTACCCATACACTGTTAAACTTTGTTTGTAGAAACTGAATGCATAAAAAAATAATATTCCTTCATCTTCTCCCATGTTATTATGACTACCTTCTGAAAATATTAATTCCATCGGGGTCGATATCTATTTGTTTTTTTACTTCTCCTTCAGCCTGGACCATATTTTCAAAATTCCAAAATTTCCCCCACAAAAACCTTATCGGAGCTGGAAATACCCGCACGTGCATTTGATTAAGAAAAACATAAATAACGTAACCCAAATAGGTACAAACAACATCCAATACCTCCCAACCAACTACAAAAAAAAACCGAAAAAATAAAAATCCTCCAACATTTCATTCTATAATACTCTAAATTGAGCCCTTAATCTTGATGCCATCCTCATTATCATCATCACCACCACCCAAGATGGAAAATCCAGACAACCTTGTTAAAATACCTACCTACATGTGAACAAAAAAAAAAAAAATAGTTAATCAATAAATGATACCACGTTCACGATATCTTTCTTTTTTTTCCTTTCGTAAAATATGTACACACAAATCCTTTTTATCATCATCATCCTTATACTCGTATATGGGATCAAAAGCCATTGAATGGAGCGTAATAATATCCGATAATTAATTTGTTTTCCACAACATCATCATTGTCTAGATTGATAAAGAAAGTGTATAAGCGGGTGTCTTTTAACGACCACTACACAATAGAATAATATGATAACATCCTTCGCAAAGGAAAATCCCTTTCCAAAATACCTGATATTTGTGTACAAACAAAGTGTAAAAAAATATCTAAAAAAAAAACTCTAAAACCCCAAAAGATCTATTAGATTAAGATATTAGAGATACACACGTACATCAGCAGCACCGTGCCGCATCCTGTCTGTAGAGTTTATATTTTTTTTCCTCTTTTACATGAGACATGTTTTCAATATGTCCATGGCATGGGATGCAGGTTAAAGTCGTTAGAAGAACCCTTGTCGCTGCCTTTGCCGCTGCTGCTGTTGCTGCCGGGGACCACAGGTCATTTTTATTCCCCACAAACGTTTTATATTTTCATGTTTCCACGTTGTGTTGTTGTTGTGTAGAGAAGAAGATGTTTGCTATATGCAAACATCAAAGAATAATAATGTCCTTCTGGGAATCTTTTACAAGGATGTTTTTTTTTATATTGAAAGTAAAAAATATTTCTTTGATTATGGCTCCCTCACAATCCGTGTTTACTTTTCCCATGAAAAAAAAAATTAGTTATTTTGGTCACAGTCTCTCAGGTCACAAAATGGGCTAATGATGGAAAATTTTATTAATGAACAAAACGTGGTTGTTTTTTTTTCTTTCTTTTTTTTTAATAAATTTTCAATAACAAAAGGATTTTATTTTGATATAACTTAGAAATAAACAGCAATTTATTTTTCTCTAATTAATTTGGCCAATACTAATTTGTTCTTGTTATTTCTATCTTGTTTGCACTAATTGATTTTACTTAAAAGAAAAACGTATAACTAATTTAAATTAAAATCATCCAAAAATAAGTTTTGATCTTAGAGGTTTGGACTTAAAACCTCGAATACCATACCCAACCAAACTAAAAATAACTTCATTTCTTATTCTTAGAAAGTGCTAAGATATTCGTAATGTTGGGATTTTGGATTTTGCATTGCAGATGATGAGACGCGGAGTTTCAGTCAGCTGCTCTGTCGTTTGAGCTATAAATATGATAACTCCATTCTTGAATTTTTTTTCAGGAAAAAAGGTTTATTTATATACGTTATTTATATACGTTGTATATGTTAAAAATAAAATGTATACTTCTATCAAATTTTAAGTGAATCGGTCCACCCGATATATCAAGAAAATGAGTGGGTGAAAAAAGAAGAAATGGTTTATACCAAGAAATCATAAAAAAGTTAATGACTATAACGTATATAAATTACAGTCTTACAGTGATCTAAGTCTCTGAACCGGAGTGTTAGGTTCAGAGACTTAGATCATACTTTCATTGATCTAATCTGGCAAACCGGAGTACCAGACTGCGGCATTTAATTTTTTTTTTGGAATGGCCATAAATCTTTCTAAATTTTTGAACATTTATATAAAGTAATTTTATAAAATCCTACATCCTGGTTAAGTCAGAGAGTTTGTGCAAAAAATAACTTGAATGCCACATTCTCATTCAAAGTTCAAATTTTGGACACAATTATTGAATGATTTATGGCCATCATATAAAAAAGCAACAGCCCGGTTCAATCGGAGCTATATTTAGTATTTTTATTTTAAAGGACCTAAGCCTTCGAATCGGAGTGTAAGACTTTCGATTTTGTATTTTTGACCACCAACGTTTCTGTGAGAAAAGTTTTATCCATTCTTCGAATAGGTCGAAAGATCGTACTTCAGCCTTGAAGTTACCAACTTATTGATGTTTGATTAACTCACTTAGGTCTTAGGAACTAATGTCCGTGAATTAAGAATTGGAACCAAAAATCAGCTTGGTCTCTAAGCTTATAGAATTATTTCTCCATATTTTGGACAGTATTCCAATATCTTTGCTTTTCCAGTGGAGGATAATTTTTATTTTATATTTTATTGGATATTGGATAATAATTTTTTCTATAACTGACCCCGATCAAACTAAGAGAGTAAAGTTTGGCATTTCAATTTAAAAAAAAAGGAAACAGGAATTGTAAAAAAGCCTTCAAAGTAATTGTGGATAAAAAAAATATGGGACAATAAAGGATAAAATAATATGTTATCTAAACTGAGTGTGTAATTGGGCGGAAATTTACCAAGAAAGTTATTTATCTTTTTTTAATTCTTAGAAGTTTCATCAAAATCTCTAAACAAATAAAAACACTGTGCACTAGGGCGTATACGCATTTTTCTTGTTTCGAAAATAATCATATTTGAATCCATCTAGCCACGAGACTAGAACATTCTTGATCTATTTGGACAATTGTCCCTTCTATTTTTGCTATAACACTACCTCAAAACCAATATTTTCCTTGTTCTGCAAAAGAAATGCAGAGATTTTTTAGTTCTCAGCTTTGGGAGGTTATTGATTCACTTATTTAAAATTGAAATGTATGAATTTTAATAAAATAAATTAAAAATGAATAACTTAAAAATAAAAACAAAAATTATTGAATCTAAAAATCGTATCTACCAGTGAGCTGCATACACCTCTGTGGTGTCTTTCTGTTCTAGAACCTTTTTTTAATCTTAATCAAGAACCGTTGTACTCTCTGAGAAAGTGAATCAGATCTTAGTACATTTATATGTTAATGTTAAGTTGGAAATGTCTCATTTTCTTTATTCTAATGCTAAGATTAATCTAATTCCTTTCTTGTAAAAACCAGATGATCTGAGAATAAGAACTTTCATAGATGGTTTTTCCTTGGAAAAAATATTGTTACACCACCTACTGGTGTACTTTTTTTTATTCTTGATGGTGTATTTCCGTACACAAGACAAATGGCGGGCAAACAAAAATTTTAATGTAAACGCAAATAGGTATTTTCAAGACAAAGTTGTGATGTTAATTTATTTTTTTTTTTTTGAGATAAGACTTCCGGTAAAATTTACGGCCCAGAGAAAACCAGGAAGTAGAAGAATTATCAGATAAATTGTATGTGCACTTCTTCTTGAAGGTACGAAGAAAATTCATTACAAGTCATTTTTTTTTGTTTTTGTTTTTAGTTTTGTTTGAAATTTATTTATTTATTTTTTTTTTTGTTTAGTTGTTTTACTTCTTTGGTTTTGTTTGGTTTTATGGCTGTTTCACAGGTTGTTGGTCATTGTTTTCAATACCTACCTCTTTATGGGAACATATATACGTTTTCTTGCATTTTCGTTCCAATGAGTGATTCGAGTAGGGGGAAAGACGTGGGTTTTATGTTACAACAGCAGCATGGTAGGTTTACAAAGTAATGTGGTTTCGGTTGAGTACGTTGTTGTTTCAGTTTGTTTTGAAAGTGTTTTTCAATGGTGAAAATTTATGCATTTGGTAGTAATTTTGTAAACGAAACTATTTATTTTTAAGAACTAAACAGGTGGATAGGTAGATAAGGTAAACATTTTTGGTTAAAAAATTCTCGGATATTTTCGTACATAGATTTGACTTCAAAATAATGTGCTTTGCTTTCATTATGAAAGCAAACGCACAAATTCGTGGCATACATACTCGCTTCAAGATCACATCTTGTTTTAAAGTCTGGGTGAAAAAAAAATATTTTATGAAAAAAAAATTAAATATTGAAATTACAAATATTACTAAGTACATATGTAAGTTAGACTAAAGTTTTGATAAAAAAAAACAAATTTAAAAAATGAAATTCAAGTTTTATTAAATTTTGAGTTTGAGAATTAATTTTTTGAAAAACATTTGCATAAACAGCTGAGTTTGATAATTAAATAAAAAAAATATTTTTTTGTTTTGTTTTTAGAAATTCACCTTTCTCACATAAGTGGGGGGTTGTAGAACCCCACCTTTACAATTTTTTTCTTGATTTAATTCAACCTAAAAGAAGCTGCTTTTTGTTGCATGTTATGCAAGGTACCTTCTTAATTTTTATTTAATTTATTTTTCTTTATTGGACTAATATTGTTTCTTTTAATCAATTTTGTATCTCTCAAAAATCAAAACGAAAATTAATATTATTTCAAATTCAAGATGCAAATACGCAACAATTAAATTTTTCGGAATTTTGTATATTTTGTGGGTGGTAAAAAAAATTGATAGATATTCAAAAGTGGTCGTTTGATTGGCCATCTTTTATCAGAAAATAAAAAAATGCATATTTTTTCCAGTGAATTTAACAAACCTCATCGCAAAAGTTGAATATTAATTCAAAAACCATTATCCTACCTATTTGGTTATAGAGTATAAGTTAGGATTCAAATGTTGTACTCTTTGTTGGACCCAAAAATGGTTACCCAAATATATTTTTAAATCTTATGTTAATAATATATTTTTATTTTCATTAATCATTTGAAATTAAATAAGATTCCGTCTGATCCATTATTATTAATTCTGTCTTTAGAAACTTGTTTCGTTTAAAAAAAAAATCAACATTAGCATAAGTCATTGGTCAGAAATTTTTAATTTCTTTTTAAAATGTAGGTAATAAAAAAAATAAACCCGAGATGAATAAATTTTGCAAAAAAATATATAATAATATGAGAAAAAAAAACCCAAACCAATAAAGCCGCCAAGCATTTGTGTACATTTTAAATACAAGAATAAATTATAAATCCAATGTTACAGAACCATGGGCGGGGGTGTGCATAAAATACATATTATTATCTAGGCAAATCATATTTTTCAAAGCTCTCTTTTTGTTTACACGCAACCATTATTTTCGTGTGAAACTTATAGTCTCATGGAGTTTTTAACAGTACTACACAGAGGCTACAGACAGACACAAACTTGACGAAGTGGTGAAACCAATAACAAAGCTTCCCATTGATTTAAAACATAAATCGAATCGGGCTTTACGTTTCTTTTTATTTTTTTCTGTTTTTTATTGTGTATGCCAAAAACCAAAAAAAAATACAAATGAAAAAAAAATCGTGACGAAACAATATTTATTTAGCACACCAAGTCTCTATGGTTTTTCACATGCCTATAGAGCAACCTTTTCATTTGGATACTCTCTTATTACTTTGTGGCCTTTTGTTGTTATGGTTTTTTTTTTGTCTCTGAATCTGCGACTTGTAGTTACATACGTTTTTTTATTTATTTGTATTCGTTGGCATTTTGAAATGAATGTTGTATTGTATGCTGGACTTTTTGTTTAGTTAAAAAAGGAACTTTACCATCTTCCTCTTTCATGGCAGACGAACAAGTATTTTTTTTTTGTTGTTGGTGTTTTATTGTACGTTTCTCCGTACCTCGATGTTTTTAATTACCTTTGAAAATAGACACGTAGAAAATTAAACATTAATCACATAACTGAATAAGTACAAGATGCCAAGGTAATTTGTAATAAAAAAGAAAAATTTAAAAAAAAACTCATACATCAAAGAATCAAGGAGTGACAACCAACGGCAGTGGCAACGACGACGACGACGATGACGGCGACGCTCCTTCGTAGTTAATGTCATCAAAATATAACTTCACCTTTGTTGAACACGTATAAGAGCTTTACAAAAGTAACTTCGTTGTTCTTGGTGCTTCTAGCGCATCAAACACTTCAGATTTTTTTTTTTTTTCATAAATTAAAAAGAAGAAACTCATAAAAAGTTAGTAGAAGTTTAGTTAACAAGAAGTGGGGTCTGATACATTTAGCTTCTTCTTCTCCTTCTTTTCTTTTTATAAAATGGTTATTCATGGCCAAGCAATGCACCTGACACAAGAGTCTCCTATCCATACACGTTCTAACCTTTATTTCAAGAACCCACGTTGTTATGAATTTAAAACAAAGAAATTAGAAAAGAAAATGTTTATTTTTGATTCTTTTAATCTTTTAATAAAAAAATGCAGCCCACACTAAAAATTGTTTTTTTTTATTTAAGTTCTTTTATATTTTTAAATTTTCCATATACGAATGTTCTAGAAGTCTGTTGACCCAAATACAAATTGTATCTAAAACAGTAGAGCAGCCATAATCCAAAAGAATTCAGGTGGAAACATAATAAACATTAATCAGATTTATTCGACCAAACACAACATATCTCTTGGAAATTGGGACTACAACAACTTTTCAACTATACTTAGGTATGTTTATGAAATGTTGAAAGAAAAGACGTTTTATAATCTCTGGAGGAGATCTTTTATAGGTGGGACGTCTGACTTAACAGTTAACAGTTAACACACTTACTTGTCAAAAAAAAACTAATGGAAAATACCAAAGAGTCTTGAATTCAGTGTTGCCAGGGGTTTGTTTTCTATATCTCGGATGGAAAGGTGTTCTGTGATATAAGTAAAAGGCAAATAGTAGTAAGTGGGGCTGGGCACGTGATCGAGATTAGTCTCAGCCTCGTCTTGGGCTCTTCTTGAGAAACGAGACGAGATATTTTATTGTAAATTTTTAATAATATCTAAAATAAAATGGTTTTTTCACATTTTTTTTCAAAAATAAAAGAAAGACTAAATAAGAAAAATTCAAACTTGGTACCAGGACGTAACCGAACGAGACAACTTTTACTAGTCCAGGTAAAATTTATTTTAATGTAAATACTAAGCAGCCTCTAGTCCAGAGCAAAGCCAAAGCTATAAAATTTACTGTACGTATTGACCTATTTACTTTTTGCTTTCTCACAAATGACGGG
Source organism: Syrphus vitripennis (assembly GCA_958431115.1). NCBI lineage: Eukaryota > Metazoa > Arthropoda > Insecta > Diptera > Syrphidae > Syrphus > Syrphus vitripennis. Next base: position 15,037,233 of record OY288108.1, on the reverse strand, counting down.
ACTGCTACGATAATTCATTAGATCAGGGGCTTATAACACAATACATAAAGTGCTTTTTGAACAAGTGAAATTCAACAACTTTTTAAAATGTGTGTAACACAGAATAACAAGTCTAGGAAAACTATAACAATAGCTTTGACTTCTTTCAACAAGTTGGAAATTGTTCAATTTCCATTTTTGTAACTGGAAACAACAAGTGTTAAGAAAAAAGAGATAAACCTGGCAAATTGTTGATATAGTTCAAACGACGCACGGTCAGAGACTTTTTAGAAGTTAACAAGCATTTGCAGTAGTGTGCTTATCCAATAATAGGTTTGGAAGGATTGTTTTGAATTTAAGTGGTCAAGAGATTTGTTTTAAAAAATGTTTTTTTTTTTAATCTGAATCGGACAGACAAAAGTGTTTAAAGCAAGAGTTAACTTTATAAATGAACCCCATATGTTTATTGAAGAAATTCGTGTGCCCAAAGAAATTGTTGATTAACTTGTCAAAAGTCTCTTCCACAAATTACGTTACCTCACTAATAAAAGTAAGGCACTAACTGGAAGGCAGAAAATACTGATAGCCTTGCATTGGTTCGGTTCTGTATCTCAATACCATGTGACGTTCACGGTGTTCATAAAATGACAGTTGTCCGATGTCTAAAAGAAGTCACGTGAACATTAGTCTTAAATTTCAGTACATCACAATGAGAGGGAAAGACAGAGCGTTCAAGGGTATTTCACATTCGCGTAGTACGGCTAAAGAACGAGTCCCTGTACTTGACAGTACGACCGAAATCGAGATCAAGAGTAAACTGATGAGCAATCCTGGAAGCGCGAGTATTACTGTTGAATCGTTTAAGGGGAGAAATGCAACTGGCTATTTCATTAGAGCACTTACCGTAAAAGTAACCGCATAAAAGAGTGAGAGACAGGAAACGTTACACCGGTGTTCAAGTGACGTAAAAGTATCGATGATGTTCCTGTCTCCGATCATTTTGACGTTAAACTGTGAAGGGATTTTTTTTTGCAATTGTTACGGTTTTTATATGCAAGCACAGTTAAACAAGTTTTTGTTGACTAGTTGACTTGTTGTTCTGTTTTATAGGACCCAGATCAGATTTGTATTTATTATAATTGTTAATTTTAACAAAGTACAACTACATAGAAAATGAAAAATATTTTAGGGTAATTTATGTCACTCGACTGAGACAAGGTTGACATTTTTCGGTTTTGTGGAGGCTCTAAACGAGACTTAAAAAATTCTTACTTGATTTCGACACGTGGCACAAAATTTCAAAAAACAAACCAATTTCACAAAAATCCAAATAATATTTTTTTATTTTGATATGCATTATTATTAAGATCAAATAGGTACCTTTTTCGAAGATCCAAAATTAAAAGTCCAGTTCTCCAACAAATACCGTTGATAAACGCATTTTTTAAAAATATGAAATTTTATTCAATTTTAAAAGTCAGTAGCTAAGACATTTTATTTCAATTTTTTAATGAAGTCAATTAGTTTCGTTTTTGAGGCCAAGTTTTCTTAAATCAAAAGACTGCAATCAAAGGTTTTTCTGGCTTTGAAAATTGATTCAAGTTTCAGATTTCAAAATGTCTTTAAAAACGTAAAAAATCCAGAAAGTGCTGTAGGTAATTGACTTCAACTCAATAAACTTCTTCAGTTCTTCAGAATAAGTTAATTGACTTGAATAAGTTTTGACTTCTTTATTGTAAAGTTACTGTGTTAACTATGTCAATTTAATCTGCAATCAGTAATTTAGTCTTAAGAGCTCAAAATGCCGATTTGAAGTGAAAGTACTGAGGTGAGTTCATAATGAATTATTTTGTTCAATTGAATGCAGTTCAAAAAAGATACATTTAAATTTAGAAAAAAACTAAAATTATGAATTCCATAACAGGGCGCTAAATATAGCTAATGGCAATATTTCCATTTTCTCCTTTATTCGTGCTTAATCGACGTTCTGTCACTAAATTATAAATCAACACCTGGCAATATTGTTATTGAACGACCAAAAACATAAACAAATTTACAAGTTTGACGCCTTAAACTAAAAAAAAAACCTCTTTTGAATTTCGGCCACTTAAATTCTATGTGGGTCGGTATCTTCTCCCAAGTTGTTTATTATGTATGTTTGTTCCAAAAGTTTATTCACCTTATAACAACTGTGCTATAGTCAATGTCGGAACGATGATGATGATGATGGTATCTTCGACGCTAACATACCACCGTGTCGCCGATGGCCGCTGCCGTCCATGTGTCGTCGACACCATCAGTAGAATCGTGTCATGCCACAAAACCTTACAAGACGGATAACTTAAAGGCCATTGGATTCTTTGTGGTGCTTTAATGACTTCTTTCTCCTCAGATACATATTACCTTTAAATGCATTTGAATAAATAAATAACCAATCTGATGATTCTTGGTTGATGCTATGCAATTAGATTTTATGTGAAAACTGATTAAGAGAGGGCGGCATTGTGTTGATGGCTGATGATGTGGTTGATTCTGACAGAGGTCGAGGTGGGCGGAAATTTCATACATAAAACTGATTTAGTAGTATATCCAGAAATTCTGACATTCTCACGGACGACCAAAGAATAGAAATAGAAAAATAAAAAACATGTAAATGCAAATTGAATTGGAATTCTTTTATTCTTCTTTACTCGTCGTATATTTTATTGAAAATTAGAATGCGGTGGTTTAATGGACGTGTGTTTCCTGATTGTCTATGTCTATTGCTGATGGATGGCGACGAAGATGACAAAAGAAAAAGACTTTGGATTGGAGTACCATGTAAGTTTGGATTGGTCATAAATCTATTCCTTTTCCACTATGGATACCTATTTCATGTTGTATTCTTGATATATGTATTAAATGGATGCATTCATGGTGTTGTCTTCGATTTGTATGCATTCGACCATCACAATCGTAGGGAGTGTTTATTATGATTTGTTTAAATTAACTGTAAGTAGTAATATAGGAAATTTAATTTAATTTAATTTCAAACTTTTTTAAATCTTGGAAGATGCATTGGTTACCTACATATGTACATATACATGTACATACATATGTATTTCAATTTTTCTCAAATGAATTCTTTTCCCATTTTATTTATTTATTTCGAAGAATTTTTTAAGACTGAATTTCGAAAAATGAAAAACATTCGACCTTCTCTAAAAATTGTTTATGTGTAATCTAGCCTTATCTATTTGTTAAAATTGAAAAGGAAATTTTATTTGTTTAACATGAAAGATTTTCCGTTTGTTGTTTTTATTGATTGAGCTGCTATGCTCCCTATTGAATATTAAATGAAGTTAAAACAAATTTAAGGAGTGTTTTTGTATGGTGTCAGTTAAAGCAATATTGCTTTACGTAGCAATATTGAGTTGTATTGTTTGGTCTTGAATTAGGTAAACATATTCATATGGAGGTTTCTTTCTGACAAAAGAGGTGGTATTTATTAAGTGCACGCAGCAAATGAGCAAATTCAATCTATGATAGGACTACTAGCTGACCCGGAAAACATTGTTTCACAATATAAATTTTTTCTAGCTAATTTGTCGGTGGTTAAATTAAAAAAAAAAATATTTATTATAACTATGTGGAGTTGGTGTCTTAACTGAAAGAAGAATTGAGCGCTGAGTTTAATTCAATGTATAAATTAAATGAAAAAAATTTAATTTAATTTAAAAAAAAAATATTAAATCATTCCCAAGAGGTTTTTTATCTGTCCACCTTTATCCAACACAAGCAAACTGAATGGTTTGCCCCTTGCCTGGAAGATCTGATGAGTCCAAGAAATCGGCGAGCAATGTCAGCTTTGTTGGCAATATTGAGTGGACGGCAATCGATTATTACAATCGATTAGCAGCATGGCAGTTCTGTTTTTTTTTTTTGGGTGAACATTTATCATACGACAATGATTAATACCGGTGATTTTTTTTGATTTATTTAAAAAAAATGATTAAAAAACTAAGTAATGGTTCTTGAATAGTTAAAAACATGGGTGTACACGTATTTTTGAAAAATGGCCGTAAAAAAATAATTAAAAATAATAAGTGATTTCACTATATAAGGAGTATTTAAATATTTTAGCTCTACATAAAAACCCAAGTGACAGTTTATGCTTAGGAAAAAGTCTATCATAAAAGCTTAAGTTCAACATAATTTTTTAAGTTTCGTTCAGAAAACGTCTTTAAATACTTCAAACTAATAGTTTAAATTTTCAATAATAAATTGCACAGATAAATACAATCGACGCCTCAGAATGAAGTAATTCTAATTTCAGGAAACGAAAATTGAACTAAAATAATTTAGTGAACTAAGCTCACTAGTTCACTGAACTGTGCTAGTTCATTGAACTAGTTCGTTTTTGTTACTTAAAATTTTAATTACAGGTAATTTTACTTATAATTAAATTGTTATTTTAAATAAAAAAAATCAATGTTCTACCATCATGAGAAAATTAAAAAAAGGTATATTTTTTAACATAACTTTTAAATTTATAAATCTGCCCAAAAAAATAATAAGGTATTCAAATCTCTCGAGGCAGGCAATAAAAATTATGGTAAACAATTGTTGGTATGTATATGCAATTGATTTTATTTTGATTTACCTTCAAATTATTATTAAAGAAAAACCAAAAATGGTCACAAAAAACGATTTAATTTACTTCTAAGAATTAATTTTATATGATATTCATTACCACTTATTATTATTTAAGCTGCAATTCAAAGATAAAAACGCCTTAAAAAAGAATACATTAATTTATGCCAATATTACAAACGTTCATCAATTGTTTTTTCTTATCAATACTGCATGATATTACATCTAACAATATAATTTGTTTAGGAAAGAAAAGCGAGAACGTTGAATATACTAATAAACATTTTGCTATGGGTTCTTTAAGTTGTCGATTTAATTGCAATTGAATAAAAATTATATTTTAATCTCTTGACGTCATAAGAAAAAACAAGAAACTTTATATAACTAACATACTGCTTATATTTTGTAAACAAACCCATATCATACTGCATACATTTTGACAAAAAAAAAATTAAGTGCGCAGTTAAGACAAACGTTGCTAGAGCCGTTAAGAGATTAAAATTAAATTATTTTGTTCAGAACATTTTATTTTAATTAATTGATTTACTCACCAACTGCGTTGAATTTAAAAGGTTTTTGCAATTATAATTTTAAGTAAATCTTATTTTTTATGAATTTATTGATTTTGGTATAAGTTTTTGCAAATAGTGGTTTTCGTTTTTTTTTAACATTATGATAGCCTTAGACGCTAACTTTAAATCGAGCTTAGGATGTACATACGTTCCCTTTTTGAGAGGCATTTTTGTCCCCCAAAATCATAAAATGCCAAAGGAGGAAACATATGTCCCCATTTTCTGCAAAACCAGTTTTTTTTTTTAATTTAAAAAAGCAATGTGATTAAAAGTTATTAATTTTTGCCAAAAACTTATCTTTTTGACTTTTGCAATATTTCAAGATGAAAAAAATAAATTTATATATGTATATGTAATTATAATTTTGATTCTGTTTGCTCCTGATACGAAAAAAATAATTTTAAAGTTCGTTTAATAAATTAATTCGATTTCTAATAAAGAAGAAAATTCCATTGACATTAAATCCAATTTTAATAAAATCGATTTATAACAATTTTTTTCAAAATTGGACTTAATGTCAATAGAATCTTCCTATACAGGAAACAAGATAATAATTTGTATACAAATAAGTTAGCTATATGAGGTGGGAATTGTTCCTCCAATTATTCATTATTATTCAAAGAACTGTACAGGTTTTTAAAACTCAGTGAATCAACGCTCATATATTGATTTATTTATTTTTTATTGTCTTTTTTTTATTACCATTTAAAATTAAATCTATTTTTCTCTTCATAAAATATTCTTGAACAATAAAAAGCCACTTCAAAAAACACATTCATCTATATACTACTTTGAAATTATCAAGTGCATTATAATAGCAAATAATACAACATAACTCGATGCTTACCAAACAATTGAATTGTATTTAAACAAAAGATTCAAACAAATAAAAATGTTAAGTGAATCAAATGGAATAATAAAAAAATAGATTTTTGCAAAATAGAGAAAAAATGGTCGATGTGTGTTATTAAAGAATTTTATCTAACTGCCAGGAACTATAAAATCAATCCGGGTTACCCTTAGATACTTATTGACTAACGATATTGCGTCCTTGTTTAATAATCCAGCAATGAGAATACGTTTGGTATTAGCTCTTGCATTGTATCCAATATGTTTAGCTCTTTAACCTTCCATCATCAATATTCAGCCAGCATTACATTTATGGTCTTTGATGGTTGAATCTATATACTCTAGTTTTACTTGCCCTGATACGAAGTCAGTATACGCATTTTCAAGTATTACAGTGCACATTTTTGAAGTGGATTCTGTTTTTGCACTACATAGATGCCGGTTGGCCGGCCCGGCCGTATAGCTGTTATTACGTTATTTCTATGATAGAAGCAGAAAATCTCATCGGCACTTATGGTGCGGTGGTGCATGGTTTATTATAGAGAGCTTATCTACGTAAGTAATCCATGTAATAGTAGAAAATAATGTTACTCCTGCTGTTGCTGCTGTTGACTCAGTATTTTCCTGCCTGACGATGCCGCACAAGATGTGCTTTCAATTTTAGATTAATAATAAAATTTTTGTGGTGAGGGTGCTCCAAAGTAAATTTACAAACAATATTTTCTCTTTTATTGGAATTTTTGTATAAAAGAAACAAACCCCATGGCTAATGCCATTCGTGATGTCTATATGTAACTTTATAGCAAGTAATTGTGTTACTTCGATTTTTTTTTCAAAATTTTATTGCCTCAAACGAGTAACAACACTCTCCCGAAAAATAATCCATCCATTATATTTCTTTGAAAATATTTAATGTGATTTTTACTAATTTTTTAAACTTATTAAACTATAACTGTTGAAAAAATATTTAATTTTTAATCTAAGTAAATAAATTTATTTTGGTGGCACAAGAGTGGACTCTCTTGCAGAACTAGGCACTTAATCACAACTTAGCTACAATTTTATACCGAATCCGAACAGCTAGGGTGAGATGCACCCTATCCTTGACAAGTGACACTCTCGCAAAATTTATTCATTTCTTACAACAGGCAGCAACCCGTAAAAAAAAGCATTTCTGTTTTTAAGGAGCTGAGAATCAAACCCAGACCTACGCATTAACCACTACTCCTAAAGGGTTACTACTTTTATTTTTGATATCACAAAAAAAATTATTAAAAAATTGGACAAAAATGTTTGACAAATTAATTTTTTCAAATTTTTTTTTTGTTACAAAACTAATATTTTTGAAAAAAAAATTTTTTAGACATTTTTTTGTCGCCTGAAAATATTGAATTAGGTGAAATATCTTGTTTTTTCTTTTAATTAAGAAAACTGATGCAATTGGCGCCGGCCGCCTGCGACTGACCGTGAAGCAGTGAATTTTCATCCCCATTTGAATTTTAAATGATGAACATCGAGCTGATGATAGGAAATTCTCTCACTAAGCCAGACACCTCGAACTTTTTTTTATTTTATTCATTAGCACAACACCGAACTCGTTCTAGCTTTTCGGCTCGTGATGAACAATCTAATCGTTTTTGTAATCCTTGATTTTATTTTTATTTATTTATTTATTTTGTTTTATTTTGTTTTATTTTGTTTTATTTTATTTTATTTTATTTTATTTTATTTTATTTTATTTTATTTTATTTTATTTTATTTTATTTTATTTTATTTTATTTTATTTTATTTTATTTTATTTTATTTTATTTTATTTTATTTTATTTTATTTTATTTTATTTTATTTTATTTTATTTTATTTTATTTTATTTTATTTTATTTTATTTTATTTTATTTTATTTTATTTTATTTTATTTTATTTTATTTTATTTTATTTTATTTTATTTTATTTTATTTTATTTTATTTTATTTTATTTTATTTTATTTTATTTTATTTTATTTTATTTTATTTTATTTTATTTTATTTTATTTTATTTTATTTTATTTTATTTTATTTTATTTTATTTTATTTTATTTTATTTTATTTTATTTTATTTTATTTTGTTTTATTTTATTTTATTTTATTTTATTTTATTTTATTTTATTTTATTTTATTTTATTTTATTTTATTTTATTTTATTTTATTTTATTTTATTTTATTTTATTTTATTTTATTTTATTTTATTTTATTTTATTTTATTTTATTTTATTTTATTTTATTTTATTTTATTTTATTTTATTTTATTTTATTTTATTTTATTTTATTTTATTTTATTTTATTTTATTTTATTTTATTTTATTTTATTTTATTTTATTTTATTTTATTTTATTTTATTTTATTTTATTTTGTTTTATTTTATTTTATTTTATTTTATTTTATTTTATTTTATTTTATTTTATTTTATTTTATTTTATTTTATTTTATTTTATTTTATTTTATTTTATTTTATTTTATTTTATTTTATTTTATTTTATTTTATTTTATTTTATTTTATTTTATTTTATTTTATTTTATTTTATTTTATTTTATTTTATTTTATTTTATTTTATTTTATTTTATTTTATTTTATTTTATTTTATTTTATTTTATTTTATTTTATTTTATTTTATTTTATTTTATTTTATTTTATTTTATTTTATTTTATTTTATTTTATTTTATTTTATTTTATTTTATTTTATTTTATTTTATTTTATTTTATTTTATTTTGTTTTATTTTATTTTATTTTATTTTATTTTATTTTATTTTATTTTATTTTATTTTATTTTATTTTATTTTATTTTATTTTATTTTATTTTATTTTATTTTATTTTATTTTATTTTATTTTATTTTATTTTATTTTATTTTATTTTATTTTATTTTATTTTGTTTTATTTTATTTTATTTTATTTTATTTTATTTTATTTTATTTTATTTTATTTTATTTTATTTTATTTTATTTTATTTTATTTTATTTTATTTTATTTTATTTTATTTTCATAAAAGAGATCGTGAAAAAAAAATCAGGAAAAAAAATTGGTCAATGTAATTTTTTTGAACCTTGAGAATTAAAAATTAATCATAGAATAAATTGAGAAAAAAATTTTTGTCGGAAAACAAAAAAGGATTTGAAAAAATACAGACAAAAAATTGCCAAAAATTAATTCCAGAAAAAAATGTCAAAAAAAATTTCAGAAAATAATTTATTAGTCAGTAGAAAAAAATCAATACCTGTAAACTTTGATTTCTTCAAAAACCCAGCCTTTTGACCCTGCTTAAAATTTAAACATCAAAAAAACGCCGTCATAAAATAATTCCAATTAAGGAAATTTTTTGAATTTTCCTCAACCCCTTCAAACACTATAAAATAATTTAAGTTTTATTAAATGCCAAAAACTCATGTTTGATTAATAGAAGTATTGACTTCATACTGCTTTTCAGAAACGTTTCTTGATCAATGACTATTTTTGTATCAATATTTCAACTCTGATAACGAACTTTGACCTTTCCGAGGGTCTATACAAAATTGAACAAATGTTTTTTGTTTCTTCATCGATCCATCCATCACATATTAAATTAATAACATTTCTATAACTTGCTAACAAGCATTTTGTGTATGATTTAGGTTTCGGCAAGAGGAACATTAATAATTTCTAGATTTCCATTCCCATACACTATATTATAATGTTACACAATATGCCTATTTCCCAAAAGTGCTTCTTCTGCTTCTGGTATTACATTCTTCTCATACATGTTGTGTTGGTTGTGTCAACTCATCGATAAGTGGCAGCCATTAATAATGGGTGTTGATCGATTAAAGTATCTAGGAGAAGCAAATTGAGTCGTAAAGTGTGGTTGACACCTGCAACAGCAGGACTCCCATATAAACATATACAAAAACGTACAGAAGCAATATCACACCCATTGGGGATAATAATAGGAATGGGGCGAGTTATGCTGACGAATAGGTAGAGAAAGCGAAAGAGAGGTACCTACGACTACGACAAGGCTACAATGTACCTACATTAAGTATCGCAGACAAAAGTGTAAGTGAGCAGCAGATGGATGACTGTATCTGCTACTTCCTCTTCCTTCAATTTGATAATGCTACGAGTATAGCAGGGGCTATGGGGATAACGGTATGCTATCCATAAACAAGAACTTAATTTGAAAGGGAATAGAAATTGTCAGACGGATGTTCGTACACAAGCGGAGACATAATCAAGGGTGGTCTAAGGTGGCTGGTTCGGCTGGTTGGGCTGGTTGTTTGGCACCACTCACAACTGGGTTGCAAAATGGTATTCACAGAGAAAACGAACACAACCCGACCAACCGACATCCATATACATACATACATACATAAAACTAGAAGAGAGACAGAGAATTTGTAATGTAATTTTGGGATAATTGAAGTGAATAGCTTGGTGGTGAATAGCCAGCGACATATAACGGAACGAAGCCAAACAGACTCACTGTGACAGTGTCAGGCTATAAATTTTGCTGATTATAAATTGAATATTATACTGAATTAGACAGGGATTTTGACATAATTATTAAAGCCCTTAAAATTTATATAAGGACAGTTTTGTTGTTTGTTGGGGAATTACATTTGAAATGTTGCAAATCTCAATTTGATTTTTTTTTAGTATATTTTGTTGTTGTCAAAATTGTAATTGTAATTAATGGATGTTTATTTTTTGTTTTTCGTTTCAGGTATGTTCATCGTTTGACAAATTTGTGGATTTATGTAACATAACTGATGAGTGGTATGTGTGAAATTTATTATGTTTATTTTAATTATAAAAGCAACTTTTTTTTTGTGTATATGTAAAATACATTCAATTTGTGGTAAAAATTCCCCATCATTGTTTGCAAAATTGTGGGTTAGTTTAAATTTTAAATAAAATTTCATACATTAAGAAAGAAAATGATCTTTTTCTTAAAAATCCAAATAAAAAATACTCAAAATTTTGATAGGCAATGTTAAAAAAGTTATTGGTTCTTTATAACAATTTAGAAATATGAAAAAAAAAATTTAGAGATTTGAGGAACAGAAGAATCTAATTCCAAATGAAGAACTAAACAAACAAACAAAAAAGTGGAAAATCTTGGTCTACTTTATATAAATATTTCCCCAAGGAAATGGGATTAAAAAATACTATCTACTTGGGTTTAAAGATGACGTGATGATAGAAAAAAATGTTATCGATAACATTTATGAAAATATCATTTTTCAGTCTTTGTCGCTTTAATCTGTGATCTACTCTATGATCTTCTAACAGCGGAATAAATACCAAACAATAGAAACATGGGATTTAGCCGAATATAAAAAATCGGATCTTAATAAAAAATAAATGACAAAGATCGTAAGATAATTCTAAATTTTTTTTGGGAGGCAATTGAAATCCCCTTTGAATGAATCTTTCGTAATTACCTATAAGTAAACCAATTAAGTTTTTCTTTAAAAAAAGGGAAGAAACAGGTTTGTTTGAAAATGTCTTTGACCAATTTGCGAAGCTCTCGACAAAACAAACTACTTTTCAAAGACGATCCTTTTGTATTTCGATCTTTTGTCTTCATCACATTATTCTCTAATTCTCTAAAAAAAAATGAAGAAGAGTCTTTCATTATAAAAGACAAGAAGTTCCGTCAGACAAAACAAATGCATCATCATTAAATTTGTTGGTAATCATTGCTTTTGCGACGCATTCCCAATTCCCTTCATCATCTATTTTCAAAAAAGTCCTTAGCAACCGTACTTGAAAAAATTAAACAAAATAAAAACAATTCCCGTAGGTACCTTTTTTTTATTATAACTGAACAAAAAAATTAAAAAAAAAAATATAATAGTCCTTCAAATCCTTGCTGACCAAAATCCCACACAACCATAAAAACAATAACAAATGTACATTTGAAGAAAAATATAGAATTCAATTTTATTCATGAGCTCCTGTCCATAAAGAGGAACCACCATATAGAAATGTGCCAAATAAAGTCATATCAACATTTATCCTGTCCCTGATGCTACTGCTGTTGGCACCACAGCCATATATTTATATCAGGAATAGGGTATGAATAATGTTCCACACATTGAAATGTTTATAAACAGGTGAATGGAAAATTGAAGAAATATTGCGCGCATACAAAATTTGTATATTATTCATATTATGTTGCGCATGGAAAATTTAAGGATTTTTTTTTGGTTTTGTGACCAAAGGATGAAATATGAAATAAATACGACTAAACGAAATTCTGGATGAAATAATAACAAAAAATATTATTTTGACAAAAGTTCGAATGTGCATAGTATGTGTAGGTAGGTAGATATGAAGTACAATATATGTAGATAGCTACATAAAATGTGGTCCCGATGCCATTTGAAATAAAATGTAAGATGAGATTCAAAATTAAAATACCTTTTTGCGGTAAAACTATGAGTAGCTAGCTACCTTTAAATTTTACTAATTCATATTTTGGTATTAACGAGAATTGAAGAAGCTTTTAGTTTTGAAATTTTGAGGAACAAAAACCACATTATAAAATATTTTTTTAAAAAATCGTTACATGGTAAGTACACAAAAAAGGAAATTTTATTAAAACTCTTGTGAATTTTACATACAACTTTGAAATGAAATGGAACTTTTTGCCAAATCAAAATGGCCAAAATTATAGAATCTATGGGAAAATCCTCTTTGAGGGTAAAATCATTTTCCACCTTTAGACAATATCTGCTTCGAAAAATATTTTTGAGTTGCGCAACAAATATGTTCTTCTTGCAAAAAAAACTGGCTCGTGTTTAACCTCATCTCCTAAGTTTTTATGTTTTTGTAAATATAATCAATTTCAACTAGAGGATCCCAGGCTGTCGACTCTTTTCATTCGTATCTACTTAAATTCGCAGAAAACAAGTGTTGTTATGAAATATCTTATGTCTGTCAACCCTTAGAACCTACTCAAATAAAATATGTCTTCTACACGTTGTAGCCAATAAGAAATTGGTTTTGAAGAATTAGAATTCCTAGTAACACTTCATCCCACCATACATACCACTCTCTTGGTTTGAACTGCCCCAGGGTTTGAGGTGTCCCTCGTTATGAAGTATCTCCCGGTATGAACTGGGTTGGTATGGTCGTACTGGTATAAACTATGTCGGAGTGAGGCCACTTAATACACTTTTTCCGAAACCTAGCACACATTGTTGGCTTTATAAGACAGTCGAAAATGAAAAAAATGGGTCAGACAAGTCTGTCTGTCTATCACTCGGTCTGATTTTTTTTTTCTGAATGTCTGTTTCTCGGCTTACAGTCTAAACATCAAAGCAATTTTCTTAAGATTTTAACTTATTATTAAAGTTTTTACTAAAAATCGGATCTCCTTTTTTTGAAATACAAATACTTCCAGAACTTTAGGAATGAAATAATTTCTCAAAAGTCCTATGTAAAAATCTTTATTTACGAGAGTTAGCTTAGTTATCTTCGAATATCCCAAAATTGATTTATGTTTTTCTTTCACTTCTGGAATAAATAATCTAAAATTTCCAAGATAAACATTTTGAAAAGAAAAAAATAAATTTATTAAATTGACAAAAACATGTTTTTTTCTAATAATCACTTTCAAATAAGGTTCCTTCTGCTTTTTCAAATAATCAATACCAAATCCTGAACATGCAATTCCAAATAATCTGGATGTCAAAATTCCATTTAAAATCCTAGATGATAATTGCTCTTCGGTTAACTTACGGTAAATTAACCCTTTGAAAATAATTCGAAATTCAAATTTATTTTCGAAAGATTAATAGTAGGTTCATAATATACAGCAGAGGTTTTATATTTGAATTTGAAATGGGTCAACATAAATACTTACCCTCCTCTAGAAACTTACACTGAATTTCTTTTGTGACCCCAAAAAGTGGTTTTGGCTTATTTACTTAAATTATTATAGACACTTCATGATATATTTGTCATTTAAAGAATTCTTCTTTTTTTTTGGCTCTCAATCCTCAGTCTCTGGACAAAACTAAACATATCTACATACACTATAATGTAGTTTGTCGAAAGTTCAAGTAGAATTCCATATATGTATATTAAGTCCTTTTATAGATTTGTCTCTCATGGTCTATGTCAAGAGAGCGACCACCTCCTGACAGTGCCATTATCTTCATCATCAGAGATGGAAAAAAAAACTTTTATTCTATATAGGTACCTTCACCATGAAAAAGATCTCCCATGTTGGACTGGGGGGTAGGTATAGGGGTAGGTTCCTTCTGCTTTTGCAAATAACCGGAAAACTGAATACCAAAAGTGTATATGCGTACGGAGGACGATACATAAAATAATTCGAAGCACTGCTTGGTTTCGAAGAAGAATACTCGGTCAAAGGACACACACTCTATATTTGAGCATCATGGCGTCCCAAACCCAAACTCAAATCATACTACCAAAAGGACTCTTTCGCTTAATCGTATACACATATGGTTGGTGTGCCCTATGTCCTTCTTTTTTTTCTATTCTCAAAAAGTCTAGACAAAAAGCTTTACAGATTTCTAGTCAATTCAATAACAGTTTTTTTTTGTCGTTGGTCCAGCACATATACATAGATAGGTATAACGGTCGGTCGTTGTCGACATACATATTTCTCTTTCAAAGCAAAACATCACCAATGGGTAAGTTAAAAAACAGCAGTAACCAGTTGGGAGGAAAATTGCGTTGCGAATTGGAGAGTATTCAGACTTATTTCTTGGGTCATTTGGTTGGTTCTTGTTTGGATGGAATACACAGGACCACCATCAGTGGGAGATGTCTCTTGTATCCTCCTATGGGGATTTAATCAGAAAGTTAATATATTCCAATGTCTTTCTTTTTTTTGTCTTCTTCCAGTATACCAACTGTTTTTTTTTTAAGCCATTGACTGCCCTCTGCTTCAAACAACAAACAAAAAATCCATCCTCCCTAAGGGTTAAATGTCAAAGAAACACCATAACTGTCACATAGAATCAAATTCGATATATTGTACTGTTTCAAAAGGACGAAAAAAGAAAACGGAGCAAAAAAAGAGAGAAGAATGACAATGTGTTTTTTTGTCACCCTTTTAGTCATCTATCAAATGTGTTCTCTAGGAGAGAAATTGTTTTGACATTTTGTATGTGTAGTTTTTTTATAACAACACATTTCGGCAGGTTAGGAATGAACAGAGAGTCCTATAGTACTCCTATAAGGACTGTGTATTATTAACTTAAAATGTCTTCCTAATCCACCCACTTCTTTTTTATTTAGACATAAAAAAAATAACGGCTAATTTATTGATAGCTCATTTCTGGGATTTGTGGTTTTAAAAGAAAATTAGTTTAAGGCTTATTCGAAATATAATCTTTTGGCATTATAATTGAAATATGATTTGTGGCTTATGACCACCAAGGCTGACTCAGACGTTATTTAATCAGGAGGTCCAATTTTTGATCACTTTTTCCAACATTTGTGGCCGTTTATCAGCAACAACGCGGCGAATGTTTTCCTCAAAGTAGTCGATTGTTTGCGGTTACGAAACGTTTCCATCAATACATCAACTGTGGCACGAGCTGTGTGACATGTTGTGGCGTCTGAAACCACATCATGATTGTTCAACTGTGGAACGAAAACTCAGTAATCATGGTTCTACGTATATAGGGGTCACCATTGACTCTAACGTTCTGGCCAGCATCGTGATTCCATAAAGCACACCAAAGATTCCGTGTTTCTGGATGTAACGGTGCCTTAATTTACACTTGAAGACTATCTTCACTCCAATTCCCGCAGTTTTGTTCATTGACCTAGCCATTCCACCAAAAGAGAGCTTCATCGCTAAACAAAATTCTTTTAAGAAAATCGGGATCAACGGCAACAGTTGAAATGTCAAACCAAACTAAACACAAATCACTAAACATCTTTTAAAATGGCCGTCAGTTAAATAAGTGTTGCCAACTTAAAGTTAGATGTCTCTAAAAAACACCCTTTAGAAATATTTATTTAACAAATCAATAACTATCGATTCATGGCGTTTTCCCCGCATTTCCTCATTCCAATGGGTCAACAAATAATAGTTGTAGCTTAATGTCTAGCAAATATAACAATAACAAAATTAACTGCAAAAAAAAAAACTCAGAAAACCGCCATCATTGTTTGTGAATTGTGCGACCACAATAGTTGCTGACAGAAGTGGTCTCATACCACTATGACAGCAAAAAATAAAAAAAAAATAAAAATCTGTGTCAGGCAGGATGGTAAATTAATGTTGTCGTTCGTCTAACACAAGTACCTACCATCATCAGATGAACTCATTGGTTTGGACAGTTGTTTCTTTTTCATCACTCCTCCAAGTCTTCTCCAGCCTTTTCGTCAGATTAACAGCAACGCGATTTGGTAGAATCAGCTTTTTTTCAGATGGCTTATGCCAACTATAAAGTATATCGCCAGCATACATTATGTCCTTTTTTTTTACATAGTTGGTATAATAGCTTATGGAGAACAAGACGAGAGGACTTGACACGACAAAAATTGCCATTATTTTTTTGTTTCGTTTTGGAGCGTTGATTTGACACTAAATAATAGAGAGCGAGAGAAACAGAGTGAAAACTTAGATTAATGATGTTCATTCGTCTTCTTGTGATGTGGTTGTGTTTGTGTGGTTGGCTAGCTGGATGGCTGTTTGAATGGATTGATGGTGCGGTTCGGATCAAATATCATTTTTATTGTTTTGATTGATAGAGAATATGGAATAAATGGTTAGAATGTAATGTTAATGGCATAATGTACATGAAATCATTTATTATTATTGCGAATATTGTTATTTCCTCACATTTTTTTTTTTTATTAAAACAGAATTGTTTTGAGATTTTTTTTTTTAATTATCTTAAGCAATCTTTTTGAGAACAGACATTTTTGAACAGAATTTAATTTAATCATAAAGTTTTGCATTTAAAAGATCTTTTGTTAAACTTTACGATAAATGTACGATTGGTCATGATTTGTTCATTTAATACAGGGTTGAAACTGTGGTTAAGCATTAAGGTATAATTTTTTTATTATAATTACTTGAGTGCCAAGTTAAGAAAACAAAATTGACATTTATTGATCGAAAAGTGGTAAGGCGTCTACTTTCCACTTAATTAGACGTTAATTAGTGGACAAAATGAAGGAAACGATTTTAAAAGTGTCTTTTTAAGAGCTGTATTTTCAAAGAATTTATTTTTGAATATTTTTTTATTTTTAAAAAATCATTTTCCCTAAAATATTTTGGAAGCGAATGTAGATTCCAAAATTTTTTTTGAGTGAATCAAATGTCTTTGTTAGATAACATGTTTTGTAAATCTTTTTCTTATCTCACAAATATTGATCACAATCCTAATCTTAGTTCGAGGCTTTATAGAAAAATAATAGAGCGGATCGAAGTTCTGCAATTTTCTTCAATTTATGATGGCTTAATTTTCAGTCAAAAATTCGTGAATCACTTTACTGTTCGTCACCTTGTCATTAAGCAGAGAGATGGCTGTAATGAATAGCAAATGCCTTAAGACCCTTTCTTAATGCAACTTTTGTTTTTCAGACAGATAGTCGCTCGAAATATTTTTTTTAGGAAATCAAACTTAGGCTGCACCTATACAAAAGAGAAAAAACATTCAATAGTTAATCCAAGAAAGTGAGAGGAAGGTCCTTTAATTCTTAAAAAACAATCTCTTAGATATCAAGGATTTTTACGATTTTAATAAAATTGCTAAATTCAATTACCCACACTTTTCTACCAAAACAACAAATAATGAACCAAGTTCTTAAATAACTTTTAATCTTTTTGAAACAATCTTTAAACAGATGTCCAAATCAGATGATATTATATTTTTCATGAATATCTAACAGAATTCAAATAAAAACAAAACAAAAAAAAATTCAATGGACCCATTTTCAATTAAAAAGCATCATCGTAAAATATCATTTCATTTTGACACATTGCATTTGAATAGAGATTCTCTGGAAAGATTTCAAAAAAAAATTTCCAACACGCCAGATAAACCTAACTCCTACTTTTTTATAAATATAAATTCAGCACTTTCTTATCGCCTGTCATCTGTTGACCTATTATCAGCACAGAACCAGAACAGCAGAGAAGCAAATTTCAAGTAGTCCGACTGACACCATCAACGTGATGCCGTCACCATCATCCCCATCGACAACCCTCTGTTAAACAAGAAGCTTCACAGAAGCAGCACTTCTATTTGAATAGCTTTGAGAAGATTCCAATTGCAGATTACTCAGATGGACGTCTTCCATGCTATGTAAAAAAAAAAAAAAACAGTAATGAATCACAGCAGCAGAAGAACGAAAAACTGAACCTGCAAAGACTGAATTGAATTCAATGAAATGAAAGGCATCAAACTCATCTTCTGGCAATTTTCACTTATCTCTATATACACATAAATACATATGTAAAAGTATATCAGGGTTTTTTGTATGTTAGAATGTCCTGCAAAGACTTTTAATAAAACTCACATTTCCAACAGCCCCTTTCTTGACTTAGCGGATACCATTTTGGACAGCAAAAAAAAAACACACACACAAAACTAGAACGTATAAGATTTCAAATGAATACGAACGACGAGGAAGGAGAAGAAGAAGAAGAAGAAAAAAAGGATGCTTGCGAAAAGCCTGCCAAATAAAATGCCAGATATAATTGTCGTTTCCGGTTGAGAAGAGGTCTTCTGTGTAAACGAATCGAACGAAAACCTGTCTGTCATCTATTGAAAACAAATTCATGGGATTCTTTTTATAATTTGCTTTTCCATTATGTTGCTCTTATAGTCCTTAAAATTCAAGGATATTAGATGGTCGCATACGTTTACTGGCTGTGTATTAATAGTCCAGCGCAATAATCATTTGACCTAGCATTTTGTATCACACCATGATTTTACTCCCCAATGTGATTTTTGAAACTTGAGAAATTCATCTCGGATTTGAGAGTGCAACAAATATTTATTTTTTTATTTTAAAAACGTTTGTTTCATATTGTGAGTTTGTTGGGCTTTGGATTTTCCAAAATTTTGTTGTAAAACTTTTTCTAAACAAAAAAGGTTTTGCATATTTCACTTCCATAACCTATTTGTATAGCATTCCATAGGACGGTAGTTTTTTCAAACGATACAAAGTTCATTTTTTTTATGATTCCAATACAAATCCTTTAAGTTTCTAATCAAAAATGTATGCATAAGTTATTTGGGGTTTATTTTTTTTTTCTTATTTTATACGTACCAACATGCGGAAAATATAAAGTACACTACAAAATCACTTTCTTTTAAAAAAAAAGTTTTTTCTTTTATCTGGCAGCACTTTTGTTATTTCAACAATGTCAATGATGTCGAATCCTTGAAAACACAATTTAGAAGAAAGTAGCTACGAGCAGAGCATACCCGCATTTGATCTTTTGATTTTTTTATTTTAAAATCTATACCTACGTATTGTTGTGGTTTAAGAAAGGCACTTAAGTCCTTGACATAAAAAATTTGATTTAAAATCCTTATTGTGGTGGGTATGTACAAATGTATTTCAAACGCTTTTTCTTTTAAAAGTGACATCCAAAGTGTGTATTTACAGGGTGATGCACAAGAAATAATAAAAAATCTCAAAATTCTGTGTTTCAAACTGCGGAAATATAACGATTTTGTAGTATAGAATGTTGTTATTATGGTCCAAGCTTGTAAATCAATGCATTTGCTCCATTTTAAATATTGTGTCGTGAAAAGATTTTCTTATATTTCTCATTTCTTATTAAAAAATTGTTACTTTAGTAATCAACGCATTCAAATATAGTTTTTTGTAAAGTCGATAAGACGGAAAAACAGCAGTGCACTATGGCGTATACGCATTTTTTTATTTTCTTAAAAATATTCAAAAGGATATTCTCCTTTTGATTTTTGAATGTTACGTTAGTTAAAATCTATTGAAAAAAGTTGCATTCAAAGGCTATTTGGAAAACATTAGTATTTTAGCTCACAGTTTGTTGTATAAAAATATACATATAAATTTTTAATACTTTTCAAGTTTGTACAACTTTCTTTTTTGTTAATTCATTCAAAGTTAAAAATATTTACCTACTGATCAATTTTAAGACCACCCTGTTAATCTGATTTAGGCTTCAAAATTTTACGAGTTGGTTTTGCATATGAAGAGCCGTTACTTTCTATGAAAATAAAAATAATAAAAAAAAACAATTTCACGTACAAATGTAATAAATTCAACATTTTCACAAATCCTCTTGCCTAAGGTGTTTTTTGTGTATAAAGTGTAGGTAAATATTGTTTATGAGATATGCATGTTTGAATTTAACCCATAAGCTGCCTAACCATCATGGTGATGGTATGGTTTGGGGAAAGTACCGTGCCGTTAGATATGAGAATAATATTGAATTGAGTCATAGAATTATGTATACCTACGTAGTGAATATTATTCTGTATTTTCAGAGGACTAAGAAGGGAATTTGTACATGTACATATATATATGTACTTGAAAACTGGTTATTGAGTTTTGAACGCTGGAATGTTTTTCCAACGATGTTTAGTCTAAATCAAATTGATTGAAATAAATGTAATTATGTAGTTCAGTGGAATTGAGTATTTACCAAAAGCTGAAAATAAATTCAAAACTACACAGATGAGAGAATATATTTATAAAGAGGTAATTTATTATTTTTTGGAAATACATAAAGTTTTAATTACTTATATCCATAGCTGATTAATCTGAAATTAAAAAAATTGTCATTTCGCTTATTGGAAAAAAAGATTTACACACGATTTGTGTCCTCGAAAACTATAGTTATAGCATAGTAATGTTTTTAATAAACTATTTTCCATTTAAATTAATTTTCTAAGAAAAATGCCCTCCTGACTAGGAATAAAAATAATCGAAAAAATATAACAAAATATGGAATCATTTTGTAGAACATTCTATATAGACCATAGTTTATGTAAACATTTTTGTCTTCCTATCTAATAGTCCGATTTGAATCATTCAAACGGAAATAAATTTTTTTTAGCCAAAAAACAAATTATAATTATTTGCAATTTATTCATGCAAATTAACCATATTTCCTACTTTAAAAAATGCCAAAAAAAGCTCGATATCATTCCCAAAAAAAATACTAAACTCCCTTTCACACAGCAATATAAGCAGTTTTTCTACCAAAGAAGTGAAATTCTGTTTCTGAAATATCCAATTTCAAACTCAAACACCTCAAAAACCCCACAAACGGTTTTGCAAATATTTGGCACCCAACATCATCAACATCACCTTTTATTTGATAGCAATTTCATTAGTGAACGCACTTGGCCCAGCCTCCATAGAAAAATGAACCATCTCCTCCTTTCATTTTAATAATTGCTTTTATCTTGTGATGTACAGAAGGAAAGAAGATGATGAATGAAAAATAAAATACGTTGCAAAGTTGAGAGATATTGCAAAATTTGAAGTATTTAGATTTAGCTTCTTTCTGAGTTTTGAACGCTGATATTTTTGAAATTCAGTGATTTATATAATTTTTTGGGAACCAGTTTTTTAAATTTATCGGTTTGGAGGTTAATTAATAAGCTACGTGACAATGAATTTTTTTAAACTATTTTTAAACTTTGTTTCCCTTATATTAAGTCTCCACTTAACTTTGCACTTGAAAATTTTCTGAATGCAACAAAATAAAACACAAATTATCCCTCAGTGTGACACCTCTTAATTTTTTTTTTCATTTTCCCTGTTAAGAGAAAAACTTTTAACAAAACAACTCATTATAAAATAAAGCAAACCAAAAACATTAAAATACGTTGATATTGTTCCTCAAACAAATACTTCAAAAAGTTGCTTGATAACTACAAATAAAGTTAAATGTTAATGAAACCTAAAAAAAAAAAAATAAACTAAATTTATACAAATGCCGAGTTTTTTTTTCCAACGTCGAAATATAAAAAAAAAATCTGCAATAAAACTCGCATCATTCTATTTTTTTTTTTTTCAAACAAACAACTCCAAACAACACTTCATCTCTTTAATTTTGAAAGTATTTTATGAATTCAATTGAAAAGTTTAACATCCGCAATTTATTTTCCATAAGTATGAGTTTAGCAAATCTCTTCCAAGCAGACTCCATTCACATCGTCTTTCCTCCCTCAAACCCATTTGGAGCAACAAAATCATAGCATACCAAAATCCATGTCTCTACTTCTATATACATATATACAATGCCAGGATTCAGGATGATGGGACGAAGTAGTAAGTAGGTATTAAAGTGAGAGGAAAATGCTCTTCAGTCAAAGTGAGAGGCTACTCTTTTGAACAAGTAGAAATAATATAAAATACCAATGGCAAACAGCTTAAGCTCTCTAACTCAAAAAGGAAAGCAAAAGTTCTAGGATTTCGTATCCTTTATTTTTTGTTAGAGCTGTTTTTTGTCTGGACATTTCATTCCAAAAACTAAATCCCTTAGACGAATGAAAAAGGATATGAAAGTATTAGAACTAATAACATAGCCTGATGTGAACTTTTGAATAACAATAGAGAAGCATTTAAGGGAATCACATCCAAGCAACTACTATATCCATTATATACAAAAATATAAAATGCATATCTAGTGGTGAAAATAAAAAAAAAATAAAACAACAATAATAACATTAAAAAAGGCAATAATGGAAAGAAAATTGAGTGAGAGAAAGTATAAAAAGACAATTTAATATTGTTTCCTCGCTCACTCTGTGATACTGCGTGACATAGTCACTGTGAGTGTGTTTTTTCGTAATATATGCTTTGGTGTTTGTATGAATATAAGCGTAGTAAAATTGGAGTTATTTCTCTATTTATATTTTAATGGCAATAAAATTTCCATTCAAAATGAAATTGTGGTCTCAGGTCTTATCTCTCATAATATACTCGTACTCGTAGTCGTATATACAAAAGCAATTTCACATCCTTTTTACTTGAGGTTTTCTTCGAGAGAGATGACAGAAAAATTTCTTCGTTTTTTATTTTTTCATTTCCTCTTGGTGTAACTTGGTCACAAAAATGTATCCTCAAGTTGGTTAAGGGTTTATCAAGGTTTCTCATTTTTTTTTTTTTAAACAGCTCTAAATGATGAGAGGCCTTATATATAAAAGAGATTGAATGAAGTTTACTGAAACGGAAAGATAAAATATTAATAAAATATAGAAAATTATTGAAAATGATGTATGGATATTAAATTAGGATTGGAGGTTGTAAAAAATGTTAAGTTATAAATATTAATCAAGGAAATTGACTTGCAAGCAACCACGCATTTTTGAATTCTTTGAAATATAATATTTTCTGAGTTCTTCAAATTTTGAATGTTACTGACTAGCTTTTAATGAAACATTCACGAATATTCAAAAAACTTAGCCCTGATTTCTGAAAAAAGCTAGATACATATTACGAGTACCTGTTCAAGTAAATCTCTATTAAAATTTGATTTAGTTGTCGAAAGCAAGCAAGAGTTCTTCTAAAAAAGGAAACAATCTTTCTATTGCCAAAATTTGTATTTGCCCGGAAAAATTGGACAGAGGCATAGAACTTCAAGTTGGCAACACTTTTTTAAGTGTCGGCTTTTTTAACGGCTGATCATTGATTTGTTTGTTTGTTTTGGTATTTTAACATAAATATAAAATGACGACTGAACAACGCTTCCAAATTATACAAGCTTATCATGATTTCGATTTTTGCCGACGTTACGTCAATAAATAAAACTGCCGTATTTGGAGTGAAGATAATCCTGAAATTCATGTTAAAAATTCGTTTAATCCAGAAAAACTGACTGTTTAAAGTGCTTTATGGGCTGATAGAATCATTGGTCCGTACACCTTTAAAAACTGGTAGTGACTGCTATAGAGCCATTATTACTGACTTTTTTCACAGTCAATTGGACAACCATAATATCAGGAGCTGTGACTCTGCAACATGTCACAACAATTGATTTATTGAAGGAAAAGTTTAGTAACCACAAAGATCGTGCGATTTAACGCCGTTTTTCCATGCCGACAATCCCGAAACGATCGACCATTTGGAGGACAACAATAGAAAAAGTCATCGAAAATTGAACCTACAGATTAAATTATGTACGTCTGAGCCAGCCGCGGCGCTCAGATGCCAGAAATCATATTTAAAAGATTATCTTTCGAATAAAGTCAATTTCATGTCGTTTTAAAAATCATCTTTAATTTATTCCATTTCAAAGTAATATACATACTTCGAAAAAAAAACTATATAAGTAGCTTGTATAGTTTTTCAGAATGAAAGTAATATTGTTATGGAGTAAATGCTGATAAATCAGTGTAGTAAACACTGATGATGAAACTCATTGCTCGGAAATCATTATTGAAGTAAACACTTACATGATCATTCTTTAGATATCTTTATTGATGTGAATAGCTGATATAACACATTTTTGGGACATCGTTATTGGAGTTAATAATATCATCAAACATTCCCCAGAGATATTTATTGGAGTAAACTCTTATAATTGTTCAAACATCGTTACTGGAGTAAACGCTGATATAATTATTCCTCAGTTATCCTTATTGGAGTATACGCTGATATAATTATTCCTCTGCACTTATAATAGTCAAAAACGTTTAGCATAAAATCTTTGACGACATTTTAAGTCATTAAGACACAATATTTCGTAAATTACAGCAAGGCGTCAAAACTGTAGCCTTGTAGCTAGCTGGGCCGAGTGATGTCCTCTCCCACCAATCTCCCTTGCGCTGTCCTTCGGGTTTGTATTCGGTGACTTTTGGGGTTGGAGCGTTGGGATCAATTCACTCTACAATTCACTCTAAATGACCAAGTCAACTGGATCAAAAATTGTAAACTGGCTAAAATATCTACCTGGTTTCACATCATCTCACTTAAAAAAAAAATACAAGTAAATTTTAAATTTCAACAACATTTCTTTATTTATAGAGTTAGATTAATTTTATTTCTCTTCGAGCGCAATACCGCTAAACTAACACTGAAAGTCCAGAACAGCTACCTCCACATCCCTTTTGTAAACACATTTAACTTATTTATAGGTACAGCTGACTATATATAATTTGGTCAAAGTTAATTAAAATGAAAAATTGTTTTTCTTCCTTAAGCTTTTTAAAGGACTTCAATTCAATTTAAAGATCCTTTTATCCTCCCCACCTCCATCCAAACACACTTTAAAAGCAATTTTAGAAGTAAAACAAACACGTTACAAAAGAAAAAAAACTCTTCAAAAAAGGCACGTCCCCAAAAACAAAACAAAAAAGTCTTAAAACACTTATAATCCTTTTTATTTGCTGTTGCGAAGCCTCCTAAACAATCGAGGGAGGCCCTTAAAAAGAGAATATATATTAAAGGCTTTTGATTTATGAGTCTCATTAATTAGATCCATTTACATTAAATGAGAATTAAAAAAAGAGTATTTATATTACACGAGCTGGCAGTTGGGATAGGCAATGCTGAACTTGACACAAAAATTTTCATTAATCCTTCGACTCTTTTATAGATATAGCCAAAACAGTTAACACCCAATGACTGGCAAAACGATTTCACTCAAAATAAAAATAAAATCCCTTTATCCTTTGAAAGAACCGTTTTATAAAATTTACGCTCCTGGCATATCAGAATTTTTTTTATTTTGTTTGTTTGTTATAAATATTTTTTAAAAGATAAACACGCTGTGTAATTTCGTTTTAATGTCTTTTTCATTACATCCTATTATACAAAACCGGATAAAGACGGGAATACCATCTATATTGTATTAAAACGGCGAAGTTGGGGAGAAGGTGGTGATGTGAGACTTATCTTCCCTCCCCCCCTCAAAAAAAAATCGAAATCAACGAATGGCAAACAAAAGAATATTAAAATAAAATCAAAACATCGGTAAACTGTAAGGACGTGTTGAAAAAAAAAATAAAACGAGAGTCCTTTTCGTCCTACGTGTATTGGATAAGGATAAGGATCAAAATGTCAAATTCACGAGAATCGAATATATCACAATGGCAATGACAATGCCAGGTGATTGGGTGGAGTAAAGTCTTTCGGAGTGTTTTTTTTATTTTTTTGAAGGAAAATGAAAATATGAAAATGAGAAACTGAAGCAGAGTTCACAGCCTGCGGCCCAAAAAT
This sequence comes from Syrphus vitripennis, assembly GCA_958431115.1. Lineage (NCBI taxonomy): Eukaryota > Metazoa > Arthropoda > Insecta > Diptera > Syrphidae > Syrphus > Syrphus vitripennis. Next base: position 15,011,017 of record OY288108.1, on the reverse strand, counting down.
ACGTAGCTTAATAAATCAATAGAATTTCGATAACGCATGTCATTGTAATCTGACGCCAATAATTTCATTTTCAGTAATAAATTCGATATAAGGACACGAAACATCACTCAAAAGAATCTACCTCCTTCCAACCAAACAATCCTCGCCGACTTCTTTCTTAAGCATTCGCACTAAATTCATTAAATAAGGATTAAGCGATGATAATATAATTCTTGGAAATTATGTTGGTAATCCTGTACTCAAGATGCAATCACCTTTTAAGAAGCTAACCGATGAAGCAAATTCTTACCATAGCATAAAAAGGATAAAATTCATTACGAATTCCTTGAATACACAGAATATACGAAACGCAAGAACAACGCGTAGAATCTTTATTTTTTTTCCTTTCATTCATCCTACGACTCGAAAACAATATAAAAGGATCTAAGGAAAGAGGAAAAAAAATATTTCATCACGACTAGGAGAATTAATTCCACTAACCGGGCCGCACAAAGGAACAAACGAACAATTATTCTTCTGCCGCAACATTTGAATGCTAAATTGTGCCAATTAAAAGGCACAAGGATTCCAATGACTTTGATAGAGACAAAGCAAAGCGACGAAGCGGAGAGGTGAGAGAGGGTCTTTCGAAGGCTCCGTGAGTCAGGAAATAAAGGAAATTTGCAATCGCTTTGGATATATTACGAGGTAATAATCGATAGGGAAAGAATGGAGGAGACTTTGCTTCAGCGTAAAATGTCGATGATTGCGATTATCTTATCTTGTTCCTAGCAGCAACAAGGATTCAAAGAAGAGAGAGAGAGACAATTTTTTTTTTATCGTTTTGGTTTGTATAACCCTTCGGGATATTGTTCTTTAACTATTTTATTTTTCAGCTACAAGATGAAAAAATTATTTTTTTGTATTCTCAAAAGCCAAAAAGGATAGAGAAAGGATGAAGAATAAATCATTTCGGATTTCCATTGCAATTAACGAAGCACTTATCCTCTGGGGTCGATTCGATACTTCCAGAACGACGACGACGATGACGCCGCGTTGTGGACGCCAACAGACAGACAATCTAGTGATGGTCCATATAGACAGGCGGAAGGTAAAGAAATTAATCTACAAACGACTCCGCTATGCCGCGCCATCAGGATGCTAGGTTTGATGAGGATGCCACTATAAATGTCGATGAAAAAGTCATTGGAGAGCTTTTCGATTAGGAGTGTAATTTCAATTACCTCTATAAGACCAACAGTAGATAGTGAGTGGGTTGATGGCGATGCGATGGGTGCCTGCCTATATCTATATAGAAGGAGGAAAAGGAATTCTTTGATAGATTTAAGATTATCCTTATAGCATGAAAAAAAAAGAAAGTTTATTCCTTTTTTTTTTCTTTGCACAAAGGATGTGGGGAATATTAATGAGTAGAAGTTTTTTTTATGCTTTGCTTTTTGTCTTTGGGAAATTGCAATTGATTTAATGTTGGGATGATGATGGAATAATAAAAGAAAGTCTGAAAGTGTATGCTAATGGACTTTGAAATATCGAAAGTTGTTAAGAACGAGGAGGATCGATAGTTAATTAAGAAGTATTTTTCTTTTATTTTTGTTAAACTAAGGTCCAGATTTCTTTGGAAATGCAAAATTTTTATTTAAACAGTAAATGAGTTTGATAGTTTTGGATTAAAATATGGCATTCAACCGTTATGTGTTTGCATATTCATACATAAACCTATACTTACTTAGCATAGGTTTAAATAGTTTGATTAAATTAGCATTGGTTTTCCCTACGGGCTAACTATAATAGAAGGATGTTGTAGGAAGCCAACTAACAAAAAGTAGCAGCCAAGTAAAAAGTCACCCATATTGCACACAAGTAAAATGAATCATGTTGCTGTTTTTTCGTTCTTACTTCACCAAATGTCAGTTAGGTGGAGGTGGGCTCATTGCACCCAGATCACCTTCAAAATGAGTCCTTGATCGTGACAAAAGCTTTAATAATAATATTTAAACTGACATAAGTTAACATATCGTGTAAAACCAAAATACATAATTATGGAGGAAAATTTAGTAAAAATAAATAAAATAAAAAAGTGCGTATACGCCCTAGTGCACATTAGTTTCAATTGAATGAAGATCAATTTATATAAGACTTAAAAGAATGACAAAAGGAGATGTTCTCGTAAGAAATTTTAATTGACACACTTCTGGAGCAGTGGGAGTAAAATCAGAATTTACCATGGTCATGCTTGACTCGAATCACGTCGATGCAATTCACCCCGGGAAACCATTTGGCTCAGTCACATATGGCCAAAACAAATTATTTCTTGAATTTCAGTACATCACAATCAGAGGGAAAGTCTGATTGTGATGTACTGAAATTCAAGATCAATGCTTACCGACATCTCTTTTCAAATCCCTTCCTACTGACCTAAAGCTCGCACTGTGTCCATCTTTCTGGCTGTCTGTCTGTACTGAAGCAAATTTCTTCAAACATCGAACTGAATTTTTTCAGGTGGCTCCCAAGAAGTGGAATTGCGGTACCTCTCATATAACCTTTAAAACAAAACATGCTCTAACGATTTTGATTGTGGTTTTGTAAGTTATTAAAATAAAATTGTCAACAAAAATTTAAAAAAAAAACTCTTTTAATAATACCTACCATAGAATCGGCTTTTTTGTTTTCGATTTTCTTATAAACGGTTTGAAATTTTTTTTTTGAAAAATACGAGTACCTATCACAATATTCTTCTTGACTGATTTTAAGAATTATAGATTAACAAAATGTTATGATGTAGAAAAATTCATTTACCAGAAAAAATAGAGTTTGAATACCTGCTAAATTTCCAAAATTAAACTTTAATGCAAAAATGTTGTATATCATCCAACCTAAATCAGTGTGAAAAAAAAATATTATTATTTACCTTTTACCGTCAAGTCACGTCACAAATTGCAACACGTTGCACACAGTATCTGGCTGGGAAAGTGCTTTAAACTCTAACGACAAAAAAAAGAAGGTTAAAAGGAAAAACTTATTTTGTCAATATACGATAAAATAACAAATAAGCTAGGTAAACCATAAAACTTGAGGTTTCGCTCTAAAGCGGGTTTCCATCCACCAAACTCACTCAAGTGACTTATTGTTCAACCGAGCAAACACGATAAAACTAGCTCCATCAACATTCAACAACCCTCCATGCTACCCCCGTCCATCTCCAATTTGACCGTCTTAAGTGCAAAACTATGTAGGTATAGAGTATAATATATATATTTATATATATACTTCTCATTCTCCATCGAGGACTCTTGCCGTTACCATCATCTCCGAAAGATTGCCCAAGAAAATTTTTTTGAAATTAATTTAATCCCCTTTTGTTCAGATTCTAGTGCTCTTTCTCTCTCCTGACGGAACTCTGTGGCGTAGGTACTGAGAACTCTCGGTTGTTCTTGGTACTTGGGATGACGACGATGATAGCTAAAACAAACATATAGCCGCACGTATAATTATTATTATTGTTCCAAGTACCCAAACAGAAGTTTACTGGCTGAGAAAATATTTATTGCCACTTAAGGACGATAAGCACCTCTACACATGAAACAAACCATATATAGAGCTACTCACTCGCATTTCTAACTCTCCCTGTCCCTGGCTGTCTGTGAGAATGGGGGGGGGAGCACATAAATAGTTCAATTTCCAACAACCCCCTGAGAGCTTGCGAGTAAATTATACCTGTTTTTATGTGTGCGTGGTATTGGGGATCAGTGGTGGCTCCCTCTCTTGGGAAAAGGTGTAAATATTTCACAGAACGTTTACCGATGGCGTGGCGGGGCGAGCGGGAGTATCTTCACCAAGTTTGTATCTTTACGTTTCATTTAACTCGCGTAAATGTGGTCGCGGCACCTTGAAAATTGGGGTTGCACCCATTTCGTGACATTTAAGCTGCGATTTTTCTTTTTACTGGTATCAGCTTCATACTTCGCAGCCCCACAATCCTCATTTTCTCTGCCTCGTTTCGTTTTTCCTCCTATTACCATCCATTAACTCTCACCAGGAGTGATGTCGTTTACAATTTCATTCTCTATGGTGTAAAGGTAAGTAGCTTTTTTGTGGGCCTTCCTTTCTTTTGCTGGCGCTGCGCTGGTGGCATCTGGAGTCATCTCGAAGTCAATTAGATATGTGTACGAGCAAAGAAAAAGTATTTTGGCAGATTGTGTGTGAATTAGGGAGCGAGGGCTGAGGGAAAGTGATGTTGGAAAAGTACAAAGTCATAATTCTTTCTAACAACTCCCGCAAAATTTATTTTTCTAAAGTAATTTTCCATGTGAACAAGTTTATAGGGAGGTTTTTTTTTGGGTACGTAGATATGTTTTATTTTTTTTTGTTTTTGGTGTTTGTTTGAGAAGTTAAGTCTTTTGATTTGGTAATTCACCAAAGTGGTTGGGAAATATTGTTTCCTTGTGGTTGGTTCGGGAGTTTGCTTGGTAAAAAGAAGAATAATAAAAGAGACACAAGGTCCCTGTTGCTGACAAAATTAAATTCAAAAGCAGATCACACATAGGTACTTTCAAAGGCAAATTACCGTTACTTATCGAATTTCGAAGGGTTGTTTTCCGTCAATGGTGCGTGTGTTTCATTTTTATACAATGCTCGTCGATAGCATGTTAGGTGCCTACAACGTCTTTTTCTTAAAACTAAATAGTTTTGCTTTTTTAACTTTCTTTTAATCACTTCCATGTGACTTCTCAAATATTTTTTATATAATGTATTTTGAAAAAAAATTAAAAAAAATTACAAAAACAAGAACGCCGCGGGAGAAAATTTGAAAAAGCATACAATTCATAATTTGAATTGCTAAAATAAGCCAAATACAAAAATACAATTTTTTGAAAAAAAAAACTATTCAAATCCGTTAGACTCGTTTTTTCAAAAACTATTTGTCATATGTACAATATACAATCTTTTAAGTATTTTTATAAAAAAGAACGGTTTGCAAATTAAGAAAAATGCAAAATGGATTTTTCAAAAAAAAAATTTGTTTTTTTCAAAACCCAAAAAAAAAAAATTTTTCAAAATTTTCATTGAGATTATCATAAAAATTTGTATAGAAATTTGTCAAATCATGTTTGAGAAAATATACATGTGTTAGGTACTGTTTATACCGATTTTTTCAAAAACGTTTTTTGAACAAATATTTTTAATTGCTTCAAAACACTACTGAAGTAATTTCATCATAGTAACTATATTAGCTATAACTTAACATATCACCTTTGTGTTAAAAAAAATAATGTGTCCTTAAATGCTGTTCTTCAGGCGAAATTTTGACACAAAAAATTATTTTAACAAATATCTCGAGAACTACTCGTACATAATTAATGTAAGAAATTTGACAAATTATTTTTTACAGGAAAATCTAAAAATTTACCGATTTATGGTTTATAGAATTTTGACCCGAAATAGTTAAAATTCTATAAACCATGAATCGGTTTCCGAATTTCTTTACCGACTCTAAAATTCTGTGTTTCAAAATATCTGTAAGCAGATATTATTAAATTTTTAATATGAGAAATTCAGTATTTTAAAATTTATCCGAAAATGTCTGCAATTCAAATTTTTTGACTATCCTAAAAGTCACTATATAATATGTATGTTAAAATAAAAATTGTTTTCATAATGAATAAATTTAAACACTTTTATAGGTAAACCATGTGAACTTCGAAGGAAATAAAAATAACAAATGATAATAAATACATATCTACATAATTTGTTGTAAAGAAGTAAAAATTGTGAAACAAATCTCTTTATTTTTTTTCAACTGTGCTGTACATTGTACAATAAGAGAATCAACTTAAGATTCTAACTACACATGATCCCATAGTGATAATAATTATAAATTTAAATTCAATCGTTATCAATAAACCAGTTTTATTCGGAATTTTTATTTATTTCATTATCGAGGGGATTATTCTTTTTGGTGTGCGGGTTTTTTTTTCTTTAATTATTGCAAATGATTCTGCATTCTATAATCAATATGGGTTTTTTTACATGTTGATATTTATTTGTGGTTTTTAATAATATTAAAGGAAGCTTTAAAATATATTTTCAAGTAAGTCATTAGTTTACAATTGAACTTTCTTTTTTTTAATATTCTATTTACATTTGTGGGTTTATAAAAGAGGAGCAAAAATATTGAGGTTATATCAGATCTTCGCTTGCGAGTTCCGAGTCGCCCACCCTCGTTGTAATGTAACATTAAGTCTATATATTTTGATTGTTGTTTAACTTTTTTATAATATACGATCTCCTTCCCAGCACTACCTCCCCCACAACCCCCTTAACTACCACCTTTTTTTAAATCAATTTGTTTCCATTTCTGAGGCAACAAATTTTCAGCTTATGTCTTTAAGTATTTCAAAACGTGTCAAAGGGTCTACTCTCTGAAGTTTATAAAAAAAGATTTTTGTAAATTTATGAAAATTGTGGATGTATGTATGTAACTAAATATTTCAAAATTAAAAAATTTACAAATAATAATCCCAAACAACTTTTTGTTTTTTCTTTTTGTTTCAAAAAACAATTAATGAATCAAAGATCCTCAAACATGTGTAAAATATTCTTTTATTATAGAAACTTCCACAATAAGCCCCACTCACGCAATTGCTTAGCTTAATTGTAAAAAAGTGAAAACTAATATAAGGGTACAGACATCAATGTATGTAATAACTATTAGAACTAAAATCTTTTTTTTTTATTGTCATGATCTCGAGTGGGACCACAACCTTCCCACTCTACAGCTTCACCTTAATGCTCCACTTGTGGGAGCATCTAAAGTAATGAGTAGAGTTTTTAATTTTATTTGTTTTTCCTCTAAAGTTATTCGAATATTACCATCCCGATGCTTACAGTTAATTCATAGTTATATCACTTTTGAAGTACAAAATACTCATTAAATAATTCCACGTGAAATTAATCGAATGAAAAAAAAAGAAAAAAATATATATTATGCAATATAATAATCCCCCCTGAGGTCTTCGTTAATTTCGTTAAAAAATATATCTCGTTTATTGACGTGTGTTTTTTTTGTTTTATTATTATTCTTAAAATTCTGTATTTTAAATGCCCTCTGGCTGTAAGTTGATCATAATTGAATGTCCTGTACTTTTGCTTCCGCATAATCACACTTATACCCATTTACTTCTTCCTTGTTTGTAATTTTCGATTCATATTCAAATATGTATCATTATGACGAAATGTATATAAATGTTCACACGGCATGTTTTTAAATTTTTAATTAATTAATTTTTTTTTCCATAAATTGAACTTGGGTGTAAATAACAACAAACAATTCAATATAAAAAAACATAAAATAACTCAAAAGTGAAATAAATCCGCGTATTGAAATACGTAACATGACATGTTACCAATTGCAACATTATAAAGGTTCCTGCAAAACTATTTAAAAAACAATAAGATAACTGTATTGAACTTTTTTTTATAATCTTTAAAAAAATAATTATTGAATTTTAAAGTGAATTTCTAATTATTTAAAGAAAAACAAATTTTTAAATGTTCGGAAATAACATGAAATTCATATTGTTTTAAAAATTTAAAAAAAAATAATTTTTTAATTTAAAAATTTATTTTTGTAGAAATCGAGGAATTTGGAAGTTTTTTATTTAAACCTCAAATTTTGTATCTTGAATTGTTGAATTGACTGAGCTTTCATTTATCTGAATGAGTAAAAAAAAATATTTTTGAATATCTTAAAAACTTCACGTGCTGAAAAAACTCTGAGTTTCGATTTCGTACCTCTTTGTCACAAATTCGAAGTACCCTAAATTTAATTTTTTGAAAATTTAAAATATTTAAAATAAAAAAGTATGACACAAAAGTTTTATTACATTATATTGAACAATTTGTTTAGTTCCCCAATGGGGAAGGGGGACTAAGTCGGAGTTTTCTGGTGATACCCCTAACTATAGCTAAAATGTAAGTGGTCCCCGATTTCACATAAGTGTCACCACTTTTTTTACGATTTTATTAGAGTGCTCCCCATGTGCATTCTTATTTACTTTTATATAACTTAAATTTAATTGCATTATTTTTTCTTTTTATTAAAAAAAAATATTTCAAATGGTCATTTTTTGTTCGATAACACACAAAATAGTATCAGAGTTTATCAAATTTAAATTTAAAAAAATGTAGTCCCCACAAAAAAAAAAGTAAACACACCACAAAAAAAATTTCATAAATCACTCAATTCTTTTTAAATAAATTCTCATGCGTCTCTGTGAAATAAAACTTTTTCACCCAAACAGCAATCAAAACACAAAACCCTCTGTGAGTCCACAATAATTTAGAATGGAAAAAGTTAATATTATTTGAGCCCTAAGCGGATTGGGAATTTTTTTTTTTTTTTCTAAATTAAATTGTGGCAAAGGTTGTTGAGGTTGTGAAAATAAAGTTTCCCTCGCTCTATATAATTTTAGCTGATGCTGAATGCTCAATGACCACTTTAACTGTGTTCAATTTTGTGAGGAGAAAAAATAAAAAAAATAAATGTTGTTGTTATTGTTTGGATGTCCTTCGTCTTCTTTTCCGCTCATTTTAATAAATACGTATTTTCTGAAATTGTTGATAATGATAACGACAATGATGACAATAATGAAGGTGATGACTTACGATATTTTTAAAATACATTAATCTACAGCATCATTGCCATACTCTATAATATACGAATGTCCTTAGTATATATGGCAGGAGAAAGAACTCATGAATTATTAATGATTTCGAAGGGAGCAGGACGCACAAAACCCATATTTATCTACAAAAAAGGCACAATTTTCTTCATAAATTTGCCGGATATTCCTGAATATACTGAATAATGAAAAAAAAAAAAACGGATATACGTATGTAAGTTGGTAGGTATTCTAGGATGAGCTTTTGGTTATGAAAGAAAATTACTACATGTTGTACACAATAGGAACGATGATAAATAATTTTATTTATTTGTATGAGTGTGTATATGGTAAAGTAGGCCATTTTATTAAGCCATTGACGACGACGACGCACGGCGGCGGGGAAGTGTTAAGCCGACAATCTGAAATTAATTTAGTCATTTATCATTCTAATTGAGTTTTTGGTTTTTGCATTGGCAGCAAAAAAAAAATACCTACCTCAACACAAAAACAAAAAGAAAATTGATCCAATTGTTTGACATTGAGGTTGACAGTGAAAAATTAATTATTTAATGTACGAGGGGGTAACCCTTTTCGAGATTTGACTGAAGTCGAATGACAATATTTGCATTACACTCAATTTATAAATAAAATATTACATAAAATTTAATTATTGTTTCTAGTGTGTCAATATTTAGATAAATTGAGGAAGGTTTTGAAGGACAAGTTTTAGCATTTGCAATTTTAACTTAATTAATATTCGCTGTTTCGCGTGGAATAAAAATTGTGCGGTTTTTGTAGTTTATGTATAATGGTAGTAATAGGTACTTTGTGGGTTTTGATTATTTTTTTTTTAACATCCTTAACGAATTTTAATTTACCTTTACATAGGAGAAAGAAGGGTAATATGAATGCACCATGAGAAGCAAATTTGATAAAAACAAATATATTAACGATTTTTTTGAGTCTTGAGCTAGAACACTTTGTAAACATAAAATCTCGAAAACCTAAGATCATGATTTATGTTGACCAAGACATAACATTAAAAAATCGCTGAGTCAACCTATTTATTTTAATTCAAATTGCAGAATTTATTCCTTTCGGGATGTTGAAGCTTATAGGGATCTGGGGCTTTCTGGACTCTTAATTTTGTGTACTTAAGATTCTGGTTCTAAACCTTTGAGATACTCGTATCAACATAATTTTGGGGTTTAATGGATTTTAAGGTTTTGGGATTTCTAAGTTTCTTTTTTTGGGAGGTATTGGGTTCTTGGTTTTAAAACTTTCGTGATAATGGGTTTTTAGAATTTTGAGTTTTTCGAGAAATATGAATTTCTGAAGTCTTGGATTTTCTCGACAACGGGCTTTTTTATTTTTGACTTTTTAAGTTTTTGGGGTGAGGATTTTGAAATTTCTGCATTTCAAAATTTCTGGACAATAAACTTCTAATTTAGGTTTTCAGTTTTTCAGATCTTTAATTTTATGGCTTTCAGGACTCTATCGAATTTGTTTTTTTTTTGTTTGGGATTTCTGACTTTAAGATTCTGAATTTTAGACCTTCGAGGTATCAACATAAAACGTTTTTGGGGTTTCGGGCCTTAGGGATTTTGAATATTTGTGATTTCGGACATTTTGGGTTTGTCTTTTTTATGTTTTTAGAAGAATCTTAAGAATTTTGAGTTTTGAATGAATTAGGAATTTCTGCAGTATCTGATTTTCTTAATTATATTTAATTTTTAGGTTTTCATAATTTTGAGTTTGAGGATTTTAGAATTTTAGTATTGTGTGTTGGGTCTTCAGTTTTTCAGATCTTTGGTTTTAGGGATTTTGAATTTCTGGATTCTATCGTAGTCACACTTTTTTACACTTAAATACATACGTTATTAAAATAATATCTAAAGTTTTTCAATGGCAAACCGAGAGATCCAATAAACGCATTTTTTGGTAAACAGTGGCACTTTGAAATAAACGAAGAACTAAGGTTCAAAAAATTCTAACAGACAAAGTCGAAACTTTTGTGCCATAAACCACCTGTAACTAATAACAATAACCAAATCAACTCATTAAATCCGAATTCAATTTTTAAAAAAACAAAAACTTATGTTGGTACCTATACACAAATACAAAAAAAAAATATCACAGCTTCTTTGAAGCGTTCCCATCCAGCAGGTCCTATACCTACTTGCAGGTCCATACTTTTATTTGCTTCACAATCAATTTTCATCATTTGTGACCATCACTGGCCGGGTGTAAATTTTATTTTCCTCATGAATAAATTTTCAACGAAGCTGTTGCTTCATGAGGCAACTGATGCACTATACCATAAGCAAGTTAAATTTATATGTACCTCAAGGTTGGCAGCAGTCCAGGTCCTGTTGTACAACTACACAAAATGTCCACCTGTTTTACACTGGCACGCTTGTCTGAGCCACAAAAAGTAACAAAACGTTATCCATCTCTTTATGCACTACGACCTACCTTACCTACTCTTTTTTTTTTGAAACTTGCATGTTGCAAAATTATTTTATACCTTAACCTATAGTACATCATCAACCAAGCAGAAAGGACATCACTGAATAAAAACTTATCCTTAACTCAGTCACTCACTCACATGCTTCAGCGCTTTTCAAAAAAAAAAATATATTTAAAAATAAAACTTTATGCAATTTCAAACTTTTTTTTTAACTTATTTTATTTACGGTTGGAAGGAAAGAAAAATTCATGAAGCTTCTTTGAGTCATTTGTTTTTTTTCATTTATAGAAAGGATACATGTTGTAAAAAGTTTTGTTGGTTATAAAAAATATATGAAGAAGGTTTACCATTTTTATTGAAAGAATATGCTTTCCCTGGGGGTCATTATACATTACGGAAAGCAAAATTTAAACGAACTTAGTTTAATTTAATGAAAAAAACAGGAGTAATCGTTTAATAAATAAATTGACAAAGCAGTTAAATGCGACGCAAGTAAATCGTTGCTGCCTTATAGTCACCTTCAAGGTAAGACCGACTTGGTGGAACTGTGCGACAAAAAATTATTCGTATGAAAGCTATATTGCACTACGCGGCAATTGTGTGGTTCTGTTGCACTGCACATCCGCTGAGTGCGTTCATACCTTAAGTATGTATGCTATGTTTTAGATTTGGACAGTTGATTTAACCAGAGAATGGTCACACTGACCACATTTCAATATTTTTAGTAGGTGGAACTGGGAAACTAAGTCATATTCGAAAATTTAACTGAAGAGACTTAAGTGGTCAATGGGCAATTGAGTTAAAATTTTTAATAAGAATATTTGAGCAGGAAATATTATCAAAAAACAACCAAAACAATTCGAAAAATCAAAAATTTTGAAACTTTTTACTAAATACATAGCTTATAGGTTTTTTTTTTGGAATTAAGCAGATGAGATTTTTTTGATAATTGGCAGAAATATATGCCGATTAAAGCAGAAGCGTTTTTTAAATTGACGTGCAAGTTATAAGTATTTAATAAAAATACACTAAACCAAAATTTCAAAAAAAAAAAATTTTTAAGCCAAAAAATATTTCCTTCTTCAAGATCATAAAAGAACCACTTTCATAGCAATTCTGATCTAAATCCGTTCAAAAATCGAAAATCAAAAATACGGTTATATGTAAAGTAACGGCACTTTAAACAGTTTTTAAAAATTATTTTGTTTGCTAAATGATTTGAATTACTTACATAACGATCACAGAAAAATTTCATCGAAGTCGTTATAGGTAATTTAATGATAAATATGTTTTTTTTCTAATCGGATGTATGGCAGAATCCATTATTTTTGCTTTATCTTAAACCTCAATTCCAAAATTTGAAGATAATTGCTGAAGTGGTTTAGGTTGACCGGCAGATAGAAAGACATTTTTTCCTCATTCGTTTTCATAGTAATCTTTTTTCTGCCTAATACCTTAATTTTGATTATTTTTAAATCTCTTTACTTGAACCTAATAAGTGCAAGAAAAATAAAGCTTTTGATCAAATAATTAAAATAAGTAATACTTACGTTTTGCCAATTCAGACAATTTTTTTAACAAATCCCTCTGTCCCTACTTTTTTATGAGAAAATGTGCATATCCTTTTTCAAAAAAATTAATGAGTAATCAGTTTTTCCCAGATTTTGGAGTTATTATTTTAATTTTCCTGATTTTTTTTTGAAATCTTGTCTAATAAAAAAACTGATTTTCTGCAAAAATTCTCTTGGCCTGATTTCCCAATTTGATTCAGTTTTTGAGTTGCACCAACAATATCTAAAAGTACATGTGACCACTCTTTCAGAATCGCATTTTTTAAGAATCTTAGTTTCTTTCATTATTTTAATTTAACAAATTTTTTCTAAAACGTTAATATTTTTTTATTTGCAGATTTCATCAAGACAGACGTTTTCAAGAATCTTAACATTGACTGATATCCATAAAGGTATGTGACTTTAATTTTGTTGCCCTCCAAGACAAGATCTCGCCTTAGCTTATTTTAAACGAAAGCCAAATAAAATTATTAAACATTTTATTTATGAGCTTTAAAATAATTATAACCTCATAATTCAGAAATTCATCATTAAAAGCTTTAATTTTCAATTTCAAACCAAAGGTAATGCTTCAATAAGTGCAATAATAGATGACATTTTACGATAGGAAAGAACGCGGTTAATAAAATTATAAGTTTCCCCAATAGCTATAACTCACGCCTTATTAACCCTCTGAAATACTCGTACATATAAAATTAATTCAATACAAAATGTTCCTATACAAGACTATGCTCTAAGTATGAAATCTATATATGACATGTAAAAGGGATCTCTGGTTTGGTTTTAAATGATGATGTCGGTACAGTTAATTGATTCGTCTATTTATCCAACATCTTTGCATCATTTGAGGTAATTATACTACTGAAGATATCCATCCATCCATTGATAAGATTTAACTTGTATACAATGGCCTGCCGTTGTCTTCTTTTGGTCTTCTTGGCCTTTTCAATTAAATAGAGACCACAAATCAACTGTTGAAAGGATGAATGCTGCAGCCTTCAGTAGCAGTCTCAGTGATTTTCTTTTGAATGATGCCGATACTGATGCGTGTTGGAAGATGAAGAGATAAATTTAAATGAAGCAGAACTAACAAAGAAATTTACATTTTGAGGCTTTACAATGGTTCTATTGTAATGAGCTCAATTGAATGGAGAAACAAATTAAAATAGGGATCAACATTTTTGATAGATCCATTTAAAGCGAGTGCATTTTTAATGGTGCAGTAAGTAATCCCTTAGCGAGGAAAATGAATTTCTAGAAATTCTATGTTCTTAATCGAGAAGACCATAAAGCAAGAAGAGTAAATACAATATTCCTGGTCGTTTTTCAACGGTTTCTAAGTATGGTTTGATATTATCTTTTTCAAACTCGAAGTTGTAGATATTCTCACTTAGCTTAATTATAAGTGAATTCATAAACTTATGAACTTAAAGTTTGCATGACGTAATATACATTAATAAATTTCTATAAAACTCTAATCAGATTCCCTTCTCTTTAACATGGAAGCCGATTAATGGATTTATTTTTTGGAAATTCATCTTTGTTTTGCATTCCTTGCATAGTTCATTATAAGAAAGTATTTTTGCAATGAAAATAATTTGGTGATTGATCTTGTGGAATGCTTTACTGAAATCGGTAGCAATCGCATCGATAACGTCGTAGCCTTTTTCTATTGCCAAGATTAGTCAAAATGGATCAGACCATATTGAAGTGGAGAAACAGTTGATTTACAATTGAAATAATAAAGAGAGTCATAAACTATCCATTCGAAGAGATTGGGTGTGATTGAGAGTTTTGCAATCGATGAGGGTTGAAAGAGTTCAGTAAGGGACTCGCAGAGAGTAATGTCAATTTTTTATAGAAAAATTTCTTGGGAACGAACGTCTTTAAGAAATTACTTTGGCGTCAGAAGAGGAAAGAAATTAAATGTTGAATGTTGTCGGACTTTCTCTTCACGTTTATGAATTGGTAGAAGGGCTTTGATTAAGAGATGGGAAAGGTTTGATCCTCAGAATAAAAAAAAACATGTTCGAAACAAAATTCTTAAAAAAAACTTCAAAAAAACTTGTGCCAAAAAAAAAATATAAATATAAAAAGTTCAAAACTAAAATCATTTTCAGAACAACCGAGTAGGAATTGAATCGCCTACTAGGTAAGCCAAGTCATTCAGTCCATCATCCCATAAGTGTTGTTCGTAACTAAGATATTATTGGTACAGAGATTCGAATAGAACTTCAAAGTTAGTGAAAGCTTGTTGATAGTAAAAATAAGCGGTCAACGATGGAACATAGTACAAGAAGTCTTCCATTTCAATTCGACAGTTCATAGCTTGATGAGTGAACTCAAATACAATATTACGGTCAAAATTCCTGATTTTTCAATACTTCAATAGATATGTACTTTCAGTATATGGCTTGAGAGATAGTCAATAAGCTACCTTTTGAGGCAAACATAACAATTCGTTCTAAATCTCAACAAAGTGCCCTAAAATCAGCCTTTATGTAAGAGCAAAATATTGAATCTCAAAAATTTCAAATTTCGAGATGAAGCCATCAGTCAATGTACCATGTCAATGTGTTGACCATTTACGTGGTATGACACATGGACAAAAAACTACATTTTGAAAATAGTACAATATTTCGTTCGAATTAGAATTTCAAAGCTCTTAAATGAAACTGGAAAAGTTTTGATTTTCGAAGTAAAAATCTATGTTCCATTATTGTTTTTGTTGTAAAAAGAAAGACTCCCAAACCTAATGCAAAAGTCGTTTGGAAATACAAATAACTTCCA
Organism: Syrphus vitripennis; assembly: GCA_958431115.1. Lineage (NCBI taxonomy): Eukaryota > Metazoa > Arthropoda > Insecta > Diptera > Syrphidae > Syrphus > Syrphus vitripennis. The sequence goes on along the minus strand of OY288108.1, from coordinate 14,995,523 downwards.
ACCAAATCAACATTTTTTTAAAAATATTCATCAAAATTCTGCAGAAATTTTATTTATTTTTATTTCTTTGTTGGAATAATGTAGATAATAAAAATTAAACAAAAATAAGATATTCAGGATGACAAATTAAACAAACCAAAAAAAAAGGATTTAAACAAACAAACCTTAAAACAATCTTCATCATATAATAGAGTTGTGCGGAGCCAAAATAACTCCATTGACATCCTACCACAGATCCTCTTTTTTTTCTTATTCCGTCGTCGGTCGTCAGTATTTGTACACATCACCACACAGACAAAAAAAATACACTCAAATAAAATTGTTTATATTTTTTAATAACATTTTGAACTCATTACCAACTCCTTGGCCACTCTTAATGTAGGATAATTAAAAATGCGACCCAAAAAACTCCAAACGGAAATGAAACCAAAATGAACCGCACAAAGAAAGGAAGAAAGAATCCTGTGTTTTTTTTTCTGCATTTTAGTGTTCGTAATGTTAATGAACAGTGTTTTAGTTGGCGAGGGAGGTTGGTTGAAGGAAGGCAAACAGAACAAACAAAAAAAAAAATAAGCACCAAGGATAAAACTTCACGAAAAAAAAGGATAAAAACGAGGCCAGCAAATCACAAGTGACATTGTTAAGCTCTGTAACATGATGTTATCAAGGGTTTACATGGCTGTAGGCACACTTTCCTCTTCTTCTTTTTTTTGTCTTTGATAAAGTTTCGTTTTTTTTTTTGCTTGCTTCTGTGCTGTGTTACATATCATTGTAGCCTTATTCTGTCCCTCTGTGTCAATTGGAATAGAATAAGTATTAATAATGCATTGTGAACTTTGTTTTTTTGTAAGTATGTCCTGTAGTCCTTTAGGGAATACCGAACAAAAAACTGCGAGACCTCAATAAGTTTGTTGACTGAAATAGGTATGTTTGTACCGAATTAAGATTTATGATCCAAGTTTTCGATGCGTGGAATGAAATAAGGGTTAACAACTTGAAACACAAAAGGACATTTACATGGGTTGAACGGATTTGGTCATCCTGATTGTACAGAAGCTTAAAGTCTTATAAATGGGAATTCTTATGAAATTTCAATAAAATTATGGCATCATATCTTAAAAACCCTATACCGTAAAAAAAAAACATCTCGTATGTCCTTTTTTCTCATTTAAAATACTAATTTTCCACACATTGCAGAAACTACTCAATCGTTAAATTGCACATCATGAAAACCCCAAGACTTTAATAATAAGTCGATCAACTTTTAAAAGCAATACCATCATTATATTTCCCCACCCCACCCAACCCATCGCCTTTCCAACTCAGTCCCATACACATTGTAAGTGTACCATAATCTACCCAACCTTTAGGGTGTGTTTTTTTTTATGCCACAATCCTAGCCGGGGGAATACACAATGAAGCAACAATAGTAGCAAATAATATCAGCAAATAATATGAGCAACTGTACTCAATAAAGTCTGCCTTGGGTCATTTCAGTTCCAGCAAAAGAAAAAAAAAAAAACAAAGAAAAGAAAAGCCGAGTAGAGTGGAGCTCAAATCGAAAATGGAAGTCCGAAAACTCGTAGAAACATTAACCATCACTTAGTTCCACGAAGCAATTCTGCTCTACACGATTTGTGTAACTTCAGTTGCTTTCCCCTCTTCCCACGTCCTTCTGCCTCTATCATAGACAATAACATGCCATTTGGCTATTCTTAATGTCTTAATTTGTTTTATGTTGCCCTGCCTTTAGTAGCTATAGGCCCGGTTAGTGTTGTGTCGGTCGTAAACCTTTAGTGGCTTGGTTGTGTATTGTATTCCATCAGGACACACACTCCTCCTCACTTTGAGTACCTTCATCACACATTGTACACTATACGAATACAGCTATAAATTTACGCTCAATTTGTGTTTCAGTGCCTTGTAGCAATCATGAGGGTTAACAAACCTGCAACTTGGTCGTTAAAACATACAAATGAAGGTTTTTTCTATAAGAGGGAAGCTTGAAGGGATGACTTCGTGCCAAACATTTAATTTCTCAATCAGCTAACTACTGCCGCGTGAAATACGCCAAAATGTATGCAACACACAATAACATATACCAACTCCTACCCAACTCATACCTACTGCCGGAATGACACCGTTCGTGTTTTTTGCAAATTAAAGGGTGGCAAAGCGAGTACTGAAAGATTTGTATACCTTGATATGAATTTATGAGTGTAAATGCAAATTAGAATTGCGTTTGGTGAATGTGCTTCATGCAAACAGAAAGCCTTCTTCTATACTATGTATAGAAATGGCGCCCGGGTGCAGATCGTTATGTGCATATAATTGAATAGTGTAGCTCCGTCAGTGCGCGGTGCATGCCTTTAGGGTATATGGCATTGATTTGTCATGTGTATCCTAGCGAAAATTCCATCAGGATGTACTATAGTATTAAGCGAGAGATGAGTGTGGGGTGCATGAAACTGACGAGGAAAATGGCATAGTATGGTAATGCCATTTTCACAGAACCGCATATGCGGGTTGAAATAATTAAGTCTAATCGGTTTTTAATTGCTGCTTGCAGAGCTGTCGCCGGGAACAACGAACGGGTATAGAATGGTCGTCGTTGAAGAGTCGTTGGAGTCGTTTTCGTTTGGAAGGATTTCGTGCAATTTGTCCGCTCGTTTGTCCATATACAGGCGGCAACGGATGACACTCCTATTTTAAACAAAGATGAATGAGGGTGCGACGTGCCACACTGTTTTGCCTTGTTATTGTTGTTGCTGTTTGTACAATTTTTTTTTTCCCTGATCCCCAGTACTCCTTTTGCCGTTGATATTTGGCTTGGCTCGAAGAACCAATAGGTGTCAAACAATGCAGCAGCAGCAGCATTTTGCTGCTGCAGTGTTTAAACATTTTTCACATGGAGCATACTATTAATTACATTTTTTTTTTTTGTATTTCAAAACGGCTTTAAGGACTTTGATGATGGTTGGTGCATGTTATGGTATTGCAGCAATATAAAGTTCTGTAATTATTGGTACAAACTGATGAAGAAATTAATTGTGTGGTGTGAAAAGGCTTTTCGATAAAAATCGATTGAGATTTTTTTTTCGTTTTTTATGAAAATTTTATTTAAACTCTGACCACGTTAAATTGGATTTCAATAAATTAATTCAGATTTATTTGATACAGTTTAAAGCTTAAAATGTTTTTATGTTTGTTTTTTTTTTTTAATTTTTTATTTAAACATCAAAATATCTGCATCAGTTATTTATGAATACAATTTAAAGTTAAGTCAATAACAAAAAGTTAATTAATTATGGTTAACCTCCAGAAAGAACACTGAAAGATAAATCAATGCACTCAGCAAATAAATGAGAATATCTATCGCAACACATTGTATTACATGTTTAAATTTTAACTGACTTATTAACATAAAATACAAGCACTAAATATTCTAAGAACTCATTGCATTCTGGATAATGCTTTTAACATAAATTGTCTGTATTTAATACAATATCAATAAACACTCAGTGTACTTCAATTAAAGCCATAACTTATATGACGACTGCAGTTTTTCTCTGCAAATATAGTTTGGAGGTTACAAATATTTTGACTGCATATCGTTTGTACTCAGTAAAATCCATCACAAACTCAGTACATGTTACTTGTACTCAGCACATGATTTGAGTAAGTGACGTAATTTTAATTTGGTAAGCTTACGGATTTTAATTTCTGCATTCCTTACATAGTTCAATACACCTGGCCTTAGATTATTTATTAGGATTATTAAGTGTAATAAGTTTCATAAATAACTACTTACTTACTTATGTTGGCTCGACTAGAGCGTGGTGCTCCTAGGCCTTGTCCAATATGCCCCTCCAGCCGGCTCGATCTATAGCCTGACGTCTCCAGTTTCGCACTCCAAGTTGGCGGAGATCTCCTTCTACCTGGTTGCTCCATCGAAGATGAGGTCTACCTTGGCTTCTGACTCCCTCTGGTTTGGCGTTGAAGACTTACGCGCTGGAGCGTTCATGTCCATTCGCTCTACATGTCCCAGCCATCTTAGTCGTTGGACTCTAATTTTTCTGGCTAAGCTTATGTCGCTGTACAGCTCGTATAGTTCGTCGTTGTATCTTCTTCGCCAAATGTTGTCTTCTCGATTTACGCAAACAGGACCATAAATCGTACGCAGAACTTTTCTTTCGAAGACGCCAAGTGACTTTTCATCATAATAACATAAATAACTACATATACATAATTTCCTTTGGTTCAAATGTAACCAGTAGCGAAAACAATCATTACCCTACCTTTTATGTCTCTGTAATAATTTACCAAATTTTTTACGTTGACGTCAAAAAAAAAGTACAGGGTGGATCAATGTATGAAGAACGCAACCCTTATGTTAATAGTATCAAACGTCCTCCTATGTTGATTTGGGCTGAGAAATATTGTTAATCAAAAATATTAAGTATTGGACGTAGATCATCACAATCAATCAATTGTTGTCACCCTGTTCAAGTGTGGACAGAACAAAATATATCACAATCCTAAGAGCTATTTTTGAGATTAATAAATTTTGTCTTATAATTTATGTGCCAAAAAACTTTGAGTCCAAATTTAAGACGAAAATGGTCCAATGGCTAAAGCTATAGATCAGGTACTGACAAGCCAACGGCCTATTTAATATCTCGAATTAAATTGTTTTACGAATCCAAAACTTGCTCTATTGTACCTATAATAATCGCTAGTATAAGTTCAAGTCTTTGAAATTTCATAAGTTGCATAATTGTATCATTTTCAATAGAAAATAAAAAAAATAGTGTAGGTCCAAGAACTCTGTCTTGCGGAACCCCATCATTTATTTCTATTCTATTTTGTTTCTTTTGTATTTTTCAACTTGCTATCTATCTTTCTAAGTTAAAATAATGTTGTAACTTTGTAGAATATTGGCATCTAAATCTTGACTACTGTGGAATACAAAACACATAATAAAAATTATAACCGTTAACCACACCTCTATGCCATTAAATTAAACAAGAAAACCAACTGAGGTGTTCCTTTGGAGTGTATTAACTCAATAAATTTTCATAAGCTTTTAGTTACACAATGTACTCATAAAGCATAAAATGTACACCACATTGAAACTTAAACATCCACAACAAACATTAAATCTAAAGGATAATAAAAGAAATCCTTTTTATTGTAAACTTTAACCAAATAAAGTACCTGCCAGCCATATGCGGCACCATGTGCGATGTGCGTGCCCTTAAGTCTGTATTACTGTTGCGTGCCACATTCAATGCTATATTCACCACACATGTGTACTTTGCTATGCTTGCCGAAGCTCATCAATGACTATTATGATGTAATGAATTTATTTTAAGTACAGTATTATGATGTGGCACTCTAATGTTTGTAGGTACTACAAAATGGTAAAATTAATAAAATACCTTTATGGCATTGGTATTATATTTTTGTCCTTCCTATAAAAAGAAGTATTCATAAGCACAGTATAATTACTAATGGAACACTCAATAAAAATAATAAATTATTGCTGAAAATTAAGAAGCTAAAACCAAATTGAAGTTTAAAAATTTTAAAAACCGTAAGAATTTATTTATTTCAATAGAGGCTGAATATAATATTTTTTTGTTCAAAATAAATTAACTTTTGAGAACATTGACTGCAAATATACAAGACTTGTTTTTATACAAGAATACAAAATAACAACAGTTCTTTTATTTTCATGCTTGTTAACTTTAGCAAAATTCAAATTCCATTTCATTTAACATATTCCAAGTCCAACAAATATAAGATCGATTTTACATTATACTCATATGTAAATATGTACAAAGGTACATTACTTGTATATTCTAAGGATATGAATTTCAAATACATATTTCAATAAAGGTACAGCTTAAAATATAATTGGGTGCTATGAAAATTTTTTCGATTCGATTTTTGTTATTGTATTTTTGTCTGTAAACATTTTTTACTCACATAATATGTTTGAATGTTTCTATATGAACGGATGTAAGGTTCAATTTGTATATCCAACTTAATAAAAAAAATAATAACAGTGTGTTGTATTCATGTAGGTAGATATACATATATGAAGGGAGGTTTGCAGAAGATGAATTCATATATTGTTGGCCAGGGTAACATAAGGAATTTTTTTATTTTTTTTATATCACTGAATTAATTTTCAATAGACTTTATGGAAGTATTACCTTCTTTGACCTCGATGCGATGTAGAAAAATTGAGAATTTATGAATTTGATTGCTTCCGATGTTGGCTTTGATTTCGATATACAACAGAACTTTTATTACATTTTTTTATGGCGTATTTAAGATTAATGCATAGGAACATAATAATTACACATAGATACATTAGGTACATAAATACATTTTTGAAATTACGCTTATTTTTTATGGATTTTTATATTTCGGTTGTCATTAAGAAATAATATAAAAAATAATAAATCTTCACGGTCATTAGAATCGGTAATAGACAATTTTGTAAGCTTAATGGTACATAAAAAAAAGTTTTAAATGTATGAAAAGGTCACACGTGCTGTGTTTAAAATAAACAAATACTTAAAATAATGTTTGAAGTTAAAAATAAATGCACCTATTAAATTTGCTTAATTATTTTAAAGAAAGAATTTAGTATGCAAAATTTAAAAATGAAGTCAATATTTAATTTAAAAAAAATATTTATGAAAAATTAAAAAAAAAACAACTGAATTTCAATAATTGAGAAATCGGAAATTTTAGTGAAACGGTACCTCTCATATAGCAGAGCTATAAGCTATATCAAAATTTTACAAAAATATTTGACCAAATTTTAAAAACTGCCTGCTAAAAATGTAAAATATTTAAATTTCAAAATTTCTTATGATTTTTATATACCTACTTTTTCTTATAAAATTTGATCGAAATCAGATGAAATTTTTTTGAGAGAGTCAAAATCAAAATATTGTGTTTGGGAGGTAATTTTTAATTTTTAATCGAAAGTAAGCCAATAGCTAACATAAAATAACATTTTTAATTTTTTTTAAATACATATATGTATGGAGCTATATTAAATTTTATTGATTTTAGTGTTATATTGAAAAAATTCCACTTAATGTATTCATCAATAACACGAAAAAAGTTTAGTTTCAAAAAGTTTTCGGATTCTTCTAATTTATGGGGTCCTGTAAAGATTGGGCTCTGTGAAGATAGACCAACAAGCAAACAGATAGTAAGACTTGCAATATCTGTTTTTTTTCACTGGAAATGATATGAAATTCATAATATCAACAAATTTAATGAATTACTGGAATTCTAGAATTTGTCCCTAAAGAAAATTGTATTTCTTTATTAAAAGTACCTTCTACCTCACACAACTCAGTACCTCCGCTTAGTCCCTGGCTATAGGCAGCTGGAAATATAAATAGTCTTTTTTTAAAGTACCATACTCATAAAATACTTCGTTGGTTCCAAGAAATTTTCATATGTAGATTTATTTCAAAAGAAAATCTACCAAGTTTTTATGTATCTTAAAAGTCCAGAATGAAATATAAATACAACTGAATTATCGGTTAACACATGTATTTCAAATAATTTCTTCTCAATCCCATTAAAAAAAAAACTTATTTAATTGGATTTCAACTTTTGTATAAAACAAAGTATATTTAAAATAATTATGTATTCGAAAAATCTCATTCTGAATATTCTATTAAATAAATAAAATTCATGCACAATTTCCAACAAACCAAATTCTAGTTAATCTATTCAACAGATTCCTTATCCTACACAAAGAATAAATTTATATGTAATCCTTCTACTGTATTATAATTTCTTATACGAACCTTCCAAACGATTTACACCCAAAAGCTATTCGAAATTGATTCACTTCTAAATTCAAATGCATCAGCCGCATTCGATTTTATGTATGTAATTATAAAATAAGAATTATCACACTGCCTGCCTGTATGTCTGTCTGTCTATTATTTGATGAGTATATTTCTATTTGTCTGCCAACAAACCAATATTCTAGATTAAAATCATTTTACATTCAACATAGAAAACAAATACAAACATATATGATATGAGAGAGAAAGAGAATATAATCCTATCACTTTAGAACCTTAGAAACACGGTAAAACGAAAACAGGACTATATAACCAAGGGACATACTATAGTTACAAGTTACAACACCATCATCAACTTCAAAAAACATATATATCTAATGCAATTTTGGTTTCATTTACGTTTTAGAGATTATGATGAGATTCATATTTCGGAATATGCTAAAATTCAGCTTCTCTTCTATGTTATGTATATAACTTTAAATCCACCCATTCCCAACACTCGACCCATTTATCCTTTTGTGTAATTTTGAATTTCATCTTCCGGTCCCAAACCGTGCCTAGCATAGGTATACTAGACTATGTTTATGGTATATAGCTAGTCATTCTATATGCCACACATTAGTTTTGTAGAAATTCGGTCTGCCACCAACATATGAGCATCCACTTAAATTTCTATGCCAACCACTATGCATGGGGATTTTGCGAATAAACTTGTCTGAATTTCACCTTATGGCGAAAGGGATAACTTTTGATAATATTTTAGCTTTTTCTGAACTGTTCTAAAATTTAAGAGTTTATTATTCAACAAAATCGTTTAGTAAAAGTAACTTTCAAAAGAAAATGGGTGAAAATTTACAGTGTACCAAAGATCAACTAGAACTAAGAACATTTAGTCCGCTAAATGTGGAGTAATTTTGACTTCATCACCAAAATGCACCCAAATTATTTTTTTTTTAAAGTTGCACTAAAAATTTTAATAATTGTTTGTTTTTTTTTTTGGGTCATAGTAAAAACTACTCCAGTGACTATCGGACTACACATACCTCGTTCCTGGTGGAAAATTATAACTTTAGCTGTAACTTTTCATTCCCAATGTTGTTGCTGCCTTAGTAAAAATTACCTACTCCATTTATAGCAGACTAGCCAACTTCACAGGTTACATTCCTGTTGGAAAATTATAATTTCTCCTTTTTTATTATTTCGATGTAACTCTTTACTCCCATTATTTATCTTGCTTGGTGCCGTAGTAAAAATTACTATAGGATTAAATAGCACCATGTCCCATGCCTGGTGAAAAATTATAACTTCTACTTTTCTTTTAACTATTTGGCTGCAACTCTTCACTCCCATTTTTTTCTTCATTTGTGTCATAGTGAAAATTACTTTTGAAAAAAATCTTAACTTCATACTAAACCTACCCATATTCAGCAGAATATGGAACTCCATTGGTGATTGGTGTCATTATTGGAGGAAAATCAGAGCAACTCCTTTTTTTATATTATTTGACTGTGAATTGACTCTGGAAAGTGCTTTTCTCGAAATTATCTTGATATTTATTTCATCATGAATTGGAATTTCAATATGGAAATTTTTTTTACCGTAAACCCCTTGTCACCATTTTTTTTAACGAGAAGAGTAAATACAATTTTAATTTTTTTTTATAGATTTTGCAATTATAACAAAGTTTTTGGTACTTATATTTACATTTAGCAATTTTAAAATTTATTCAGACATTGAAAAAAAAAATAAATAAAATATTTTTTATCACCTTTCCAAATATATTAGTTTTTATAACAATTCAATATCATCGCAATTTATTGCAAACTTTTTTCTATATGTCTGTTTTTCTAATTTTTACGAATTTTTTGCGTCATGTTTAACTTCCTTATATTTACAAATCAAAATAGTCTCAACCTTTCAAGAGGTTGATGGTCGAAAATATGAATTTAAGCTTCCTATAAGAAACTTTAACGATGACAATAAAAAACTATTTCCCCATGTCCATATTAAATTCATGACTACATTGATTGGAATGTAATAAATTATTTATCAAAACAAAAACAAAACAAAATAAACAAAAATTATATATTTTCTTCAAAAGTATATTGCCGTCTAAAAGTTTAAAAAAAAATTAAAATGGTAACTTTTATCGCTTTTTCGTGCTTCCCAATTTCATTTTTTTAGGCAATGCATTGAGCTGTGAGTTATTAAATTTCTTGTCCCATGATTTTGTGGAGAATGTTAATTTCTATTCATAGCAATTCTTCACGATGACATCTGCATCTTCTTTGATTGTCTCTAGTTTTGAGCATAAAAATGCTTGTGAAATTCACCTTAAATAAAATACTCTTCTTATTTAAATTAAGCTCTTTTGGGGATACACACAACACTGACATGGATATTAATGTTCCCAGAGACTGGACCACAATCCCAAGAAAATAAAACCAAGAACTTTCATGTAAATATATGCACACGTAGTTGTTATCCTTGTTAATTTGATTCACAACAAATCCTTTGTGATACACTTAGTTGCTTACTTAGGTTTTACCAATGTTCTCTTCTGCCCATAGCTTCCCTAATAGTTTCTGCATTTTGTTCTTAGCGAAAATTTCAAGATTTGCTTTAGCATAAGAAGAGCAGTCATTTGGATGCATCAAGCAGCACATCAGAGGATGCATCCCAAAATTTACTTTGCGGTTATGCGTGCTATATGTCAGCGTTATACCTGCCTCCCACAGCCACACCCGGGTTGCTATATACAGCTATACAAGAGAGAACACTATTCCAAATGAAATTGATAACTCCTGTTGCATATGTTGGTTCTGGGGTTGTGGTTCTGTTGCAGAGGGAGTAGGTGATGAATCTGAAGTGGTGGCATAGTAAATACCGAGCAAGTCTACGGTCAGTTAGATACCATATTTATTCATAAGATCCCTTTTGCACATGTGAGAGCCGTAAGTAGATTTTAGATTACAAGAGGCTTTTAGAGTATATTCATATAGATGTATGTAGATAGCTGAATCGGATGTTCAAATGAATGAATCATTTTGCATGATTGTGTGTGATCCAATTAAATCAAAAGATTTGCTTTACATTTTGTTCTTGTTGTTTTATGTGATCTGTATACGTATGTTGTGTATGATGTGGTAAGACCAGCATGTTGTTTTACAGATGATGCTGGATCTACGGGTATAATCTAGAATATTTTTTTTTTTTTGATTTATCAGATTTGTTCCTTTTGGCCAAAACAAATCTCATATAAATTGCATACCAAAATCTTATGCATATGCATATAGAAGGGTTGTTGATTTACTTTCATGAACTGTATTACATATTTAAAAAAAAAAAAAACTGAAATCTTATAAAGTTCAAATAGGTACCAACATTTATGAGTGGAAACTATTTTTGTATGCATAAAATTTCATTTTGCATATGGGTGTTATAGAACGGTAGCAGCTGAATTATTTTTTTGAATTAAAATTTAAATATGCTTACAAATAAAAATGTATTAAGAAACAATAAGTTTTCATATAGTGAAATCGGCTTAATTTAGTGAGGGAAAACTGATTAAAATTTAATAAGATTTTCATATCATTTGAAGAAAAATACCACTTAAAATGTACATCTATAATACGAATAAGCAATACTTTGAAATGTAAATACAAAGTTTAGGTACAGGAAAAAAATTATCTTTTATTTGTGGTGTGAGGTGACTAACTTCCAACATTGGAATTTTCTGTTACGAATCGGCTGGGAATCGAAAGTTCGAACATACATAAAAATTGCGATCAAATTTCTGAATAATTTAGAGATGGCATCACTACATTGTTTTTTTGCTCACTCATACGATGTAGAATACATTAAGACTTACATTATATACAATGGTTATATTTTTCGTGAGTAAATAAGTTCAAAAAGTGGTCAACTTAGTTCACACAAATTAACTGAACTAGTTCCATCTTCTATTTCCTTTAGGTTAATATATGATTCCATGATTTGTCATCCATACCTAGTTCATACCGCCACAGTTCATACCAGTGCACACCATATCAACCCAGTTCATACCGAGAGACACTTCATACTTATGGGACAGTTCTTGCAAAATACACCCAACCTCGCACCTATCCTAAATCATATAGTTTGGTTAAGCAGTGAGGTTGCACCTCAATTTAGCAGTAATCTTTTTTTGGTTTGAACTGTCCCTAGGTATGAAGTGTTCCTTGGTATGAACTGGGTTGATACGGTGTGTAGTGGTATGAGCTATGGCATTCTTGGTATGTACTATACTTAACCCATTCTGTTGACAGCAGTTCTCATACATCGTTCGAACAACAAATTTTAGCTTTCTTATCATTTATTTGATTGCCATATAAATTACGACGTCCTGGGAACCGAGGAATCTATATTTTCAAAAGTTTCCATTTTGAGACTCTACAAATTTAACTATTATTCCTTTTTTTTTACTAAAAAACCATAATTTTCAAGTAATAGTTACTAATTTAAAATTACTTGTTCAATTTCTACTCAAATGATCTACAGCAAGTTATGTCAAAATAAACAATATCTACTCAAAGCTTTACTTTAAATTCAAGTACTGATTTATATAACGATGTACCTTAATAAAATGGAAAAAGTTGACTTATAACCACAACTTAGTGTTAGCCATCATATCGTATTAAAAGACATACATAAGCCTCTTTTTGTATCAGGTTATATCACTCCAACAACCAGCATAATTACATTCAAATCGATTGCAGCATAGTCAAACCAGCAATTTGCTATACATATCTATCAAGCAGCCATCACTAATCCCGTATCATTATCCTGTGAATGCTCTAAAGCACTTTCCTATATACAAAACATGTCACACGTATATTTCCATTACCGCATCCAACTCTGTGGGTAATGATATCAAGTTAAGAATCAAATCATCAGAGGCGCTTCACTATGTCACTTACGAGTATAAAACATAAGTATACGAACAAAATTATAATTCCGGCATAATAAGTGAACTGACAATTGACACTATAAGTAGGTATTATAGTCGTCTAGGCGAATACATTAACTAAAGGATTCAATCAAGCGCAACTCAAACCGACATCATCATCATCATTATCAGAGCGCTACAACACTGTCATCTTACTGACAAAGTCAATATAATGACAACGGCAACGACGCCGACGCCAACTCCGACGTCAACACTAAAGAACCTCAACCAACTTGCATGCAATTTGTTCTAATTCCCAATCGGATGGTATTACAATGAGAGAACAACTGAATATGGAGGAAGTGCATATAGTGGATAAGTGTAGAGATGGATAATAATGCTATATACCTCCTATAGCTATAAATATTGGTTGAAAGATTAAACCCAATTTGCTAATAACTATTAAAGCTCAGGTTGAAGATGATTCAATGTAGAAAAAGAGGTGAATTTCATTAGTCTTTTAAAAATTCATTTTGGAAAAATGACTTTTTATAAAAAACACGAATTTCTAATTTTAATTTCTTGTTCTTACAATTTTTTTAATTCAAATTTCCAAAAACCAATTTTAGGAAATTTATTTTTTTCAATAATGAGCCCACTTTACGCTTTTGAATTTGAAGTTTTTTTAAACTATTTTCAAAAACATAAAAAAAAAACTCATTTACCAGCTGTAATTTATAATAGCTAAAACGGTCGTTTTGCTAATAACTCAAAAACCTGCAGTAAAAAAGATATGTTAACCCGGATTAAGATTCAGCTAACCAAAAGCCTTTGAAAATGTGCCAACGAGTTTTTTTTTTTAATTTCACCAAAAGCCAAAATTTTCTGTTTTTTTTACTCTTATCTAACGAAGTTGACAAAAAATTAAATAGCTAAGATTTTGAAAAGTAATAAGAAGTATTTTGTAATTTTTTCAATTCGAACCATCATTGTCAAGATATGTATTTGGACTTGAAAAATAGAAAAAATTCAAAAAATAGGTTTTTAGCCTTAGAAAATTGAGTGCAACTAATTCAAGATTAATACAATATTTTAAAGCACTACAGAGATTTGACCCTGAATTGTTTTGAATACAGGCTAAGATATCGATTTCCTTTTCCCTTGAATAATAAAATAAAGTTGCTGAAATTTTTTGGGTACTTTTTAGACTTTTCAAGAAGAATAAAATGCGAAATGCAGCTGTAGCACAACTGTGTGATGTAACCTCAATTTTTTGCCTAGATTGACCTTGGACTTATAAAGTCAGTTTAAATGTTTTCTAACTCACAACCGAAAATCCGAAAAAAAAAATAAAACCCAAAGCTTCCAAAATAATCCAAAAAAAAAAAAACAAATTCCGAAAACGAACAATCAACTCAAGATCATATCATTTGCTCAAAATTGAATTCATCTTTACATAATTTTCAGAATTTTGTTTTTCAGAAATTTAGATATCCAGAATATTGGGACTTTTCTGTAAATTTTGAATTTGGAATTTTTACTATATTAAGTTCTTAGAATTTTCTGGATACATTTCGGAATTCAGGCTCATCAAAAATTTTGTAGCAAATGGACCCTTCATTCGAAAAAAAAGATCATTTATGGTGAATTTCACCTCAACACCTTTTATCCTAGAACCATATAATAATTACTCCATCTATTCAAGAGAACTTCATCTGAATCAATAATTCAAGTAAGACACTCCGATTTGCGGATTCACAAATGCAAACAATTGCGCTGTTGTGGAAGATCCTTTGCGGAAAGGTTCAATATTATACTAGACACCATATAAGAGAAGAGATACCTGGATCCAGAAACGAATATATTTCACAGCTTCTGCAGCTTTTGTCTCCGTCGTCGTCGTCCTAGTTCCCATTGCCGTTGCTGTTGTCGTCCTCATTGTTACCACCACCACCGTGTGGCGGTAGAGTCGTTTGTTTATTTATTATGTGTGCGCATATTTCCATTTTTGATCATGAGTGTGAACGAACGCTTGTGAAAAACTGGAAATGTGATATTATTATTGTTTTATTCTAGATTGGATTTGGATTTCCATCATGCGACAACGGATGCTGCTGTAGGTAAAGTTGTTGATGCAGCCCGCAGCTTGGCTGTATGTTTCAAAAAGGGGAACACAGGAAGAAAGCTTCCACCTACGCCAAAAAGTAGATGATATGTTGATATATGTATATGCATTTACACGTGATGTCCTTTAACTCTATTTATATGATTGTTCCATAGGTAAATGCAGTATTGGGATATGGATTTCATTTGTTCAAAAAGATATACGAAATTGATGGCCGTGTGCAATAGTGTTATTATTCGTATAATAATAATTAATGGAATTTGTTTTATTTGTTTTTTCTTTTTTTTTTTGACACCGCGGAAACATATGCGGACTTTCACAACGCGGTTTTGTTTTGATAAATAAATTTGTTCGCAACATTTATTCATATTTATTTCTGTGTGTTTTTGTATCATTCGATAGCATGCAAACTTTTTAGATATATAAATCTAGGTAGATGTATATATTGTTGGTAACTAAAGCAAAACTGTCCCAAATGGATAATAAAGTTGGTTTTAATATCCACTAATTGCTGATAAAATGACATTAAAATTAACTCGGCTTATAAGTATGAACATACCTTTGTTGTTGATTTATAAATAGGGATTATTAATAAAAAAGCAATATTTTTAGAATGACGAAATTTGAATTCCTGGTGAATTAAGTTGAGCAGTAATAAAAGCACTACTTTAATCGTCATTGGGAAGCGTTGCGTCAAGTTTTTCTGTACGGGTGTGTTATGGTAGAATTGGTAGAGACATACAATTTTATGTCAATCCGAATTTTTAATGTCAGAAGTACTCTATTCTTGACTAGTGATACTTTTAGAGAATTTGTCATTCAGGCAATTTTGTGTATAGCGCGTTTTTTAGATGACGTCAGAGCTTCTTTGTAACATCCAAAAATAAGACATTCTTATTTTCTTTCAAACAAAAGGTTGTATGAAAACCATAAAAATACCACTTGCGGCTAATTTTGGATCAAACTTCTAATTTTAAAGTTCAAATAGAAAAGATCAAATGCACTGGGCTGTCCACGAAGTATTAATAAAGAGTAAATATATTTAATTAGCAACAAATCAACCACTTCTTTTTAAAACATCGAATTTAGAAAAAAAAAATACTTTTGAAAATTATTTGAAAAATCCATTCTTTGAGATGCCATATTTATTTGAAATTCTTGAAATTAGCATTGCATGGTAGCATAGAATTAACTGCAATCCCCATATTTTGGAATCTAATATTTTTTGGAGTCGTTTTGAATTATGCTTAAATTCAGTCAGATAGACTGACAGACAGACAGACCCAAGTTTGATCAAAATTTCGAGTTCGTACACCAAAATAAAGTTTAAAAAAAAAGTAAAATAAAATAAAATGCACAACTGGATCGCGCGAGCTTGCTCCTAAAAAAAAATTCTAAAACAAAAATATCATTAGATAAAAATATGTAGACCCATATACAAAACCATTTATGAGAATATCGAAAACCCAAAATTTGGTTATGTGCTATATTTTTTGGCTACATTTTTTGACTGAACTAACCGTTAAAAAGTTTAAATAATTTTTACCCCGTCCTAAAATCAGCAGCGGCGTCAATGGGGATTTTTTACAATTTTTTAGAAAAACCAAATATCCACCAAAATTTAGCATTCCGGCGATTTCTTTGGCATGGTGTTGATCTTATGTCCAACAAGACTAATGAATTATGCTATTTATCAAAGTGAAATATCATAATATTAATATTTTTATTCAACATATTTTTGAAGCTTTAAGTAAGTTAAAAATGTCAACCACGAATGTACCTACTAAGTACTTTATACTAAATTTTAATTTTTTCTCTTTACTTCATGAACCCTTTGGGTATGCTTAAACTTCTTTCCAAAACAGCAACTTCTCCCTTCTGGGACCACAAATCATCTTCTATATCTTTTATATGCACTTTTGGTGTCATATCTTTTTCATTCTTTTATATACCTACCGACTACAGAGAAAAAAACAAGAGCAGCAAAAATAAATTTCTTTGCATCTCATTTATCCTCATAAATCTTTACAGCAAATTACTTTCAAAAGAAGTTAACTCAAAACAATGCTATGCCATGCTATTCAGTTCAGATGATGACACAAAAAGAGGTCCAGGTCCACATCCACATCCAACATATACAAATGCACCCTTATGTTGCTCATTTCCGTCAAAAACCAAAACGGAAACAAACAAAAATAACAACAACAACATCAACATCAACAAACCAACCACCCACCAACCTCCTCTTACACTTGTCACATTCATTCCTATTACCATGGCATGGCAGCAGAGAGAGATACTTATGCACAAAATTTATGGCTGCAGCAGCTAGTGAGCTAGCTATGCGATGGTGGCAGCATTTTAACCAGTAACGTAACGAAACGGTTCCTCGTTCTTCTTTTGTATTCACTTGATTTATTTCTGTGTGACAGTTATATGCATAAAAAAAAGGATGATGTCGAGGTGGAGAGGGTGGGCCGGACATACATAAGAGAAATGAAAAGAAAGAAAATGATAAAAGAACTATTTGGCATTTCGCGTCCTAACACCGAAATGATATGCTCTCCTAATTTCTTGTAACCCCAAGTCACCCCATTGCCCATCAACTTTACAGACCCCGTGGTGTGCTATTTTTCTTGTTTTTTTGTTTGGGCTTGTAGGTTCTTATAACAGTTAAAAGAACAGTGGATCAACTGCGGCGATGGCGATGCTCTCCCTTTTTATATTATTTACAGTAAAGACAAAAGTAGCGGAACTATGGTTGTGGTTCTTAGAATAGAAAAGAATGAATGAAATGGACAATGACTCGCGACAAAGCGCAGATCTGGGGCACTCGGATGCTGATATTAACGGTCCACTGGTAAAGAAAAAAAAATTAAAAATAGTTTGTTAGGTTATTTGTTTTTTTTATTTGTTTCTGTTGAATTTTTGTCGACATCAACTTTACCCAAGTGAAAAATTTAAGCCGGACAGAAATGACATAAAAGAACAAAAGCACCCCATTGGGAATAACATTTTACAAAAAGAATTCCTGTGGAAAGATTGAAAGAACAATTGACTATTAGACATATAGAAATGATGACAAGGGTGTTGGGTTTTTAATCCGATGTGAAAGAGTTAAATATTTTGTAACACAACGAACTTCGAAAAGTTTAAGTATTTTTTATAATATGTACTTTGACAGTTATATGCTTCTCAGGAAGTTGTAATATCAAAAGAGGTTTTGAAAAATTGATTCAATTTTTTATTGGATTTTATTCGAATAATGAAGATTTTGGAATGCTTGTTTTGTTTTCCACGATATTTCCTTGTTTGAATAACGCATTTTAAAACTTAAAACTTTGAAAGAGTATTCAATATTTGGTATATATGATTCTCTTCAATTTCAATTTAAGTCCCGAAAATATAAGCAAACAAAAAGAAGACAAAAATAAAACTGAAACATAAATGTCATCATTTCAACTATCATTAGAATGCAAACAATTTGGTTGCTGCTTCTTTTTTTAAACAAAATTTGTTTTGGGTATTTGGCAATGTTCTTAAAAGTATACATCTTAAGACTATCTGGTTTCTAGTTTTTGACTTTGAATTAACAGATGCATTGAAAACAAAAATTTTGATAACGTGAAATTTTGAAAACAAAAATGTTTCAAAAAAAAAGGAATTTAAAAATTTTGATTTTCAAAATTAACTTTTCAGGGAATATTTCCTAAAATAACTTGGTATTTAAAGCAAATTGAAAAATGGACTTAAGAAAAACTTTAAAACGTTTATATAAAGTATTGCTGTTATTTTTCTTAATTTTTCTGTTTAAGTCATTTTTTATCTTATTGTAGGTAATCGTCATTCTTATTCCTGGACAACATTTTTTTGTTTTAAATTTTTTGTTCTTTATTTTTGACAAAAATTTTTGTTTGTAAACATGTTTTCTGTAGACGAATATATTTGTCGACTAATTTTGATAAATTTTTTTTTTAAATTTGATAAACATTTATTTTCTTAAATTGATTTTGTTTTTTGATTTTTTTTTTTTGAAAATTAGACTTAGAATTTTCTGCAACATTTAAATAAATAGTTTAAATAGTTTATAGATTAATTGCGTTTGGTAATATAGAACACAAATTTCTGTTTGAAAAATTCTTTCGATGAAATTAATTTTTCCTCAAAAAAAAATGCCCCCAATTCTCATTGGCGCACAATAGGAAGTCAAGTAAACTGTGGCGTATACGCATTTTTTTTATTTTAATGATTTTTTTATTAAGCTCTGTTTTAATAATTCTGATTCTGTTTAAAGTAAAAATTTTATTTAAAAATGCATTTTTGATACATACGAGATTTTATATTGCAAGATATCTATTTATATTTTAATGGAAAGTTTTACAATTGCGAGATAATAAAATGTGGAGCTTTTATTTTTGAGATTTTCTTCTCTATATTTAAAAAAAACAATATTATTATATTTCGTTATTCAAGATTTTTTGAGATAAGCTATCGCTCCCACTCTTTGAATAACATCGCAAGTCAGTAAGTTACATGTTATAGGTATATACGTTCTTATTCAACTTAATTTGTTTAATGACCAAAGAATAAAAGAAACAAAGAAAAATAAATATGTAATGTTTAACTTTTACTTTTATTCAACAACAAATTTATGTGAATCGCTTTAAAACCTCAACTCAGCTTAGTGAATAATTTTCATGTTTAAAGTTACAAACCATGGAAAACTACTTGTTAAAGATAATAAACTTGTATTGCTTTATTTTAAGCTCAGTTTAATCTGTGAAGCATGGCGTTAGAATAATGTTGAAATTTAAGTGATATGCTTGTATAATATAAAAAAGTTGTTTTCTGTTTATTGGTCAACATCAAAAGTCATGGTGCACTGGCAAGAAGTACATTATTCTTTCCGATCTTATCATTGCCTAATGGTATCAAATTAGCTTTTCATGAGAGAGCACCCTTAGTCAAATTGTCATCATGATTATAGGGTAATACATATAGGTACCTACTTCAGGTTATTATAAAAGAAACACGAGATGTTGGAAGATTCTCAGAAACAAGATTCAAGCTATCAGGTTAGTGGAACACAAAGTTTTTTTTTATTTCTTCACATCATACATAAGTTGGAATTTTCTTGTTAGAAACGAATGAAGACCCATTCTCTTTTCGAGTTGATGGTAATTGATGATGTCTGGATAGCAAGGTATGAATAATTATACGTGTGTACCTGTACAGTTGTACATATATATTCTTGGAGAAATCCACTGATGAGTGAAATACACTGTCATGGTTGATGTACCGTGCTACTAAGAGCTCCTCATAAAGAATTATTATATTATTATGAACTCAAATTCGATGGTAATTAAGTCATTTCGTTTCTTTAGTAAGAAAAGGGGCAATAAAGCAAAGATTCTTCATGAGACAAAAAAAAAACATCTTCTCTTGCTTTTGTTTATTCATTGACCATGAGATTTAATATATATATGTATCTGTGTGATGTGTATGTTGTTGCATTAGATTCAGTTGTTGCAATTCATCACATTATGTTCATTATAATTGGAACATTGTGCATGTACAGCTGAAGTAATATAAATAATTTTTATTGTGCTATTTTTGTTGAAACTATTACGTTGCACTTCTCCAATTTATTTTAATAGAATGAAGCAAATGATTAAGGAAAAGTGATCATAAAATTACATAGTGTTATTTTTTAAATAAAGAAATTAATTATTTATACAAATTCAAATAAAGCTGATGCATTTTTTTACTTTTTTGCAGTCAATAAAAAATAGAAGAAAAATGGTGGTTTTTCACTTTATAGAATATTGCAATCTTTGCGAATGCATTCTTTAACAATCGTTGATTGAATTCGAGGAATACATTCATTCATTTTTTTAATTGCGAATTTAAACTGCACAATCAGCATTTTTTACCTTAGAAAGATGGCATTCCTTCTAAGGTAAAAGAATGCTGATTGGACAATTTCGAGACACAGTCTTAAAAGAAAAATGATTGTTCTTGCATTTTAATGCAAGTGACTAAAGATTGCATTCCAAAAAGAATTACTTAAGGAGGTGGAAAGTATAGAAATGTTTCTAGTTTTAGACTTTTCATATTTCAATTTAAAAATAAATCGCTAAATTTAAATAACAAAAAATTGAATTTATATAAATATGTATGGAAATTTGGCATGTTTACTACTTTTAATAGGAATTTACTTTGTTGCGTAGATATCCTTAATTTATCATAGGCTCCTTTTTATGTTTTTGTTCTTAAAGCGATTTATGAGTCTCCTATTTCCTTTTTTAAATCCCGAGGTTCTTACAAATCGCCAACGATTTTTCCATTTGAACAATCACAAAACAAAACACCATTATTCATTGCTATCTTGAATTCATTCAATTTTTTCCCCCTTACCCAAAACTTTAATTTAACTTATCTTCTGTTACAACTCAAGTATATTAAAAACTTCAAATCAATTTCATTAACTTTACACAAAAGAACATTTTCTAATTCAATGAATTTTCAAGACGTCTCGCCCGCCCGCTCGTCCAGTTCAAATCAATTGAAATTTTCTTCTAAAATAATTGAAATTTCTTTGGTCTATACTTATACACTTTGTTGGTAATGTAAGTGTTTGTGTTAAATCGCAAGAGTGGGGATATATTTTCAGAATGAATGATACATTATATAGTTGGAGTTAAAAAACTTTCCTCTTGAGCATCACTTGAACATTTAAACACTTTTGATATTCCTTTGAAGCAAATAATTTGATATAAACCACACCCAAACCTACCTTACTACAATACGAGTACACTTCAGGCTAAAAAGCACATCAATTATACAATGAAATATGTATTTTGAATTCCGATGTAAAACAACAACAACAACAAAAAAAACAAAGTTTTCTAAGTGGATGAATAAGAGATTTTTAACATTTACGATATAACTATCTATCACAATCACAACTGATTCGTGAAAGCATCTTTTCTCATTCTACGAGTATATAATATTAACTCCAATATCTAAGAACCACCATTTTTATCCCTCATACTCCTTGCATAGTATATGCAACACTTTGGCGTAATTGAATGAGAAACTTCATCCGTTGCTTGGTCCTGGATGCTCATAAGGAATTTTGCCTGCATTTTTGATGAAATTTAATTTATTTGAAAGGCGCGAAGGATTTTTCGTGTCTCTAACTTTTGCTCCTTCAGCCACCATCATCTCCCTTCCCCACAATAACAACTTTGAATATGTAAGAACTTAAAAACTCTTCCCCCCCCTTGTGTTTTCTGTCCTGGAATGGAATTTTTCCAAACAAGAAAATAAAAAAAAAAACAGCAAACCAACGAACCCACTTGAAAGAATATTCTTATTATAGAGTAAAATATTTAAGGACCAAAGAAAGGAGCCAAGGAGCCGAAAGCAACTTTCAAGAAACATATCTTGTTTTCTCCCATCTCTCTCTCACAAGAGGTTGCCCATTGTGTGTGGTGTATAGAAAAGTTTTTGCATTCCTTTTTTGCATGAAAGAAGTCTTATAATTAAGAATATCACATAATCGAAAGTCCTTTTCGAAAGTCCGTCTTGGGTCCTGGCTGTTGTCCAACAGAAATATTAAAATTTTCCAGAACAGGTAAGACTTTAATTATGGATGTTCATGGTACCTGTCTGAGAATGCACGTTTAGTTTTCAATCAGAATATGACCAAAGCAAAAGGCCAACGAAATGTTTGGTGCAAAGGCAAACTGGCAAACTATTGGCCTTAAGGCATAACTAAATTATAGAACATATAAACTCAAAGGATAAAAGTCCTTAACACATACTCGTACATATAGATATAGCACTGGCATTCACTTCCAAAAACTTGTAGTCCTCTTTGAGCAGGAGTTGAAGTTCTCTCCTTCCTTATACTCAGATAGGTAGATATAGGTCTTCTGATGTTGATGATGATGATGATGATGACAATGATGCTATGGTGTCAGACAAAGATTGGAGTGTCAACAACTAATTCTAAAGTTTTCAAAAGGGGAATTATTTTATAATTGCAAAATTTTGACAATGATGTTACATAACAACTTTGATGGACTTTTCTGGGGTTCTTTTTCTTTAAAACATATTATCTTTCTCCTTTTAGTCCTTCGTTCGTTCATTAGATTTCAACAATTTCACTTAGATAAAAAGTTTTGTAAATCAATTTGAACAGAGAGTCAAAATACGGTTTGATTGACTCGACGATCAAAACATTTAAATTCTAAAAATCTACTGATTTTGTGTTTGAAGCAAATGTTTTATATCATTTTGAGACCTACAAAAATAAACTAGCCTAGTTATGAATCGCCATATTTTTCGCTTAACTATACTAACTAATGGCTTCGTTTAATACCAAAACATTTATATGCGCCTCCCGCCTAAATATGCCATCCATTCAGCTTTACTGACAAAAAAAAGTTCAACCAACTGAAAGCATCATATATAAATTTCATGCATAGTTTCATTCATTTCAAACATTTCCACGAATTCGTTTGCTTTTGAATTTAAATTTAAAAATTAGGTCAAATGAAAAAGCATATCCTTTTAAACCTGACCTGACCCAAACATAAAATATAAAAAAAAAAAATATCTTCTAAAAACCAACCATATATCTTTTTAATGCTTACTTTACTTAATCATCTAGTTTCCATTTATTTTGTCTATTTGCAGTTAAATTTATTCAACTTTAAACCATCATCAATATAACAAAGAGAAGAGAAACCGTGGTCCGTTAACGGAATACCATGAAAAGACCCAATTGAAAAGGGCAAGCTGGTAGCTCTCATATATTCATATACACAAAAGGTAAGCGCATCAAAATCCAAATAAACCAAACGTGAAGTTTCCGCACAACAATTTATTTCTATTCATTTTTTTTTTACTTTGTTGTTTTTGTAAACAACTTAATTTCACGGATTTTTTTTATCGAGCATTTCACAGGCCAAAAAATACTAAAACTAAACCAAACATCATGTATAGAAGTCTGGAATATGATGTTGCTTAGTAGAGCATGATGCATAGGTTAGGTAAACTGTGAATGCTTCGCTTCGTGAAATTCGATTTCATAATAATTTTTTTCATTTTATTTATTTATTAAAAAAAATAACTATACCTACATTTGAAAAAAAAAAGGAAATTATAATTTAGATCGTCAATATTTGTATTTATAAAAATAAACAAGCTTTCTACAGGTGGCAGGTACAGAAATTAATTTTAAAATAACTGGATGGAGCCCATAAAAACAACTACTACAACATTCTAAACCAAAATAATTATTGCCATATTTTAAGGGAAACCGGGTAACGGCTAAAACAAAAATCAAAAATATTTTACCATTGGTATTTTGAATTTAAAAAACACACTTAATTTGTATATTTTTTTTTCATTGAAAAGAGTATGGATCAGAGATCTTAAATTTGAATTAATACACTTTTAGAAATTCACCTTTGTCAGTCATCTTGGATTTTTGCTTTTATTAAAAAAATATATTTGTTTCCGTAAGTCCCAAATAAAATGTTAAGACAATAAGTTGTTGTCTTGGTACACTCGTCACGATTTATGTTCGCAGTTTTGACATATAGCATGTGTTGTTTTTATGTGAGAGGCATAAAATAAGTTTGAAAAAAAAAATCAGTTTGAACAAAAAAAACTGTATGGGGTTTTTCATTGGTAAATAAAGATTTCTTAGTAAAATTGATTTTTTTTCATGACGAATGGAACACAATTAATAATTGATTTTTTATTTATGATACTGTGTTGGTGTTATTTCTTGTCGGCGAAAATACTGTCGGTGTAGCTGTCAAATCTACATTCAAATTTGTTTTCAATTGAAAAGTGTTTAACAACAATTTTAAGCATATTTTAATAAGAATTATTTATTTTAAACAACATTTTCACAATCGAATTTTAATAAACAACTCACAAACCACTTTAATCAAACTGACAGCACAAATTGTTTTAGGGTTAGTGCATGGAAGGTGAATCTCTCCAAAAATTTAGATCTGCAAAACTGATTATAAACAAAAAAATAATCAATTATTTCTGCCCAATGAAACGCTATAATTGTCAAAATCAGTTTTTTGACAGATTAAAATCAACAAATAATTGATTATTTTTACCAATGAAAAACCCCATTAGTTTAAAAGTAAAGTTTGAAAAAAAATGAGTGAACAAAAAAAATTGTAGTTTAAAACTTAATTTTCAAAAACCATGCGGAAAAGAATTCAGTTTTGGGTCTTTTCGCACCATCACCCTGTACATTTATAAAAATCGAAATTAAAAACTCTTTGTTAAACTCTCTTTATTAAAATTTATAAGGAAACAATTTGTCTCTTTTTTCCAACTCACTCCATTTCTTGTTCATCTAAGAGTTTATTTAAATTAATTAGAAATTCCTGTTTGACCTTGCGTTGTCTACTGTTGGATAATTTTCTCAAATCTGGCAAAACACTTTTAAAAAATGTTAAGTTTGTATCTTCAGATTCATTTCCCTCAACTATTGGTTCTGCTATTCTCTCAACAACTGCTGTTGTTGTTAGTTTTCTTTTGTTACTGCCAGAAGGGTTGTCGTTGTAGTCAATTGATCGTTCATCCCAATCTTCAAATTGAGACACTTGCTCAGCTTTTCCCCCCGTTACTATTTTTTTCCTCTTTTTATAAATTGTATATTCAGTTATTGGTTCATCCCAATCTTCAAATTCTGAAATTGCGCTTGGAATTGAAGATGTGCACAGACTGTCATCTTCGATTTTATCTAGTTCTGTGTTGCTTTCATCAGTCTTTCGGATTATATGATGGGACATCATAAAATCTTTCAAAAATGACATTGCACCCGAAAGGTACCATATTTTTTTCTTTCTCGCTACAAAACCAGTTGGAGCTGAATTGTTCTCTCTGAGAAATCTTGCATATGAAACACGAAGGGTTGTATATTTTGTTTTGCATTCAGTAACTAAAAATAATATTATATGTATTTAGTAGGATTGGAAAAAAGTACTAATTTTTACCTGAAGTTCCCATTTCCCAAGCAATTTCCTGCCATAGTTTTTCTGTTATGCCTTGAGCACCATGTTCTTTTAAATTATAATTGTATATTGGTGGTCGGTTTTTAATTAAAAACAACAATTTTTCAATATCAGCATTAGCTACTTTCTCAGGACCTGCTGTTGGTTTAATCTTCTCACTATCAGATGGGATAGCTGTGTTGTAGTCAATTAATGTTTCACCCCATTCTTCGAATTCAGCTTTTATGCTTGGAATCGATGACACCATGCTGTCATCTGCATTTGTATCTTGTTCTAAGCTGCTTCTTTCAGTTCTTCTATGAATCATCATATGATCCTTTAAAAATTCCATTTTACCTGAGAGATACCATACTTTTCTTCTTTTTCTTGAAGCTCCGGCTGAAGCGTTCTTTCTGAAATATCTTGCATATGAATTTCGCAGAGTTGTATATTTTAATTTGCAGTCAGTAACTAAAAAATATAAATAAAAAAAAAATTATTATTTTGGAAAACTACTAACTTAGGTCCAAAAATGTTTGAACTTTTCAACTTTTCAGAACAAAAATTAAATATACATATGTATACATATGTAAAGTACAAAATAAAATCTCTGCTTCAACATCTATTGCAGCTGCGTCTACTGTCTTCCATTCTGTACAAGTATTTATATTGCGCCTTTATGCTTTTATCAAAGCCATTCCGTCCATGCTTGAATACATTAGTTTTACTTTAAACTGACTATTAAACAGTAAAAAAAAAATGGCGCAGGTATCACCATACCAACCGGGAGAGGCATTTATGAGATGACAAATTGACAACAATGTTCATAAAGCCTCACATAATCTTTTTATTTGGATTATCCGAAAATAATAATAAATTGTGAACAATAGAGTGAGAAAGAATAATTCGTCCAATGTGTTTCTCTTCCTACCTACTCCGTTCCCTGGCGAACAAAAAGACACAAACTCAAGAGCGATTCATGTTTTCCCTATTTCTCTCTCTCACTCTTCCTACCTACACACCTACATACCTACTGCGTTTCAATGTTAAATATTAAATAAAACATTTTTTTATAAAATAGAAGAACTTACCTGGCCATTGCATATCTGCAGCGATTTCCATCCACAATTTATCTAATACGCTTTTATCACTGTGTTCTTTTAATTGAAAATTATAAATTGCTGGACGCCTTT
The DNA here is from genome assembly GCA_958431115.1 of Syrphus vitripennis. Classification (NCBI taxonomy): domain Eukaryota; kingdom Metazoa; phylum Arthropoda; class Insecta; order Diptera; family Syrphidae; genus Syrphus; species Syrphus vitripennis. Next base: position 14,968,389 of record OY288108.1, on the reverse strand, counting down.
CAATTAAAAATAATAATTGTTCAATCTCCGCAGCAGACATGATAACAATTACAATCTATAGTGCACAAGACAAGAGATAGAACACGACTGAAACTGAACCAAACAAGAAGAGAAAACCAATATTCATTCTGCACATGCTCAGAACAATCATTTTATTTAGTTTTTTCTTGTTTGACTGGTTCTCTGTGGGCACTCTTTTGTTTTGTTTTATGTGTTGTGCGCTTTATTATGATTTAAACCGTTCTATATGTATGTTCGCTGTTTCTCTCTGTCTGGTATCTGTTTGTTTGTGTTGAGTTTAGCTTTTGTTTTTGCCTAGAGAGATTTATTTGCTTATTTCAGTGATAGCTGTTCCAGGGGCGCATTAAGAAATTCTAGGCGCCTAAGTGTTGGAATGTTTTCAAATATTTTCAGCAAGTAAATATTACGCCAATTTTAAGTTAAAAATTAAATTTCACAAATAAAAAATTCCACTCTATTTGGATCTGTAATAATATAATCCAGCAAGTATTTCGCTTGTTGGTTAACGTTAAAACATCAAGTCTAGTTTGTTTTAACTCTTAATATCTTCATTTAATTTATACTGAGTTGCAGTAGACCCCTCCATTTGTTATTTATAGAATTGGAATAGAGAATTTCAAAATCCAGAATTTTTCAATACTACTCAATAGCATATTTACAAAATTTTTAAATATTCGAATCTATTTATTTTCATGATTTTTGTAAACTAACTTTTAAATACTGAATTTAAGAAAATTAATTTTGTCACTTCTTACAGAATTTTGGATTTTCTGAAATTTGAAATGCTTACAGAGTTTTTAAAAACAAATTTCGTGATTTTATTTTGGCTCCTACAGAGGGGAATGGGTCAGAATTCAGGTTTTCAAACTATGTTATGTATGGTCAAAATTCTTTTAGTAACATATTTAAAGAATTTTTAGAAACAGAGCTTCGAAACCAGAATCTTAAAATGAATTACCCATACGGATTTTTTACCCCACACTAGTTTTATCTCGATAAGACAAAAAGATTTTGACAATGAGACGGTTTGTCAGAAACCTTAAAATAAAATTTTTCGCAAACCCTACCCATCTCCGGTTAATGCTTGCCAGCGTTACCACTTTACTTAAATTGAAGTATATTTACTTCATTTTTGTGAAAAAAAAATAAATCTACGTTGAAGCTCGATTATCCGAGATTCTATTAACCGGAACGCTCTATTAACCGTGATGAAAATATTTTACATAAAAACTCTTATATCCGTAAAAAAAACTCTACTATCCGTAACATGAGAACAAGACCGAACAAGTTTTTTTCACATCTTTTTTTTTAAATAAAAACTAAAAAAGAAAAAATTAAAATATCAATTTCTATTTTATTTTCTTTGTAAAAAAAAACGTTCTTTTATCCGGGATTTTCGATTATCCGTGATGGGCTCGGTCCCGACCATCCCGGTTAATCGAGTTTCAACGTACTTCCTAATTCGCACCATCACAAACATTGAAATCTACTTCATTTTAAGAATTAAAAAAAATGCAAATGTACTTAATTTTTCTCTATTTCACTCTTGTCATAAAAAAAAACACACAAAAATATCTAGTTGCTTAGCCAGACGTCAGATTTAAACAAAAAAATTGACAGCTTTGTCGCTGGAAGAGTAATCAAAATCCAAGAGTGCGAATTGGTTGAAAAAAATGACTGAAAAAAAATGAAAATTGAATTTGATTTTTATTTGATGTTTCGTTTTTTTTAACGGTAAAAACCATAAGAAGAAGCGACAAAGACAAAAAAAAGTAAAAAGGTCAATTGAACTTTCAAAACAACACAATCACACAAGTGATAAATTTTTTAACGTATAGAAACATAAAGTCTGAAAAAAATTTGTTTTTTAATCAATCCAAATTTTATTAAAAATGTTTTGAAAATTATAGATTTTTATAAAAAAAAGACTTATTTTGAAGTTTACTTCCCTTTTTCTCAATCTACTTCACTTTATTTTCAAATCTACTTCCACTTTTTTTTCGGGAAGTGGTAACGCTAATGCTTACTGTCCGATGGATATTTCCACCTTAATATTTTTTTGAATAGAAAAATCTCAATATTTGCTGTTTTAGTTCCCAAATTTAATTAAATGTAGATATGATTTAGTGCTACGAATTGGTTAATTCTACCCTATACTCTGAAATCAAATACATATTTGTTTGCCTGAATTATTTCTTTTCTGAATCAATCTCATCAAATGTATCCTTCTGAAAATGCAATAAAAATGCCTGCATTGGTTATACTTCCAACAACAAAAATAATATATTAAAATGTTTACTCGAATTGAGTTTTGATATGGAAACCAAAATAAAGACATACATTTATGGAGTTTTCAAATTTCAAATGCAATTAATATGGAAGCAAAAAAATAACACTCATGTGTTGCATATTCATGGCATAGGTATACTACACAAAAACACTTATTTTAAATTTTAAGGTAGGTTCTTTTTTTTTGTTTTTGCCACATCCATGAATTTGCAACCAAAAACTAAATTAAACTTGGTAAGCGGAATCATATCACAAAAAAAAAAAGAAGGAAAATAACAAACAAAACAGAGCAACACACAATCTAGCTTCCATGTGCGGCGGAAGTAGCTCTTCTGTTGCCGAACATCATATCACATTCCGGTACAACGTTGAATATAAAATTAAATTTACGCCTCCATGCGTCCGTCGTTGTCGTTGATGTTAAAGGGGGTAGGGTGCGGTTCGGCGGCAAGAGAGTTCCATGATAGCGCGAAGATGGGTGGGTTAGGTACAGATATTATGTAGTGCTGTTCCATGCAATACATGCCGCGCACGCTTTTCAAAAACGTTTCAAATAATATTAATTTTTGTCGTCTACAATGTCAGGTTCTATATATTCTATGTCAGCTCCATTCCGCATCCGTATCCTTTTTTGTGGGGATTTAACATTTTGTCTGCATCCGGCGCGTCAGCATGTGTGTCGTGGTGCATTTGAAATGATCTTTTCTCTTGTGTTACGATACAATGAATAGTTTTCGGAAAAGAGACTGGGTCTGGTGTTTTTAATGGTATATAGTAGAGGGCGTTGTTGGTGTAAATTTATATGATGAAAAATTACAGAAAACTCAGGACCGTATTTGTTTAAATGTATATTTCAAAAATTTGATGCTGGATATTTACCTTCTTCACTAAACTTGAAATGTTTGAGGAGGAATAAATCTGCAAATCACTAAATATTTCCCATTGAATGTTGCAAACCAAATAGTAACAGCCCTATTATTAACTCGCTTCAATGAAAGCTTTACAGCAATGCTAGATCTGGTGGGTACTCGAGTTTTAAGTTTTGCTTAAAGGCTTGAACTAAACCAATGTGAAACCGATACAAAACATTCGTGACAACATGTTGCTGTCAATCACAGCAACATGTTGTTATTATTGGTTCATAGTCATTTCCGAATGCTTCGCATTCTTTGGGAAAGAATCAAATCAGTATTCTTGAAAAAAATATTTTTGTGACTAAATCTCAAATTCTTAAATTTAACCATATCTCGATAGCTCTTAAAGTCTATGATAGCGCTGTTAAACTAGTTTTTTTCGTCGAAAGAGTTGTAAACTGTTTCGCTAAGTAATAATTGGCTTTGTTCAAACTTTTTTACCAAGGACCGAAAAAGCTCTGCCTGGCGGAATAAGGCTCTAAATATTAAAATACAGCCCTAACACAGATCACTCCACCCATTTTGTGGGCTATGAATCATAATATGTAATTAAAACTTTTAGAATGGGGCCGAAAGATTTTTATCAAGAATCCAAATCATCTAAAACATATGCTACCACAGCTGGCATTAGCAACATTTATGCTATTATATAAAATCTAATTTTGTTGGCTTAGTATTCCTTTGGATGCACTTGCAATTTATATTTAGTGCTGCGTTATCATTCTTCCTTTTCTTCTCTCTAAGGATTCATCTTCCATCTGGTTACAAATATTTCAACATATTATCTCTCTTTCCATATGAAAATCCTTTTTAGTTTTTTGCTGTAAATTTTCAATATACCTAAGTATGAACAGGAACACACCAGCTTTTCGAACATGTTTGCCTCCTGATGGTTCTTATGTAAGAAACAACTACTGGAGATGCTCTAATTGGATTGCATTGTTGTAAAGTTAATTCAATTTTGTATATTTCATGTGCAAAGTTAATTTTGTAAATTTAAATGGTGTTTGGTATATGTAGTATGAACTTCAACAACTAATGGTAGAAAGGGTTTATCTTTCTCTCTCTTGTTAGAAAAAAATAAAAACTTCAATGAAGAACAATGTTATAAGAATAAGCTTTGAAATAATAAATTGGTATCTCAGTTTCCTAATTGGCATCTGTACGGAGTTAAGTTTAAATTGAATTTATGTTACAGTTACACTTGAGTCTAACAAGGAGCCATCGGATACATTTGTTGTTATGAAACTTTTTTCATTCCACAAAAACACACATAAACTTATGTTTTAAGCACTTTAAATACTTTAATTGAATATTTTCGTGAAGAAAATATATCCCTAGTTAAATGTTATACAATCTGCTTTGCTAGTATATACTCAAAAATTTAGTTAAACTTTAATACTTTCCAAGACGCCCTCTAAAGACTGCTTAAAGTATAAGCAAATACCGAAAATAACTTTCTTAAAAAAAGGAAAAAAAAACTAACTTTACTATTGAAAAAAATTAAAGAACGGATTTTTTGACTTAAAAAAATAAAAAATATTGACTAAAGTGACTAGCAGCTCTCAACCACTCCTGTGTGCATGTTATTGCAGACATAGAGGGGACCTGCAATTTTATGCCTAATCCGAACGACCAGGGAAAGAAGAACTCTCAATGATAACTCTTGGAGATTTGTAAATTTCTCGCAAGAGACAGGTTCTTGAAAGAGCGTTTCTGTTCTTCAGATGAACGAGGATGGGACTCGAACCCAGAGAGCTCCGGTATGACTGTCCTACACACTAACCTACACACTGCCCCTGATTACTAATTTAATACAGGAAGATTTGTTGGTATTTTGCTGTGATTTGTAGATTAAGTATATTTTTGTTAAATAAAATATTTAATAACCTCAAACTCTACCTCTGTTTTAATTTGCAATAGAAAATTCTAATCACAATAAACCACAAACAAACAAAAACAATTATTAGTCTTACCTGAAATTTACATTTGTAAGGATTAAATTTTGATAAGAAAACTTCTTAAAACAATATGTTTTTCATATGATTGGTGTACATTTTAAGTGTTATTCTTCTTAAATTACTACAAAAATCTTATTAAATTCCAATAAGTTTTTCTCCATTTCGTCAATCAAATATCTTTCGGATATATTTGGAAAAACTATATATTTTGTGACTTTTAATAAGATTTCATAGTAAAGTAGCTGAATATTCGAATCTGGAATATCTTTGCAAATTTAAGTTAAACTCTTTTAGGTACCCAAGCTTATTTCAAATCACTTACAACTGACCTATTCACATATGTATTTAATATGTTTTGTATTTCTTAAAGAAGAAGTAAACAAAAAAGCTATATATCAATGGTACCAAAAACACCCTTTGCACAACACTCAAATCCAAATGAAACACTCTTCTGAGTTTTACGTTTTTTTTTCATATCAATTTCAAGACCTTATTCAGTGTAAAATTATAAATCAAAATTTGACTGAAAAATAAAACAACTTTTTTTCACATACACAAAATACCATATACCATTTGCCTCATTCATAAGAGTTTTATAATCTACTTGTAAAAACCCAAATGTGTTTATTCTTTTTGAATGAAAGTAAATATACCTAGAAACCCTTAGAAGCATATTACTAGGCCTTCTCTGCGCCTATATGATTTACAACATGTATACAGGGTGATAGGGAAGGCATTAGGGTTAACTCAATAGAATTGCATTTGATTTTATGAAAATAGTGATAACTTGACATTTATAAACATTAAGCTGTTAATTTGTTGGCATCAAACATACAAATTTTTAAGCCTTTCTGCAAATGTAAAGCATCATTAGATAGCTCAAAATATTCAATCACAGATTCAACGTCATTTACTGTCAGCATCAACAACCCGTGTTGATTGGTGGAAAATAACGGTTTGCAATGAAAGTAAGGTCAAAAACATTGTACTTTCGAAAAGTTTTGGAAAGCATGATAAGAAACCCTTACAAGCTTTCAACTCAACACACCTATTACAAACAGCCTGACAATACTTCTACATCAGTTTTTGTTATCACCCTGTAAACAAAATGGCCTTTGTCTGCAGTAAAGTTGATTTAACAATAACAATAAATTACATTTTGACATCACAGTCACACACAGTAGGTATAGAGCATAGTGAAAGAGGAATCAAAAAGGAAAATTTATGTTTTGTCATACATCTTAAATAACGGTAAAATATCTGTCAAACGCATTCACGCACGTACGATTTAAAAGTGTCATACAATAGGTTCGTGCAGATTCCTTTATAATAAATGTGAATAAACGATTCTATATGTTGTGTGTGATGTGCAAGCATTTATAATGAATGGTCGATCAAGGCTTACCCCAATACAACAACAACAACAACAACAACAACAAAAATATGATAAAAAGGATTAATCCAACACAAGAACTGTAAAAAAAAAAAAAGAAATTTACCTTCCCCACCCAATCGAATCATCCTTCTTCGAACCCATTCAATTGGCCATATTTTTCGAATTATTCCCGGACCAAAAAAAAACAAAAATAAAGGAAAAGCAAAAGGAAACATTTAGCTGGTAGAATTTCCCTTGACACATGTTGTCCTGGCACGTATCTATACAGATCTTTTCTGACATATCGACAGTGCACACAAACAATCCGTATGATCAGAGATAAAAAAAAAACAGTTAAAACTATATAAACATGATACATTCGGGAATAAATTCCAACTTTGGTTGGAGGCAATTTGATGCGAATGCGGGAATGACAAAGAGAAAATCCAGAAATAAATATCCCAGTTGTCAAAACAACACGCAAATGAAAAGTTTAAAACTATCAGGAAATAAGTATTAAAAATGTTCGCCCGCTCTTATACCACTGACTGGTTATTATTTCACACAAATACTTCAACAATAACTGAAGGATTCTCGCTATAATCAGCACAGCAGCAGTCAGCAGAACAGAATGATGCACAAAGCTCATTAAAGTCAGCTGGTGACATTCGTAGTAAATTACAAATTCTCCATGGTAAATACAGGGTGCAATTATGGGCGAGTAAACTTTTCACAAGCATTCACACTGCGAAGATTAATGTTCCTCTTCAGTCCTACACGCCTCTGAAATTTTTCCATCTAACTGCCTGTAGGCCAAAAATGTACGAATTCACATCCAGAAGTAGTAGCCGGAGAGTTTTGTAGGAAACAAGGGTTAACCTTTTTTTTCGGGTGTGCTTTAGCTTTGGCGAATTATTTCACCGGAAATTCAATTGATGTCTGTGCTTCGGACTCAATGGGAGTATGGAGGGGTATTTGTTCAGCGTGTTTAGGGAGTGCAAAGGTTGTGGACAAGTTCGTACTATATAATACTCTGTTCTGTCTATCTGTCTACGGAGCTATCTTTTGGTCTTTATGCAAAGCTCGATGACCCTTTGGGTCAATAAATTCACATTTGAATTGCTGATTTGCTACACACACAGGGCTTTATTTATAGTCCAGCAGCTGGGATGGATAATTTTAACTATGCTCTTTTTGGCTTAATTGTGGATGCTTGTGCATGAAGAAGGGTGCGTTCTGGGCATGAAACGTTGCCTGGCAACGTTATATATGCGCAATTCACCCAAAATTTGACAGGGCAAATTATCACTGAATTACAACACGCTTTGAGAATTCATTGAGCTACGCCATTTCGTCATCGATTATTTCAAGCACTCGACCAAATGACGCTGTGAATGCAAATTTTTTGGTTTTGTTTGAAAGGGTGGGATTGGGGGTGGTGCAAAATGATGACTGATGGTGTTTTCCTTCGGATGAGCGTGCTGTTTTTTGTGGTGCGGTTAAATTCAAATTTTGATTAAAACAACTATATCTAGAAATTACAAGAACCATACGCTTTAGGTAACTTAATGACGGCAAAACTAAATTTATTTAGAATTTGTTTTTCGTATTGTTGTTGATGCCAATCGGTGACTTTCATGGTATTTTGATTAGTGCTACTAAGAAATGCGTAGTCCGCCGCCGTATTGACCTATAGCCCAGCTTCTCTCTCCACTCTTGGTTTCATTTGATGGTGATCCATGACCCCATGAGATAACAAGCATACGTCGTCCGCGTAGTAAAGATGTTTGAGTTATGATTATAGATTCCACTGAATTCCTCCATTTCTATTCGTAAAAAGCTGCGTGCAGAACATCACTTATTCCTTATCCGAGATGGACTGTTGGTTTCGGTAGCGGAGTTGTTGCCCAGTGACCACCACGAGGAGGTAAAACAAGCACTTAATCGTGAATCGTTGGGCCGCTTACGCAGGAAATGTTTTGGGCAATCAGTAGTTTCCCGATCAGGCACGATGCACGTCCCAAACAAAATCAAAAGATAGCATTCATTAAATTAAGATTGAAACTGCTACCATTTTACGTTGAAAGGATTGCAATCATTCTCATCATGGATTTGTTGCATTTAACCTTCATTCAAATCGATGGACTACTTTTCCGAATACATGTTTACTAAGTAAATCAAGAAGAAACAATTATTATGTCTCCTTGGTTTTGGCAGCCATATACTTTAAAAGTCGTTTGCCTAAAAAAAATGAGTCCCCTTTTGAAGTTCTGCAATTCTTGATATAATTCAGTTTCGTTGGTTTTACGCTCAAGAAAATAAGTTGTGATACATTATAACCACGAAGTTATTATGCATTTCAAATATTTTATCAAGCTACCTAGTGCTTCAAATTACAATGTATTCTGAATAAAATATTAAACGTTCGTAACTACTAAAATGTCTGTTCAAAAATAATTCAAAACGTGAGTCAGCTAGAGCAAAGTATTCAGCCCAAAAGGTGATTCTCCTCTCACAATGTATTAAAAAAAAAAAATGTTATCTGTTATGTATCATTTACAATTTTCTGCAACAGAATACTTTTTCTATGTTTCATCTCAAATCAAATAGTTCCGCTTTGATACTCTCCACTTGTTTAAACCATCCGTTTGGTTCATATCAAATTTAGCTTTTTTTTCATTTTTCTTCAAAAGAAAGGGAAAAGTATTACCATTACAATTATTGTGAATAACCTAGCTCTTCTAGGTATCAACTGCATCTAGTAATGGAAGTTACTACAAACCCTCATGCTCACCATCAACCACATTCATCCAAGCAAAATAAAAAATAACACCTGCAGGCAAAAGGGTACCAGATAATACTTGAAATCAAAATCGGACTCTGATGGAATTTCAGCCGATATTGGATTGAATGACAATTCAAAAAAAAAAAAAAAACAGAACAAAATAAAACAACGTGAAGCTTTCTGATTTAATTTTTTTTTTTGTCTCAACTTTAGCTGAGGTAGTTTTTTTTTATTTGAGACCAAAAGTATTGGTTTCAAGATTAAATTTAAATTTTACAAAAAATACGGATCTTTTATTGCAATCTATTGAGAAAGCAATTTTCGAAGTTGATATTGACTACGTATTACAGTTAAAAATTATATTTTAAAGTGACAAAGTAGAAGTCATATAGATAGAACTGAGTACATTTTCATTTTAATTTATTGCCAAAAAAAAAGATTTTTTTTAATGTTTTCAAGCTTCAAAAATGATTTAATCATTAATTTTTATCAATTTTCGAAAATGGCTTAAAAACATCTGAAATTATCGAAAAGTGACGGAGTAAAAAAATTCTCGAAACCTGAAAACATTAAACAAAAATGTTGTCAATAAACTGAAATTTTTAAAATTTAATCAACAATTTTATTAAACAAAATCAAATAACCTTAAAATCAATATTCGCAATTTTAAGAACGTTTGTAATTGTTAGTTTTTCAATATCAAATAATACCCAAAAAATTTACCCATTATTACTCAAGTTTCGAGCAAGGTTGTAGGACCGATAAAGGAGTCTAATTATAATGTTTTTTTTTGTTGCAATGGTCACCTGCAGGCTGTTGTAGTCGCATGGATATTTTTGTCCAACCTGTCAGAAGCGATTTTCCATTTTACTTTTCTACCATGCTTCGATACAAACGAAAAAAAAATCAACCTCTTCTGCAAAAGCATAAAAGTAAATCACATAAATCCTGCAGATAAACAGCACCAATTGGCTTACACGTTTCATTGACCGTAGATTATTATCAGCTAAAGGAGATCTAGAACTCTGAACATGAACAACAACATAAAAAAAAAACAAAATGGCTTGCAGAAAAATATCTTAATTAAGATAATTTGCACAATAGGCCGTCAAAGTGACTGAACCGACCGATGGTTGGTGGGGCCATTGGCCAACACGACGACACGGCAACGCAATGCAAGTGCTCTCAAGTAGTGTTGCTGTTGACTTCACAGAGTGGCCTGGTCAACGTGCCTTCGAACTCAATTTCCTCACATTATGCATGACCACTCCAGTGGAAAACATTAATTTCCCGGTGTATAGCTCGTGTCGCCCTCCTTATGCCCATATCTATCTATCCACCACTTCATGCAACTTGCTCATCATGGAATATTTTTTTTATTTTTACCTGCTGAATAAATTTAAAAAAAAAACCTCATTTTGCAACAAAAAAAATAAAATTGAATTCAGTTACGGGAAAGCGAATAATCTAAAAGAGTAGAAGCGCCCTGCGTCCGTTTTCATCTTTTATTCGTATATGGATATGGAAATGGATTTTAATTTGCTATAGATGATGACGACTAAAAGGGAAATAAGTGTTGCCATTTTGGTTGAGTGACTCTATAAAATATTTTCGATAAAATTTAATGGATTGGAAAAGCTTAAGGAATAATCATTTTCTAAAGGATGAAAGAAGAAAGTATTACAGGTAATACAAAACAAAACATATGAATTTATACTCGGTCACGCACAGACACACCCAATTTATTATAGATTTATGTGACCTTTGTAAACGACTTAATATAAGCTGGTTAAGGTGGGATTTAGGTCAGCTTTCACCAGTTTATATTAAGCAATCTTATTTTATGTTAAAATCAAGGATTTTGTTTACTAAACAGTATCGCCTTAATTTTATATATATACATTTAATAATATATAATTATAATATAATAATGAACTTGAACAAATCAATCAGCATGTACTCTTTACAAGGTAAATAGTTTTGATCGTGCCATCGCACTCCAGGACAGTTCATAATAGTACACATCATACCAACCCAGTTCATACCGCGAGACGCTTCATACCCGGTAAAAACTGAATTGGTATGGTGTGTATGGTATGAACCGTTTTGGTATGTACCATCCTGAAGCTTGATTGATTATTTGAAAAACCGAAAATATTTATACACATTGAAGCGAAATTTTTTTTGGTGGCACTAATATTTTCAAAACCTGATTCTTAGCCTTTAAAAAATTGTGTGGCTTTTGAAAAATTCATGAAGTCGTCTCAATTATTTTTTTAATTAAAACGACTTATTTTACTCCAAGTTCTTACAAACAATTCAAGTTCCTCTTTCTTTGCATGTATTATAAAACATATTTGGTGTGGTGCGGGGAAATAAATCCACGGGAACTAAATCCACTGAGGGATTTAGTTCCCACTTAGTGAGAACTAAATCCACTTTAGTAAAGTGGATTTAGTTCTCCTTGAGTTTGAAATTAATTCCCACTTTTTAAAAGAAGAAGCAAGTAGAATATAGGAAACTGTTAACAATTTTATTAGTCAAAAACCAAATAAGTTTCATAATGTAAAAGATGATACCAATACAGGTTGTCTTATCCGGTTCTAGGTTATTTTTTAACATGCAATACAACAACAACCCCCGCTTCGGGGGTCCTCAAGATTTTAACTCCCTTTTCGGGGACGCACCCGCTCACGCGACTTCGTCGCTCCGCTTAGGGTATGTTAAGTCGCCAGGCAGGCGCCAATGTCAACAGTTTTTTTTGTTCAAAAGTGCCTTGGGTGGCCCGCTTCGCGGGTCCTCAAGATTTTAACTCCCTTCTTCCGGGACACGATCATAAATTAACACACTATTTTTACGAAACCCGGTAATAAATTCAATTTTATTTTCCATGCTTTTAATTTTTTATTTTAATTTTATTCACACTACGCACTGTTTTCTTAAATTGCTTAAGACTGATGTTCGACTGTACTCATCAAAATCGAACAAGTTTTAAGAATCTGATAACTAACTGTAATTTGAAGCTGTTGTTGTTAGAAATTAGTTCCCTCTTCATATTTTTGAATGTGTACTAAATTCCCATAAGAAAGTGGAGTTCGTTCCCACTGTTACATGAGAACTAAATCCACTTTACTAAAGTGGATTTAGTTCCCACTGAGTGGCAACTAAATCCCTCAATGGAGTTAGTTCCCGTGGATTTATTTATTTATTTATTTTTTTTTTAATTACATAATTTTTTATCAACTTTTAAAATCAAAATGATGAAATCTTGTAAGTCATTATTTTTCTTTAAAATATTAATATTTTTCACCACTTTTTGGTATGAAACGTTTTGGCTCTCCTCAAAAATTTTAACATAAAAATTTATTTGATGCATTAAATGAATAATTTATTTTTAATTTAAGAAAACGCTTACAATTTATGGACGATAACGTTTATGACGACTAAACTCCCATTTGTTTTTATGGTCTTTATATTAATTACTAATAAAATCTATTTAGCCTGAAAATATGAAGGGACGCTGACTCAAGCTCTTTTTGTTCATTCGTTTATTTATTTATTTTTGGTAGCTCTCTGTGGTTACTTTGCCAAACATAATCATCCCTCTTATTCATTTTTATTCATTGTAAGATTGCATCATATTTTGGGCAAAATCACCCTGCCAATATTTTCAACGTCAAAATGTTCCGCCACAGTAAACCCATGATAAATTATAGGTATTGCACTTGCGAAGTTGGTCAGCTGCAATGTTTTAGACATATTTTGTGTCTGAGAAAAGATAATGGAAGAAATAGTTGTGTAAAATTAACTAAGACCTTATTTTACAAACAATTGGTAAAATAATAATTAATATGAATACAAAAATTTGATTAGAAAAATACTTAATTTGTGAACTAAATCAAAATAATTCTATTGACGTAAATACAAATACAAAATACAACTAATTACATAAAGGTTAATAAACGCAGCACAGAGAAGCAAATAATAAGATCTATGTCCAGGACTTAAACCACTTCCTTAACAAGTCAAAATGTCAGACAACCCGTATAAGGGAAAATCCTCAACAAACAATTCTGTGTGTGTGTCTAACTTCAACTTGTTAAGTATCGGCCGGCATCTTAGTTTGTATTTTATTTGCAGTTCTATAAATCGTTTATTTAAAATTAAAAAAAAAAAAAAAAACTATAACAAGTGCAAAACTGATGGACTACTTGTAATGGAATCAAAGATAATGTCACTCCCAAAGCAACTTTATGTCGGTTACGTGCATCATTCAAAGAACAACCACCACACTTCTTCATATACTCGTATATGGCATCACATAACAATTCGTATTCCAATGAATGCCAGAGATTGTTGGTGTAAACACAATTTCCAAGATACAAATCCAGTTCTCGAGTTGTATTCTCCATGTTTTTTTTTTTTTTTTTGGTCTGCTCACTTATGCCAAACCACCCATTTATGCGCTTGATTCGTTCGATTCGCAGTTTTTTAATCTGTCCGACGCGACGACCAACGATGACTGCAACTTCTGGAATTAGTTTTAGTTCCTTGAACTTATAATGATGTCGGCAAATGTGTATATGGCTGTGTCCTCAGCTGCTGTCAATGGCTACACATTTAGCAGTCGCCATCCTTGTAGCTAAAGAGAACTCGACTCCATCATGGTTGCGAATTCATTTGTTTACAATTGAGCTGACTGTGACTGCTGCTGCTGCTGCTGCTGTAATATTTGAGTTGGTTGCCTAAGCGCCCCATTGAAATAAGAATAGAAGAGCAGTGGACAGCGCAGTCATTCGAAGAGGACTGTTTTCTGTAGAGTTGGGCTTGAAGTCGGATACAAACATCATTTGACAATGGAAACCATTATTACTGTGCCTTTTCTAGAGACATTGAAATGGTTCTTCTTCCTACAGTCAGTATAAGTGCAGAACTATATTACAGAGAAATAAAAAAAAAATGCATTTAGAAAGGGAAGAGCATCAGCTGAACGACAGCGACAGTGAAAGGCAGCGATTGTTTGGACAAAAGCTTTGGAGCATGAAACAAATAACAAAAAACCAAAATGGGTATAAGGTTGGTTATAGCATGCAATTCTTTGGATGTTTGTGTTTTAGGTCTGTTGTCGTCGTCACAGATGAACTACCAACCCAACTCTATTGCCGCTTACTGCAGAGAAATATTTGGAGTTGCACAAGTCGGTGTTGCCATTGCTGAGAGAGTTTATTTTATCTCAGAGTCATCCCACTTAATTGCAGAATTAATCTATTTTTGAAAGCAGATTGGAATGTATTTCACTTCACTAATACATGTTAAAAACAAACTTTTCAATTCGCGATACTTCGAAACTTTATGGAAAGCGGCATCGGCTATTTTTAGTCCTTGTTTTTCACATTGCTGTTCGAAGCATTGAGTAACACTTTTTTGGGTCACTTTTAGAACTTAAACAAAACATTCTCTAGACTTACTTTTATGGTCTACATTTTCCCCATCGTAAAAATTTATAAAATTCCGAATGGAATTCCTTCTTTTGAGATTATTACCTTCCACTAGTTAAGGTACCTGCGTCGGAAAATTTTTACCATTTTGTAAAAATTCAACTCAAACGTACCATACAAACTTCAAAATTTCAACAGATTCAACAGATTTCAACAGAGCCCAAATGTACTTGCTGCACCGATCTTGAAGCGTCTTTGAACGCGTCTTGTACGAAATGTTTTAAAAACCGTTTTTAATCTTATCTTTAATAGTTTGAACAGGATTTAATTTTATTTTCAAATATAAGTGTACCTTCCATAGAAATATTAAATAACCTTTTTCAAATTTCTCGAATAATTTTGCACTGATAATTTTGATGATTTTTTTATTTTTAGCATTAGTACGACCTATTAATAAAAAAAATTAAGATTAAATTAAGACTTAATTAACTTTAACAAATAATATAAAGAAGAACCCGTTCTCAAAAATCTAAAATTAGCATTTGTTGATGTTTTTAATTAATGGATTTTATTTCCCTTTAAAAATTAATCAACCCCACAGGAGTAAGTCCCGCAGGCGTTAATGCACTGCAACCTGATTGATTAAAGTTTCCCATTTAAATTTCCTAACTTCATTTCGCTTTGAAATTAAAGTAGGCTAATGGAATTGAAATTAAATGGCAAACAAATCGACCAATGCACCCTTGCTTATGAGGCATAGGTTAACTAAAAGTGTAATAATAATAAGTAATGAATTTATACGCCGCTGGTCAATCAAAATTTTGTATAATTTTTTCTTTCTTTTTGTATATTTATGTTTAACATTTTCGTTTATAATTCGAAAAACATTGAATCCGGCAACAAGCTTATCCCGCATGACCAAAAAATTTTGTCAATTCTTAAAATAAACTCAAACATAGTTATCCTCGCCGGAATATTGAAAAACTCAACAAATCTACCTCTGCCACCTCTGCTAAGAAAAATCTTTATATATTTTTTTTTTTATTTTGATTTCACCAAGAAAAAAAAACATTTTCTTTTAAGAAGTTCCAAATTGAAAAGTCTTCCGTTTAGTATAAAAATAAACAAACAAAAAAAAGACACATAAGTAAAGAAACATAGAATGTATAGAAATTTTTGCAACAACAAGAACGAAATCCTAAAATGAGAAAAGAAAACGATACTCTGAACTGGAAACCAAATAGAGCAAATAATCATTTGCAGTAGCATGCATTTGAACAAAATATTTTGATAACAGGGTGAACCTTTTGTTGAAGATGTATTCTTCAAAATAGCATTTATTTATTTAAATATTGATAAGACCGAAAAATTTTAGAATAATTGTGGTAGGTATTTCCAAATTGTAGAATGCTATTGAACTATCCTTTAAACGTTTTTTGGTCGTTAACTTTGTTTAGACTAATTCCAAAAATGTTCTATGGTTTTTAATAATTCTATTAGGTGTCGTTTTCGTTCCAAAAAAAAACCAAATCGGGCCACCGAGAGTAATTTTATTTTTAAAATTAGCGGACGGTAACCCTAAATATCTCAAAAAGTTCTGTAACTTTGTGATGGAAGAAGAACACTGGTCAACAAATATTTCCAAAGCTTTTGAATTCAAATCTGAACTCCAAAAATTACATCTATGAGAATATTTATTATATTATATTATATTATAAAATTATTTTTATTATTATTTATTATAAAATTATTTTTAAAAACTGATAGTGTCAGCGAAATTTTTCAATACTGTTCTCCCAAGATTTCGTTCGGATATTATTAAGTTGTATCTAAGCTGAGAATTGCTCTCTGCTGCCCGTGAGTTTGTGAAATACGACAGTTTGAATATGTGAAATAACGTTTTTGGCTAATTTTGAAGTTATATTACAAAACAGAGCAATTTTGTTCAAGAAAAAATTTCATGATTCCAAAAATTACTCCAAAATTCAGTTTCAATCTTTTCAAGATCTTTTTTACTCTCAGTCAAGAACTCTAGATACAAGAACGAATTTATTTTTTTATTAAATCTGGACAGTACCTAATATGTTTTTTCTTTTTCAAAATGTAGGCCTAGTTTAGAATTCTAGTTATATTTTTTTATAACAATGAATTAATTTTTGAGGTAAGCATTTAGAAACAAGATTTAAAAAACGAATCCGGTTATTTGAGAAAAATTTGAAAAAAAAAATATAAAATTTGGAAACTGAAACAATCTTGCCTTCCGAATTTTGGCACATATCGAATTATGACCCCAAACAAAAAAATATATGTATATATTTTCAGAAATTTCGAAACACTGACAAATATATCCTTTTTTTATTCTGTACACATTTTTCTTCAAAAAAACCCACGCGTTATTAAAATTTGTACCATAAGAACGAAACACCCTGCGCATGCACTTTTAAACTTAAGAACTCCTCGCAAAAATAGAAATGAAACCATTTTCGTAAAACAAAACAGATGGGACTTCTAAATGAGCACTGCTAAAGCACTATATATATGTACATATATCCGTACTCCTATTCAGAAGCATCGCCATCCGCCAACAACGTTGTCGACGAAGAACAGTACATAGTTTAGTTGTCCTTGCTATAGAAAAAGAAATCAATGCTGCATCCGTGCATATATGCATCAGCAGGGAGTCTGCCTGTGAACAGTTTAATGATACCAAAAAGGCAAATTGCAATAAAAAAACAAAACAAAAAAACTACAATAATCTTTGCACAGAAAGAAATAATATCCTGAATCCTTGAAAAAGTATATATAAAAAAGGATATATGTACCAAACACAGAATCCATTGAAAACAAACTAATTTTCAATTCATTTAACGTATGCTCTATAATACAACACCGTTTCGTGATCCTTTTTTGATAACTTTTGATATTCTAAATGAATTCCATGGAATTGGTGATGCGGGAAAGAGTAGGAGTAGAAGTTGTGTGTGGTGGTGCAACGCAAAGCATGCGTTAGATATATTTTTGAAGTATCACAAGTAAATAAAATGAAAACTCAACCTAATTTCAAAGCTATATTCGTATAACATTCTCTTTGAAATTTCAGGATTTTCTTAACGACAAGCTCAGATACATTAAGTTTGATGTGTGGTACATGTGTGTTGATGAAAAAAAATTAAAAAAAAAAAAAATCATCAGAAAACACGAATACAGAATAGCTAGCTTGCTCCTGATTTTCTATTCCTTGTTAATCCCGAGAAATGGATTCACAGTGCTAATATATAGTATTATGCTCCAATATCTACCAAACCAACCGATGTAGCACTGCTGTTTCCAGTTGTGATTCTGAATATTAAGTTTTATCCTAAGCCAAAGGACCAAATCCAGGAAAAGACGAAGGGAAGTGTATCTACATACGAAGAAGTGTTCGTATATTCGCCTGTGTGCTGGGTGTGTTTGAGGAGAGTGGGAAAGTTGTTATATGCAGAGGGTGTTACTTTTTGTGTTAGCTAAGGAAATTGTAATTTCCGTGTTAATGGTCTTCTTAATTGAACAAAAGTCGAAGGGATTGAATGTAATGAAATAGAGGGCACAAATGCAACCTATAGTATGTGTCGTGTCGTCTGGTATAGTATCTTTTAAGAGATATGGCAACATCTTGGTATATTTCCTGCTGCAAGAGAGAAGGATGAGCTCGATGAGAATGAGAATTTTAGAGCTTCTATCCAACATAGATATATCTATATAACATTGTGCAATTGAGCTTATTATAAGTTACTACAAATTGAATGTTTCATTTGATCGTTTTCTATCTTCTTCAGAATTGTTGGCAACAGCAGCTGTATCAGCACTTTTGTGTGTGAGTATAGAGGTATATGTGGTCTTAAAGACCAAGAATTAAGGATATCAGATCTGGTCAGTTGGAAGGAATATATTTATTATACCTGAAGCAGACATTAATGTTCTTATACTCTAAAGGATTTTCTCCTATAAACGTCTATATAAACACCACAATGGAGTATAGACCTATGTATAGTTGGAGTATCTATAGGGATTACAGAGTAAATCTTTGTTTTAGAGAACATTAATGAGACGAGAAAATGTTATAATGGGAAGTCTAGATATACTATACATGCATATAGATGTGGTATTGTAAGATTGAGGAATCATTTTATTGAATATAGGGATGGGGGTTAAGTGAAGATTATAGTTGCAAGAATTGCAGGAATATCATTATTATAATTGTTTACATAAAGATAGCCTGAAGGGTATCCCATGGCAGTTGAATTTTTATAAAACTCGAAATTGTCATACTCAATTTACGATGGAATAGAATTTTCTTATTTTCTTTTGATTAAGCTTTTTATTGGGAATTTGATTGTCTTTAGGACTGAATTAGAATTTTTTCAAATTTTTAAAACAACATACTTGTATATAAGTTTTTTTTGAACTAACTTTTGTTTTTTTTTCTATAAAATCTTTAAGGTAAAGAGTAGAATTGTTTCTGTATACAAATAATTGCAATAAATTAAAATCGAGAAGTAAAATGCACAACAAAAAACTCACATTTCATACTCACATTTATACTGAAAACCTCAAAACAATAGTGAGAATTTTGGCAACCCTTGCATTTTGACATTTTGGTCTGAACTTCAATTTATTTATAGATCATGTCCTAAGTTTGATTTTAAGAAGTGTTGCCACCATGACAATTTCTAAAATGGAGGATTACCACCCTACTAGAATAGTATTTTAATAGAAATCTACCTTCTTATGTATATTAAAAGTCTAT
This sequence comes from Syrphus vitripennis, assembly GCA_958431115.1. Lineage (NCBI taxonomy): Eukaryota > Metazoa > Arthropoda > Insecta > Diptera > Syrphidae > Syrphus > Syrphus vitripennis. Next base: position 14,948,820 of record OY288108.1, on the reverse strand, counting down.
GTCCTAAGGGAACTTTAAAAGAGTCTTCCCCCAGCGTTCTTAACAGAATGTTAAAGTTATTAATGATACAGCGAATTAGGAAAAACTACTACTACTATTATTGAAGAGTTCCGTATTATTTTTAGAATTATACCACTTAAAATGTTCATCAACAATACGAAAAACTAATTGTTATCAGGTGGAGTGCAGGCAGTTGAATTCTTTTTATAGCAAAATTGTTTTTAATATTGCCTTTTATCTTAGAAACTATATTTTGAAGATCATCTCGATTTTGGTGTTTGATTTAAAATTGATAATTATCTAAAATAAAAAAAAAATTCAAAAAACATAAATTTTAACAAACAGCAGTACGAGACAAATTGGCTCTTAAGTATTGACTTATTGGCGGTATTTTAGACCAAAATAACTCATCCACCATTGTTTATAATTATTAATCTGAACTTTATCAATGCTAAAAAAAAATTATTTAAAATTAGCATTTATTTTAATGCATTTTTTTTAACTTAAAAATTTTTCATAATTTTTATACCATAAATAAGACATATTTTTGAATTTTATCCTGCCTTTTTGTTGGTGTTAAAAATACTTAGTTGAAAAGTTATTTTTTTTTTGTTTATCGAACGCATTTTTCAATTTTTTAACATTTTTTTTAATGCATTTGTTTATATGTCACATTAAAATTTTTACAATAAGCATTGCGAACAAAAAAGTTTTTTTTGCCACTCTGGTCAGTTTTTGGGCACTAAGCTTAGTCCATCAAAATAGGCAAAATTACAAAAAAATCACATTCTACTCTTCGTTCGGATGCATGCTGTTCGATAATCGATATAAATGCAGCAGAACATGGAGCAGTCTCCATTAATTTTTCGCACACATTTAATTAACTGCACTATTAATTGAGCTCTGACATATGAAATTCAGTTTCAGTAATGTTATTCTGTGCAAATCGGAAGAATCCCCTCCAATTATTTTTCAGGAATCTAAACAAAACATTTAATTCCAAATTCGTATTCTGTGTTTAATTTCAGTTTCAATTTTCTTGATGCTTTCCTGCTACATCACATGGTAGATTCTTCTCAAAACTTTCCCTTTTAAACTACTTGAGCAAATTTAATTGCTAGGTATCTTACTTTAAAATATTTTCCAAAACAAACAACAATAACATTTTTGATATGAAAACAAATTTAAAAAATTAAGATTTAAATCAAGTCATAAAATTATGTATGTAGGTAAATCTAATTAAAAAGCAAAATAACTAAAACTAAGTCGTCAGCCTACAAAAAAAAGTAGAAAAGAATTTGAAAAATAATTATTTTCTTTGATAACGAACTGCCTTAAACAACCCCACGTTTTATCGTCATCTAAACTTTTTGTCTCCAACTTTGTGTATTTTTTTGTTTATTGCCAACCTACACATTTTGTAATTCAGAAAAGCTTCTCTGAAGCCGAAATATATATGCCAATTTTATTTCGCCTCCAAGAATCATCATCATCATCATCGCAAGCGCAAGAACCTCTTCACTTTTCCTTTTCTTTATTTTTTTTTCCTCAAACAAAAAAGTAATTATTTCTCCAGATTAACTGACAAGACAAGATGTCGCATTGTGTTTTCTTTTTTGCCATTATTATTATTTTTCGGCTTATTTCTCCCCAAAGAGATAAATTTTCCTTTCATTTTTTCCTTGAGCACATATTTTTCATTTTTTTTTTTTTGTTTTTTTTTTTTTTGTTTTATTCAATTCATCCTTAAAGTCGTAGGTATGGAGGTTCATGAGACTGAAAATCACACTTCGTGACTTTAGTTCTTATAAATGTATTAAAGCGAAGAATTTTAAGAGAATCTGTTATTTTTTTTTGTTTTTGGTGAGCGATAAAGACATCTTGTTGACAGAATTTTTTTTTTGTTGAGTTTATCAGATTTTTGTAAAATTAGTTTTCTTCTTTGTAAATTTTCACCGTAAATTTTTTGCTTTTGATTTGATTCATCTTTCTAAATAATACTAAATACAAAATTATAGTCGTTCCCTTTGTAAAAAATCCATACAAAAATGTCAAAATGATATAATCAAAATGAAAAAATATTTTCCCATTTAGGTTAATATCCTCTAGTTGGTCAGCTAGAAGAAAAAAAAGAAAAAAAAAAAGAAATTGGGGAAAGAATTTTAGCAATTATTATGCTCGTATAACTGCCCTACTTCATCAATAACTCTCGTTCTCGATTTCTGATTTTTCAATCTCTGGAACTCGTAAAGTTTTTAAAACTAACGAGAGTCGATTTTGGGTTGTTGTTATTGTTTTTTTTTAACAGAATAAAGTGCACCATATGAGTGGATAAACCACATCGTTGGAAATTGAACTGAAGTTTTATGCAATGGTTTTTAGTTTTGCACTTGAATGTATGTACTACATATATAGAGGATGTATGATTTTTATTTTTAAACAAATAACAAAAAAAAAACTATACAAACCAATATTGAAGTTTGTGAACTCTGATCCTTTTGTTAAGTTGTAGTGGTTAATAATAATCAAAAAATACTGAACAGACAGAGTGATTTATTGATTTTTTATTTTGTGAAGTTTCAAGCATGAGCTTGGTTTTTTTTTTTTTGTTTTAATTGGACGGACATGCAATAGACAGTTAATTTATTTTCATGAACGCAAGAGAAGCATATTTTACTAGTTCATTTTGTAGATGTGCTATTTTAACTTTCAATTATTAAATTTGGCAAATAATTAGTTCCTAGTAATTTATTGGATACAAAGAAATTTTTTTTATTAAACTCCATTTTTAAAAAGGCCGTCTTACAGAAATTAAGAGAAGGTACTCGGTTTATCCCATTAAACAAAATATTTTAGCAATGATAAATATCCTCTATTTTTAGTTATTTTGAAAACTAAGCGTATTGGAATAATAATTATAAAATTACTTATTTAACGGTAAAAAGAAAATGAAGCAAAAATTAATTGAACAAAAAAGTGCGTATACGGCCTAGTGCACATTGGTTTCGTTTGTTTGAAGAGTTCTTCATAGTTCAATGAAATTGAAACCACCTTATCGATTTTAATGAAACTTTTCGGAATGATGAAAAGTATAAAGAGACCTTTATTTAAATTTATGGAAAATATTTACTACATAGAAGTTAAAACTGATATTTAGAAAAAAAAGGTAATTTTTCCTAAAAATGTTTTGACAAAAATCAAGACAAAAATGTTTGTCATTTTTTATTTTTTTTACATTTTTCCGTCTTTATCATTACCATTTAATTTTCAATTTTTTTTTTATTTTTAATTTTTCAAAACTTAGTTGAATTCTGCCTTCAAAAAGGTTTTTTTTTGCGTCAAATCGTCCAAAAATAGATTTCGTTTTAGTGGGTTTAAGATTTGCAAGATTTCTGCAAAATAAATAATTTTTAATTCTTAAAAAAAATGAATTTGGTTAAAAAATGGCGGAGTTTTAGACTAGTATATTCAAAATGAACCAAATAACGGTTTGTTTGCCTTAAAATGAGCATTTGAGGGTATTGACAATTCTTATCATGCTATCATATTCAGTTCGAAAAGACGAACATATTCTACCAATTCTCTGCTCAAGTATTTTTTCACTGTAAAACAGTGTTATTAATGATTATCAATTATTTCTTTTAAATAATTCCTATGGAATAATGTGAACTAATGTCCAACACTGTTGAAATGAGACTTCAAATAAATAATCACATTTATTTCCTGCTCTTTCTTTGTAAATAAATACATACTGTTGTTCTTTTTTTTTGTCATTTCCTTTGCACTCAAATAAATAAATAAATAAATAAATAAATAGAGCTTATCTCTCTCAAAAGATTTTTATTTATTTACAGCTTTTTATTTTCATTGAGAATTATTGTGTTTTTTTTTCAAATTTGCATTTCTAAACAACGCACAATACTGTTTGATTCCAACTCATGCGGTTAATCTTATCTTCCACGCACCAGAAGATCCCGCGCACATAAAAATACAAAATTTAAAATTGTCTCTCGATACTTTTTGTTATTGTGTCTTTTTTTCTTTAAAATTGTGGTGACCATATTTTTTTTACTTATTGATTTTACTTATTGTTTTATCGAAAGGAAAATTTCTTTAAACAAAAATGATGTTCGTACTAAGACTATTGATTTGCCGAAAAATAATTTTGAGGCCAGCCAATTGTCATATCTTCCTTTTTTAGCGTGGACTTAAATATTGAATTTATAAGAGAGTTATGCGTTCATTAAGTCTTAAAATATTTTTAATAGATACAAAAAATATATTTTGAAAATATTTTGCCTTTCTTAATGTTTTGTTTAAAAAAAAAAAAATGTCCTAAAAATTTAATCATGAGGATATGGTCACCCTAACCTAAGTTCATCTTAGTTAAGTACTTTTTCTCTCCAAGTGCTTTGTTAATGCTTTCAAGGACAAGAGGGGAAGAGAAGGTTAGCAAGGAAAAATAAGAAAGTGTTGTTTTTATTGTAAAAGCCAACTGGTTATCGTTTGGTTTTCTTTTTCTTATATTTGAAGAGGACGAATTTAATATTAAATCAAAATGTAAGAGGTTTTCCATTCCTTAATCTGAAAATAAAACAAATTTTCGGAAAATACTTTTTATTTCTGAAAATTGAATTTTTATTTGGATGTGCTCTACTTTCCTCATGAAATTCAGTGTACAACGTTAAGTTAAGAATGTTTTTGCTTCCGTTTCGTAGATCAAAGTTTTTTTTCCTCAATTTTTTTTTTTATTCGCCCACTTAAGCAGCTTATGATAACATTCGCAAGGATAATGTTTTGAGAAAAGAAATGAAATACAAAAATAAAAATTGTTGAGAATATTGTACGTATGTGGGAGATATGGATGCTTTAAGGATTCTGTATCAGATAACTTTTGTTTTTTTATGCATGCATGTGTGCTTAATGCTTAAGCATTTTTTTTTTTTGGAAAGAAGGATTAAAAATGTCTAGCACCTGAGAGCGTATATGCATGTGGTAGAGACTGTCTGGTGCTTTTTTATACCTTTGCTGGTGCAATATTGCACCGAAAACTTGAGAGATTAAAAATTTTAATTTGTAAAAACCATTCGAGAGAAGAAGGAGAACCATGAATCTTTATTTTTTTTTTATTTGTTGGGTATTCGTTCTTCATCGTCCTTGTTCAAATTGTGCATGAGAATAGAAAATCATAAAGTGATGGATTAAGGATTTTGTGTATTTCAACTGAGGGATCGAGCTTTATTGCGCTTAATTCCAATGCATCCAATTCCCATTTCTATAATAACCAAACGTATGCACAGAGATATGTAAGTCTTCCTCCTTTTTTTTGCTTTCTAAGAGGATTGAAAGTTCCAAAAACTAGCACACCTGCTGCTATTACTGGATTCAACCACATAACCACAAATACCAGGAAATCCCCGCAAACGTCGACAGATAAACCTTTTTTGGTAAGAAACATTTTCAAATCTAAAATGAGTAGCTAGTAAAATTTTGAAAAGATTTTTTTTTTGCTTTAAATTTTTTGAGGAATGTAAAATTTATTTTATTTTGTATTTAATAGGAGGCATTGTTTTTTGTTATTGAACAGTTTTAATTGTGACCCAGAAAATAGTTGGTTTTAAAGGTGATAGATGGCAAATGACAAAACACCATAGAAAAAGTCTGGTTCAGTCATGTCAGATGACCTTGGGGGACAGCGAGAAGTAGATTTCCTGGATATTAATTTCTTTGTAACCTCCGTGGGAGCTCTGTCAAAACTGGTCTGGCTATATACACAGTTGCTTCATCTTGCTGGAGACAAATGATGTTCAATGGGTTACGTCTTTAGTGCAGGTCTGGGTAAAAATAAAAACTCATTCAACATCTTTAAAATAACGGTTTCCATTGAACCATTGAATTAAAATTTTTAACCATTATTCTGAAAAAAAATGTTATCTTTTTGCATATAAAAATCTATCTGCATTAACAAATTTAATCATCAAAATCGGAGCTTTCTGCTGCCATTTTTAACAAATCGTTTTTCAAAATTAATCTATTGAAGATTCAAGTTTTTGTTTGAGGAATAAAAGAGAAATTATAATTATGACTCAAATTTTCCATAAAAATAATTTCAATTTTTCGAACTGTTGATTTATTCTTTTAACTTGCTAAAGTTTTGAAATTGAAGATGCAACATATCTCACTTTCAAGCGACAACAAAAACAATATTTACTCCAACAGGACGTTACAGATTTTAACTATCAGTGTGGCACAAGAGGGAAAACAGTTTCAGTGACCGTTTCTGAAAAATATTGCTTGGAAAAGCAATTAAAATGGTTTACTTGGAAAGTAAACATAGAGTTTGCAATTAAAACGAAAACATCTTCATTCTCAAAATACGAAACATAGACCTTGGGGTTTCAAAGATGAACGTTATTTGGCGTGGCGTGGTATGGTGTGGCGCGACGGCAGCACCATTTAATTATACAATATTTCCTTCAAGGATTCAATTCTACCAGCTGAGTTGAAAGAAAATACGTATCCTGTTGTGAGAAGAGTCCTTACACTATAAACCACACAACGTAGTTTTTTTTCGTTGATTTATTTTTGTTTCTTGGCACATCAAGAAATAACATAATTCGTTCTTGCGTTTCTCTGATGTTGATGATGATGATGATGATGATGCACATTATGAACGATTTTAATTTAAAATTTAATAACTCTCTATAGTATGACGAGTTCTGAAGGAAAAATCATAATTCCTTTCAAAATATATTTTTTGGCTGCTGACGAAAAACCAGACCATGCATTGCATCTGCATTTCTTTTTCACTTTCATATACCAACAGACACTTTAATATTGAATGAATTTTTCATTTTGAGATTCAAAGATTTTAAGTTTGATTATTCAATGGTTTTTATTTGGAGTTTGGTTTGAAATTTAATATTTTCTAACGATAATATGCGCATGATGAAAGCATATATGCACTCATCACGACAAAAAGGGAATTCAATTTCTGTTCGAAGGATAGCTAGGTTCAAAAAAAGCAAGAAATATACATATTTCATCTTTGACATTGATATGAAATTTTGTTATGAATTTTAAACATTCAAGCGGAGTAGGAAAAAAACTTCTATCGTGTACCTGTTTGTTTCGTAGTGATTTCGTTTGTATATGGAGAATGTATTCAAAAATCATGCCCGTCTGATTATTAGTTTTTTATTAGAAAGGTAAAAAAAAAAAACTTTCCCCAATGTTACTTTTTACGTTACCGTAAAAAATGCAATTACAACTTCCAACCTAGCCTAAATTGTTTTTGATATGATTTAATTAAATCCCTAATTTATAATACAGAATTTCTAAAAAAAGTTCCAAAATAATTCGTATTTCAAAAAAAATGTGATTTTCATTGGCAAGCCGTGCGTATTTCTTTTTTATAAAAACTATAAACAGAAAGTATTTTTAAACAAATTAAACAATATTTTTTTTCAGGTAAGTGTACAAAATCAAAAAACCATTATGTATTTAAAAGGAATCTTAAATGTAAGTTATAAAAAATCTCAAACAGTAATTGAAATATTTTGAATGATACCCTTACGAATGAGAAGCTAAATAAAAAAAACTTAAAAGTTAAATAAAAAGAAATACAAACATTTTAAATATCGTTGAATGACAGTTTTCGAATTTGAATTAAATTTCCAAAATAATAAAAAATTTCATTAATTTTTGTGAACTTTTTTGTGGGAAATGATTTTTGTTACTAACATTCAATACGACAACATACTTAATATATGCAAAATACAATCATTAACATCATCAAGTCAATAGCGCTAATAAAATACTACAATGAACAATATTTTCCATAAACAATTGTTTCGCGGAAAGACGTCAATTAAATATTTCTACTCTGCAATGTACTTAATGATGTTTGCGTTAATTGGTATTTATATTTTATGTTAACCGCCAATCCTTTCACTTAATTAACCTTAAAATCAAATAAATTAAAATAACAAACTTACCACAAAAACGAAATTGTTTAAAATTTATATTTACACTAAAATGCGGTCTGGTCTATATAAATTGAAATAAAACAAAAGCAAAAAAAAAAAACTCTGTAAACCTACTTGTATTTTGAATGTGTTAAATCTATAAACCACACAATGAAATTTCCGAGGATTTCATTTAATTACATAATTCATAAAATATATTCAACATTTTTTTGTTTATACATACATGACATATTTATATAAAAAAAAATTTCTAGAAATGAACTGAATTTAATTATGTATTTAACTAACTATGGAAAATATTTCGACACGAAATAAATATTTTTTTAATTCAGTTCAGTAAAATTAGGTAGTTTTTAAGATGGGGAAGAAAATTTGTTTCCAAACTCCCCTGGCAGGGTTGCCACAATCTTGATTTACATATTGAGCTCGGGTTTCACTATTTTCTAAATAGTGATCCATTTTTGTGTAATCGGTAGCTTTTGATTTTTAAACAAAACAAATTTTTAAAAAATCCGAAACTTGCAAGAAATTAACTCTGAAGAAACAAATTTGGAAAAAATTCCTTTAAACATGGGTAAAAAATATTTGTTCTACCTTCACAAAAATTTTCAATTAATTCTTATTCAATTACAACAAAGACTAAAATAAAATAAAATAAAATAAAATAAAATAAAATAAAATAAAATAAAATAAAATAAAATAAAATAAAATAAAATAAAATAAAATAAAATAAAATAAAATAAAATAAAATAAAATAAAATAAAATAAAATAAAATAAAATAAAATAAAATAAAATAAAATAAAATAAAATAAAATAAAATAAAATAAAATAAAATAAAATAAAATAAAATAAAATAAAATAAAATAAAATAAAAAAAAATAAAATAAAATAAAATGAAAATAAAATAAAATAAATAAAAATAAATATAAAAAATAATGAAAATAAAAGCTTTATTTTTTGTGGAGTATAAAAAAAAAATTAAAAAAATAAACGGTTCTTTAGAAATAATGGTTTATGATTAGTCTTTTTTTGTCAAGTGATTAATACTAAAATAAAATACATATTAGAACTTATTTGGTTTTCGTCCTTACAATGGCTTAGGACAAAAATGATACAATTGAATGAAATTGCATTTGAAAACCTGTTAAAAAATCTTTTGTTCGATTTGAAAAACATATACATATGTATATATAACAAAAAAACATGGATTTGAACTTTTGGTTATGTTTTTAGATAATGCTTTATAATAATAATAATGTTCTGTTTAATAATCCAGATTTTATAAAGTTTTTTTTACAATAACAAAAATGCGATCCGATAAGATCCAACCGCGCTTTTCTATGAGATTAAAAAATGCCTATTTTCGCTTTTAGTACAACGATAATTGATTTTCAAAAACGTTATTTAAAATGCTTCTTATAAAATCAATTTATAATTTATATCCCTTTACTCTCACAATCAATCAGATTTAATATCGTCATTTGAAACTTTAATAATTTGTATAAGGTTTTTAAATATCATTTTTTGTTCAAGATTTAAAATTAAGTGAAGAGTGAATAATTCAAAATCGACTTACATACCTATCAAATCCAATCATAAAATTTGGCAAGAGTGTTTTTGCCTTCTCCGACTGGTCTACATCTTCAATGTAAAATGTCATTATGTTAAATGTTAAATTCTTGAGTTCGCGTAAGTTTAAAAAAAAAAAAATAACGAGTATGTACCTACGCAGAATGGGAAATGTGTTTCTTGCTCTTAACTTTAAACTTAAAAAAAAAAAGAAAAATAATTTAAGCAAATAAACAAATTAAAAGTTAACAAGTTTTTCATACTTTTGCGAGCTAAAACATCCTTCACCGAGGATTTGTTTAAGAGTGCATGATTTTTTTTTTTTAACCCAAACAACTTAAGCGGGGAAAAAACAAACCCATTTAAAACTTCCTAGGTTTGTATACAGTATGCACGTATGTATAAAAGCCGAAAAATATTTTGAGTGTGGTGTACATTATTATGAAAGTCCTTTAGCTAGAGAGAATTTCATCAGACTTTCATGCCAAAAACTTTAACTCTATTATACATCAAACAATACCGCATGTGCTGCTGCTGCTGCTGTTGCTTTTGCATGCGTGATGGCATGTGCAAAAACAGGAAAATTATATTTCTCTGGGCTTGGCAAAAACATATGAGAGTAATTCACACAACAGGTGAATACACAATAGCATCATTTCATAACCACACCAAGAACTCAGGATATAGCACATGCATATACCAACATATAGACGAACAGCATATCCTTTCGGTTATTTATTTTTTTTTTCAGCAGAAGCAGCAGCAGCAATTTAAATCGCATGAACTTTTTCACCAATATACAGTACTAGCACCCTCACCCACTTGTCATATGACGATGGGAAGAAATAAAAAAAAACAAAAACTCTTTTTATTTCTTTTGTTTGTCTGTTATGTATAAGGAAAATACGAAATCCCCTTCATATCCTAGAATGTTTTGCGGTATAGAACTTTATCCTTTTTATATGAAAACGATGAGCAACACATCGTTGATATGTATGTTCGTGCATTTTTACCTTTTAAATTATAATCAAAAGTTTGATAACGATTTTGAACTACTATAATGTCGGGGATGCCAGGTTAGGCGATGAAGAGAGGGAAATAGAATATATTATTAGTATTATTTAAGGTCTTAAAGTAAAAAACAGAAAACAGGGACTCATGCAAAGACTCTGCAGTAAGAGCAGAGTTTTCTGATAGTGAGCTGAATTCTAATCCGAGCTCAAAAAACAATTCCATCTCGTCAGGGTTTTGAAATAAGCCCATTTGAAAATTGAGAAAAAAAAGCACGAAAGAATTTTTCCAAACAAATTTTTAAATCTTCTAAATTCTCAACTCGAATCAGAGCTAAGGTTTTGAAGGATTAGAGTTTTAAAGTAAAAAAAAAGAAGTTGGTTAAAACTAACGTGAAATTGACTTTCCATTTTTGGCATTATAATTTAAATATAATTTCTGGCATAAGACCGCCACGGCTGGATCGGACGTAATTTAATTTGCAGGTCCAATTTTCAATCACTTTTTTCCGACATTTTGTGATCGTATATCGGCAATAGTGCTGCGAATGTTGTAGATTAGCGATTTCACATATTTCTACAGAAAATAGTCTTGCGGTAAATCGCCAATCGAGGCCAATTTTAGGGATCCGAAACGTGAAACTATGTTACCAAATGTTTCCTTCAATAAAACAACTGTGGCACGTGACATGTTATACCGTATTGTTGAAACAACAGTTCCTTCACATCATGGCTGTTCAATCGAGGAACGAAAAAGTCAGTAATCATGGCTCTATATCGTTCACTTTTGATTGTAACGTTCGGACCATCGTCGTGATAAGTTTTTTCTGGATGTAAAGGTTTCTCAACATACACTCGAGGAATATCTTCATTCCAAATACGGGAGTTCTTTTTTTGACATAACCATTTTGAGCCATGAAGCGTTGTTCAGGTTCTGTCAAACTAAACACATATAACTTCACAGCTGTCAAAATAGCGGCCAGTTAAAAAAAGTGTTGCCAACTTAAAGTTCTAAACCTCTAAAAAAAACACCCTTTACTATTCAAAAATAGATGTAAAATATGTTAACAATAATTTGGAAACTCATATAGTTTTCCAAGTATAGCATATACCTTTATTAATTTTTGATTATAAAAGATAGAAAGTAGGAACTCATTTAATTCAAGCCCCCTCTGGTAAAAGACTATATTAATTGTCTGTAGGCGAAAGCTTTTATAATATGGATAAATAACTTATTTACAAAATATGTATTCTATACTTCTCTGAAGTATGTACATATGTATGTTGGTTTATGCGAATATTCCCTTAAATACTTTGTTGCTTCGTAAACCAACCTACAGATAGAAACAATATTCATTGAAGAGTGAAATAAACTTTTTGGAAAACAAGTCTTTTGTTATGAAAGTTGGAGATTGTTAAAGGAAGGATTTTGAGCTCGTGCGTCTTGCTGGCGGCCCATTTATATAAATTAATGTGAAAGACGCGTCGGTTATTTTGTATAGCTTCCAGCAATTAATGATATATATATGTACATAATATCCTTTTAGAATGAAACTCAATTGTGGGGGATTTATTTGTGTAATTAAATCCCTTGAGATAGAAATAGAATTGATTTAATAAGAATACAAAAATAAATTATAATTGACAGCTTAAATGTTTAAACGAATGTTCAACGTACTTGTTCCTCAGCATAAACTCGCAGATATAGTCTCTAAAATATTATTTTAGTTTCTTTTCAGCAAATGGTAATAAGTGAATTTAGATTATGGGTATTACATACATTTAATATTACAAGACTTGACTAACTTTGTTTATTTTAATTAACAAGTTTGGACGATTTTGGGGTACATAATGAAATAATTTTTATGCATATTTAAAAAAGATTTTCAAATTACAAAATCCTTGTTTGCGCATCTTCTAAAAAAATTAAATTTACGATTTGTTTAATATTCTTGTCAACAATATTACAATGGTAATCTATGGAATGCTTTTTTAAAATCAACCTATGCAATATGCTATTTTTAATATTTTTCAATTCCAATTCTTATTCTCTTCATTGCATTTGTGGTATATTTACCAGACACAAACCCTAGCTGGTCGTTCGCTAGCCGTATTATTATTGGCTATCACAGTATTTCAAATGCCGACAAAACTCATAAAATGATATGTGTACTGTTCATAAATGCATATACAGTAGACTCGCGTTAACAAAAACACCGCCTTACCTGAACACCGGCTAACGTGAACATAATTTTTCTTACACTGACTACTCTGTAGCGTGAACACGGTAAGAAAGCCCTATAACGTGAACAAATTAAAAATGTATCAGCATAGGAAAAATATCTTTCTTTTATGCGTTTTGTCGATTTTCCGAATCATTTTTACTAAACGGGGAATCCCAGTTAATGCTTTAACGTGGAAATAACGGGGAAAACCCAGTTAATGATTTTTCGTGAGTCCTGGCTAGTAATTTATTAGTTTAGTGTGCGGTTCTGATTTGATATGATCTAATCTAAAGTTTTTCGTGAAATATGTCAGGAAAAATACCGAAATTCTTGTCTCTAAAAGAACAAGTGAATGTCCTTAAACGTCTCCGCGAAAAGGCCATGTTCAGCAATTTTCAAAAAAAGAAAATTCAGAAAAAGATAACCCATTTTTTTCACTAAATTCAACCAACCTAATTATTTTTTCTTAACAAAACATTTATAAATTACGTTTGTACAAACCGAAAAACAAAAAAATATATGAATTTGAGTTAAAACACATGTCTGATTTATTTGGGAAATTTAAAGAACTACACCTTCGTAAACATGGACAACTTCGCAAACGTGAACACGCTAGGTTTTTAATAGTTCACGTTATCGCGAGTCTACTGTAGTTGTTTCTACTTTGTGTATTTTAATCTTATATGGTTGGAAAATGTTCTGAAAATTTAGGATTTTTTGAATTTTAAAAACTCATACAATTTACTTGCAATAACTTCTTGGCACGAAAAATAGCTTTTCTTTTACTTTTTGTTTAAGTGTATTTATTTTTTTTTTTAAATTCTTTTTTGTCAACGCTGAAAAGTTTGGAGAAATGAATCGCAAGTTATCTAGACCCGACTTGTTTGAATATTTGATTTGACATTTTTAGATGAGGTTCAATATCTCTCTTTATTTTAAGTCCGGTTTTTCACTAAATTTCACGCTTTTGGTCCCTCTTTTTATCACACCACTGGATTTTAGAAGACGGGGTTCTTAAAGGTTCTTAAACTTTTATCCGGGATACGAAAAACGGGATTCTGATAAACTCTAAAAAATAAATCAAATGTGAGCCTATTATTTTAATCTGTTCTTTATATACTCTATCGATTTTTTTCCAAATACACAAAAACTGTACGGTCTATATGACATGCATATAAATTACAAACAGTCTACATTCTTTTAGAAGTACAACAATGTACAAAAAAAAACAAATTAAAGCTCTACACTATTTCTAAGTTCCTATTTACAAATCTAGCAATAGTGATTTTCGGTGAAACAAAAAATAAATAAAATAACACCCCATGACCATAGTGTTAACAATCACTTCTTAAGTACGTACAGCTTAATTTCTCGCTAGCTGAAATCTTTGCTGAATGTTAAAAGTTGAAAACTGACTAAACGAACAGAAAAATAACTTCTGAATCCGTCTTTCACCATTTTATAGAACTAAATAATAGTTGGGGTAAACTTTTTACCTAAAATCTTCCTCTCACTTAAAAATGTATTTTACAAAAACTTAAGCCCGAAACCGCAAATACCAAAATTCATCACCCCCAGCACAGCAAGAGTACTTATGTATGACTATAACAACCACCAAATCAGAGAAAACTAACACCCTAGATACCAAGCTTTTCTATTCAAATTCAAGAGTCGAAAATGGGTTGCAGCAAACTTTTGCTATTGCACAATAATATTTCCAACAACCAAAAGTTAAGGGTATTTTCGGATGGTGGCTATTTCTTAAGGAGAAGAACGTTTTGTGAGTTTATTTGTACCAAGCTTGGTTGTTGTTGTTGGTTGGTATCGGTACATCTTTCCTGTGAAACTGATGCAACCCAAAGGACCACATTTACATGAGCACTCTTTGCACGGTGCGGTGGTGGTGCTACTGACTGCAACCATCATCACCAAATTGGAATTTCAGAGCAAGTATTTTCTAAAAATTGAAAATGTTACTTCAAGTTTTTAGCCTACCCCCATCACCACCACCCAGGTCCAACCATACTCTTCTGTTTAAATGGCAATTTTAAATAAAGTCTCGTTACCCTATCTTGCGATGGTGCCATGCCAGTTCTTTGGTTTTTACTACATTAAACTTTGGAAAACATTAATTACGACATTATGGAATTACACATTAGAGTTTAAGTACGAAATGTAATTACAAAGTTCGTGCTGCGTTTGTATTATTATTTGTTCGAAAAACGCTTTTCTCCAATTTTGTTTTTGGCTTTTGGCGCCAGAGGGCTCTTTTCGAAGTTTTAGCTCCTGCTGCTGCTGCTCCAGACTGTTTTTAAAAGTCAATATCAGTAGCTACGAATAGTTCGAGGTAATTATTGTGTAAAAGAAAATTAATTTATTAAATTAATTCCATTAAAATTGCGTTTTCGGTAAAACAAATTTAACTGTCACTGACACTTTTGGCTGTGTGTGTGTGCTGGTCCCTGAGGACAAATAAATGGAGGAATAAAAATATCGGAAAGTTAATTTTTCACAGCATTTTTATTTTCTATTTTCTATTTTTTTTTTTTGTGAATGGTTGTTTCGTAGAGTGAACTTTTACTTTCTGAAAAATCAGAGGCGCTGTCACTGCG
Organism: Syrphus vitripennis; assembly: GCA_958431115.1. Taxonomy (NCBI): domain Eukaryota; kingdom Metazoa; phylum Arthropoda; class Insecta; order Diptera; family Syrphidae; genus Syrphus; species Syrphus vitripennis. The sequence goes on along the minus strand of OY288108.1, from coordinate 14,933,415 downwards.
CTACCTTACGCTACCTGGTGTGTGAGTGATACTTCTTTCCTAAGTAATTTTCTTTCCGTTCAAACTTTTACCTCCCTCTTTTTCAATTGACAATGGTGAATGTACTTAGTTGAAGTTGTAGATGAGAGAATATTGTAAGAAAAGAAAAACTATTGTTAAACTATTATTTGCATTTATTTTATTTCACAAGACACATTTAATTTTTTTTTTTCTCACGCAGAAAATCAACTTGAAAAAGTCTGGAAGTGAGGTTTTTTATATTTTTAAAACCATAAAGAATAACAGGAAAGACAAGAAAACCTTTCGTCGTGATGTTTGTAACTTGATGTACAGGTGATACTTATTCACTTGTTAGTCACATTAAATCACATAATTGTCAAGCTAAGTTAAGTGAAAGTAAACAATGATAGTTTGAATTGTGACAAAGAACGCAGGAATGAATAAAATGTATATACGTCTGCTGCTATTGTTAAGTGCGACTTTTAATTGCTTAATTAAAAGGCTTTTACTTTAAATAGAAAATAGACGTTATAATAATGAGGCAGCATTTAATTTTGCTTTTGAGCTCGGTGAAGCTCAAATTTAAAATTGTAATGGTTAACGTTAATCTCCACAGCAAATAGCTGCTAAGTTTGAGAAATAGCAAAAAAAAAAAAATAGGAGTGTTCCTGATTCCTTACTTTTTTTTGCATAAGTATAATGTTTTCATGAAACATGATTTATTTGAAAAAAATTGTTCGAAAAAAGTTGCTCAACCTACATTTTTTTTGAAAGTTTCTCAATATCTTTGAGTTTCATTACAAGGATAGGTATTATTTTTTCATATTAATTCTGTTTCTTGAGTCCAGTAAATTTTTACTTCATACCTACATATTTCAAATTTTCAAAACTTACTTCATGTTGCTAATTCGTTAATTGTTTAATTCAACAATAAAAATTGTATCGTATCCAAGAAGATTTCAAATTTTGTGTTTTCGATTTAAGTAGTTTTAAAACTTGAGTCAGTACTTCAGTCTTATATTTTCAAAGTGGTCAAGTCCATTTCAAAACGGACGAAAAGATTTCAAATTTTGAAGGACCATAACTCTCACACTCTACTGCTTCTCTGTAAAGTTCCACTTGTGGGGTTCGTCAGGTTGACGTCAGATAACTTCTATAGCCCTCCCGGTTTTCGATTGTTCCATGTCTGAGCCCAACTAATTGGAAGTGTCGTTGCATTTGTGTCATACAGAATTTTTTGCACCTGTCTTTCTTTCGCAATAGTGTAAGAACGTCGTTTGCTATTGCCTTTTCAAAATGGTTTTTAGGGCTTCTTCTTTTTACATTACAATACCAGCTAAGCTGGTCGTGCTATATTTTGTGCAAGGTGGTATTTTTGACTTGAAGGCTTCCTCGGATTTACTCTACTCGAAAATTTTAAAAATAAGGACTAACATGAATAAAAAAAACGATAACGGTACTTTATATGTTTTTATGCAAATATTTCATTTCTATTTATTTAGAAAAAAATAATCAGAGAGCTTTTTATGTTGCATGTAAAAGTCCTTAAGATTTTATCAACCGAAAACCTTCTCAATGACAAAAACTTCCTATTCCATTTTGCAAATAGAAAAACCTCCTATAATTGACAAAAAAAAAAATAATAAACATAAACAGAATTCTCTCATGTTAGGTACCTACTATGAAGCATAAATAACCAATTAGTTCTTTACAAAATCCAATTGTTCAATAAGAAAGAAAATTCCAAAGGGTACTAGAAAAATAAGAAAAAACAACAACAAAACGATTAAATTTCTATGACAAAGCGATTCAAAGGGGCTTTCAAAGAATAAATATTAAACATTCCAAAAGAATGAATTTTTTTTTATTTCTGAAATTAGAGACCTTTTGACATAACTTTATCCCTCAATCCCATTTAACTGATGCCATATCAATTAACTAAATGTTGCATGAATAATTTTATTTTTTTTCTGTCCATGAATTTTATTCCACTTGGAAAACATAACAAAACAAAACAAAAAAAAAATCTTCTTATTTAGGTATGCCTATTCATATATCTACAACTATTTTAGATAAAATTTTATTTATAACAATTTAACCTGGTAAACCAAAATGATGTACCCTATATACAAAAGAAGGCCACGGTGCGGCGCGATCCTTTGTTTGTTACTGTATAGAATGGTTTTGATTCTGTGGTTGGTTGGACATGGTTAAACATTTCATTGCAACAATTTGCTATTTTTGGTTCGTTTGTGGGGTTGAACCAGGCCACAGGACAACGATAATGGTGCCAGTTATACAATCAAGCCATATACAAATATATATTTACAATCAGTTGACCACAAACCGTTGATTACTTAATTCCCACACATAAAACTTTACCTACATAATGTCTCGTTGAAAAAAAAAATCCTGTTGAGTTGGCAGTTATTGCAAATGGTTACATATACGGTTTGTTGAATTGGCAATAATTGAAATTCAATTTTATTTGCTGAGTAGGTAAGGATCGAATAATAGTTATCGATAGAGAGGTAGTTTTTTTTGTATAATAAATGTTTTAAACAATAGAAAGTAGTATGTAAATTAAAAAAAAAGGAACTGAATGTCTGTTATGAAATAAGTTTATGTATTTAATGTAATTTAAATAATTGAGTTAAATGTAATTGCAGTAATATATACATATATATACTGACTCTATTAAGGGATTAAAACAAATTTCCCCTAAGTTGTTGTTGGTCGACAAAAATTATACTTGACAAAATTTTGAACCATTTTTTTCTGCAGAACGAAAACTACTAACTGACCAATTTTTATTCTCGCTTTCCCCCATTTTTTCTTGTTAGAAATAAAGCCTCCATAAAAAAATTTAAATGTGACATTAAATATTTTTTGGAACAATTTCTTAACAGACGAAATTTTATATCGAAAAAATGTTTTGTTCCAATTTAAAAGAAATGGGATATAGATATGTATATTTGGACTTAAGCCTTAGAAACAACCTTGAGATGCGAATTAATTTCAGGCCATCAAAAACCAAGTTGCTTCAGAAAAGTATAGTCTAATATTACAGAATAATTTAAGAAAAGGTAGTTTTCATTTTGTAATTTGGTTGGGTACCAAATCATAGAATTCTGTGTCACAAAATCCCGCAGCACAGAATACTAAAGTTTCACAGTATCTATTGTATAAAAATTCTGTAGAAAAAATTAAAAAAAGAAAATATGTAAATATGAAATTTAAGTTTTTGTCACTACAACGGATTTCGTGGAATTGAAATCATTCGTAGGGTAAAGTATGGTAAATTCCTGAAAGATTTTTAATCGCTATAGATATTTGAAATATAAAAAAGCCATAAATGTACCTATTTTAAAATTCCAAAACTATCTCGTAGGAATGAGTTTTGTAAAATTTATTTAATCTACAAATCTAACATTAAAAAAAAACTAAAACTCCAATTCTTTTTTCTTCCATTTTCAGATCATAATCTCTTAACCATAGTAAGAATTACAACAATACAAAATGACGCAAAATCGCTGCATCAGCAGCATTCTCTTAGCTACTACTATGCTCTTGCTGTCCATAGTTCAACTAACAGCAATCAGCTCATCATCGCGTCTCGCCTTCACATTGAAAATGCGAGAAGATTGTCAAGAAATGTCAACCACTTCTCAATGTCATTGTTCGCCGGTGCTGAATGAATTTGAAGTCGCCTGCCCCGGGCAAGGTATCGATCCCAAAATAATGGTTCGCATTCAGCAGAATCACCATGTTCAAATCGATTGTCATCACATCGATTCCTCGGAATACAGCCTGCTGCCAAAGATGAACATTGGAAGTAATCCAACGGTACAAATAAGACAATGTCCACTGCCGCCATTGCAACCGATTCAGAGTATTATTCAGAGGTTGGGCATCACTCAAGTGACAGGTCTGCTATTTGAAAGCGGTGATCTTGGTGGCTCACTGTCACGCCTGCACTCTAAAGGACTTCAAGATCTTCGTCGTCTGAGGCTGAGTTCAAATGGTCTCTCAACTCTGCCGGAAGATGTCTTTGCTGATCTTAAGAATCTCACATGGCTAGATTTACATTCGAATAAAGTTGAACTACCACAAAATATATTTGCTTCATTAGAAAATCTGAATGTATTAGAATTGGGACATAATAATCTGCAAGATCTTCCACCCGGAATATTCCGCAACCAAATGAAACTCATACATTTGAATCTCTGGAGCAACAATCTTACGAATCTCAGTAAAGAAGCATTCGAAGGAGCCTCGTCAATAACCGAACTTGATTTGAGTGCAAATAATATTGTAACCTTCCGCCCGGATGTGTTCAGCTATCTCAAGAATCTCACTAATATCAATCTCAATGGCAACTATTTCAAATCTCTGCCCGTAGGGCTTTTTGCAGAAAACAAGAATCTCTCTATGTTCCGTTTGAATAATAATCGTGTTCCCTTAAAGACATTGCCACCGGGACTACTTTCAAATTTGCCAAATCTTCGAGAAGTACGCATCAGTTGTGATCTGGAGAAGATTCCTCCTAGTACATTTACCAATTCCACGTCCATCAGAAATATCACAATCTCCGGAAATAACTTGACCGAACTGCCGTACATACTCTTTGCAGATCAAATTGAATTAATTGACTTGGATCTCTCAAGGAACAAGTTGACCTCGATTCCGGAAGACATATTCCAGAATACTAGGAACTTGATTGTTCTTCGCCTGTCTTACAATCAGCTTACTAACGTTACTGGGTAAGTTTTATAACGACTCTTTCAAACAAAACCATAGCCCTAACAATATTTATCGTTTTATTTCCAGTGAAACCTTCAACTCCTTAGAGAATCTAGAAGTTCTAAATATGGACAACAACAATCTCATCACTATTAGTTCCAAAGCCTTCGCTCACACACGAAAACTATCATACATCAATATGGAAAACAACCAAATCCATCTTCGCGAATCATTCACCGGCATTCTGGATGATAACGATCAAATCGAGCTCACTTCTCCCTTCCAAGATCTCCCAGAACTGCGATCTATCAATTTGAGAAACAATTCAATCCGTCATATTTTCAACGATTGGCGGATGAGCAATCTGAAGCTGGAACACCTAGACCTGAGTTATAATAAAATCAACATGATCACTGATAATGATCTGCTTTACCTTAGCAGACAAATATTCGTTAATCTAACTCACAATAACATATCAAGGATAAATTTTTCAGGAATCCCATTCATGGATCTTAATGTTTCCGAACAGAAGATTAGCGCAGCAGTTAGTTATAATCCACTTTACTGTGATTGTGAACCGCTGTTCTTTATACAGTATCTCAATGGAGAACTGGGAAGACATTTGAGGGATGCACTAAAAATTTCTGCAAATCATCTTGAATGTAGTGGTCCTGAGAATTTAAAAGGTCGATCGGTTCGGGATCTATTGCCAATGGAACTTCTTTGTCCTCTAGAATATGAAAGAGAACGTTGTCCTGTTGGATGTGAGTGTATGGTGCGACCCTATGACCGTGTTCTTATCCTAAACTGTTCCCGGGCTGGATTTACTGAAATTCCTGTCTTACCAACATTGAATACTGCTAATTCAAACGGAACTGTACTCTATTTCGAACATAACAAACTGAAAACTCTTCCTAATCTCACCTCGCCAGGATATGCAGAAGTCGTTTGGCTGCATGCAGCTTATAATAATATCTCACAGATCGATGTTGAAAACCTACCGAAGAATCTCAAGACCTTGGATGTGTCGCACAACAAACTCAATATTCTTAATACGAGTGTTTTGGATTATTTCAACAAAACCAAAACTTTTGAGTCCTTGTCACTAAGTCACAATCCATGGCTGTGCGATTGTGATGCAAAGAAACTGCTAGAGTTCGTGCAGTTGAACTTCCAAAACATCTCTGATTTCGAACAAATGACATGTACCAGTGGAGAGAAATTCCAGGCATTGTCAGTCAGTGCAATCTGTCCATTCGAAGAGAATCTTGTGATAGCGATGAGCATGCTTATTGCCCTAATTGGACTCACTTTAGGAACCTTAGCAGCGTTATACTATAAATACCAAGTGGAAATCAAGGTCTGGTTGTATGCTCATAATATGTGTTTGTGGTTTGTTACGGAAGAAGAACTCGACAAAGACAAGAAATACGACGCCTTCTTGTCATATTCTCACCAAGACGAGGATCTGGTTGCTGACTATTTGGTGCCGGAACTGGAAAATGGACCAACTCCATTTAAATTGTGTCTGCATCTTCGAGACTGGATTGTGGGTGATTTCATTCCCACTCAAATTGTCCGTTCAGTTGATGAATCACGAAGAACTATTGTAGTGCTTTCGCCAAATTTTATCGAATCTGTGTGGGGTCGAATGGAATTTAGGGCTGCTCACACCGCTGCCTTGAATGAAGGCCGAGCAAGGGTAATTGTGATTATCTATGGTGACATTGGTAACATTGATGATTTGGACCCAGAATTGAGGGCCTATTTGAAAATGAACACATATGTTAAGTGGGGTGATCCATGGTTCTGGAATAAACTACGCTATGCTATGCCACATCCATCGAATAACATATCCGGACTGGTTAAGACCGCTCTCAAAAGTTCAACCGATGATAAATTAGAACTTATTAAACCCTCACCGGTAACCCCTCCCCTAACAACTCCACCAGCTGAACAAGCTGGAAAGAATCCACTGATGGTTAAACTGAATGGAGCAAATCCTATGCCCAATGGAAACGGAGTCCAACCATATTATTTGAATGGAAAACTTCCCAACGGTCACAATGGACACATTAATGGCGCCTTTATTATCAACACAAATGCCAAGCAAAGTGATGTATAGGACAGACTTGACTTCGGAACATATTACCATCTAGAGCAGTTGTTGTGAACAATTTTTTTTTATTTTTAAAATGAGAGACTAAAAAAAAACAAAGACCCACAAAAAATTAAAAAAAAAATATGGACACAAAAACTATCTTTATCCTTGATGTGCATTATTTACAAAACGAAAACTTAAACTATATAAATTAAAAAAAAATGTTTAAATCGAGAAAATGAGCTATCGTCTAACAAAAAAAAAACACTCCCTCTGAACCACAAACATGACATACCTAAGTAAAAGCTAAAATAAGCTTGATAAACAAAAAATGAAAAAATGTATAGTTGGTTGCGTGCAGCTTGAAAAATTATAGAATGTATAATATGTATGTCGCAAATATTTTAAGGACTGACGCTCAAATTGATTTAATTTTTATTTCTTTTAATATAAATGTATTTCATAGTTTTATATTTTTAATTTAAGTTTTCTTTGTATTTTTAATTTTAACTCTAAGATCATTATGCAAAATGTACATCAAATAAAATATATTTATACAAGCGCGTAGAGATATTTTAAAAGAATAAGGAAATCTCAATTTAAAACAAAAAAAAAATGTTAGAATATAAAAATTATTAAAAAAAAAATATATTTCCTATTTTATTAATCTATATTATATACATTAATTTTTTTTCTAATTTAATATTTTTTTGTTCTCATTATAATTCAAATAAATTGTTAAAAAAACGAACTGATAAACAAGTTTTGATATATTTTATTTTTGATAAACTTAAATTTCATTTGAATAAAAAAAATAATAAATAAATAAATTAAGATCTAAATAATAAGACAAAAATATATAGTAGATATTATCTATAAATAATATTATATATATATATATGTAAATTAAGGTATGTGTAAAACATGATGGAAACAGAAGAAGAATAAAATGATAAATGGCCTTTTTTATATCGAATATTATAGTGGATACGTTTTCTTGTAAATAATACGAAAGAAAAAAAAATATAGTAATTTAAAGACTTAATGAGATCAATAAATTCAGATAATATGTAAAAAAAAAATTGAATTTTGTTTTATTTTTCTTTGAATGGAATTATAATTTAGAACATACTAACTTGTAAAGGTACTCCATGAAATTCATTTGGGTTTCCAAGGACTTGTGGGAGAAGAACTACTCTGACTTGTCTGCTCGTTCATTCTTCCCCAAAATTACGTGAGACCTTCCCCAGTAGTTCCAATGGTGTGGGAAGGTTTGAACGTCGTCAAGACCGGTCGCCAAATGTTGGGTGCCACCAACCCAGCTGACTCTTTGCCAGTAACAATTCGTGGTGATTTCTGCACCCACAGTTCCGATGCTGTTGAATGTGGTTCAAAGAAAAGGAATTGGCCTCATGGCCTCCAGCTACTGAGAACTGGGTCTACGAATAAGGTTTGAAGATACGAAAGTTATTATAAGGCCTTTCAACACATTTATTCATATTTAAAAATGTATTTGAATTGTACTCAATTGTGTAAGATTTGGAAAAAATTCAGTGTATGAACAGTATCTACTATATTCAGTGAGGTCATGGTCTGGCATAACACCAACATAAGTTTGCACTATCTCTACTGCAACAGCATGTACAAGTTACTGTAAATTCCCGAAATGTTTAAATTCTAGAAATAACTAAAAATACCTTAACTGGCCATTTCCGTGAATAATTCGCATAATAATTCCCTTTTTGGAGGTGCTGGTTCGCTTAGGTTATGATCAGTCTTCAGACAGGCGTCATCCTAAAATGTAAATAATTTTTATTCTTGCCCAGTGGAAACTTAAACCCTAAACAAGCTTGATCTCATAACCAAAAGCACATTTGTATATGAAAAGTACTATAATGGCGAGTATTTTTTAATGTTGCCCCGACCTTTGTGGTGGCGCTGCAAAATTTGAGGTGTAAAATTTGATTTTGGGAGCCTTTAAGCATCGGAAATTGGTAGTACTCGTAGAAGCAAGAGGACACTATTATTTGGATTATTGCAACCAAAAAATATCAAAAAAATATCGATTAAAGCCTTCATAAGCTCTCCACAAACAAAAATTGAGGAAGGGTTGCCCCCAATTCTTAGATGTCGCACCATTCGACTTCCACCATGATAGTACTATGTTTTTCATATAACAAAGAAAAAACCATGCATTGCGCAAAGTGCCTTGCCTAGGACTCACAGGTTATAACGAACTTTGAGGAAGGTTTGTAAAAATAAGCCCCAAAAGTGCAGAATGAATTATGACAACAAATCATTTCAAACTTTATCCAATGCTTCTGAAAAATTCTTAGAGTCACCGATAAATTCTAGAATTTCCCAATTTTGGGAATTGACAGTAGTATATACAAATAAACATCTTAAATAATAATTCTAGAACAAATATAATTCCAAGGTGTAATATGCTTTCATAAGTTTGACCTGTTTTATTTATCATTGAAATAAAGAAAAACCAGATCAGTAGAACACAAAAAAAAAACAGGCCAAATAAATAAACCATCAAGATGAAAAAATAAAAAAAAAATTCTTTTGCGCAAGCAACGAACGGCCAATTTAAATGCAAATACTACACCAAATAGCATTTTTGTCCTGCAGCACATATCATCCTGCCTGTCAATTAAATACAAAGAAGAACTGATGCTGTTATTTGTTTTCTCCTCCTTTTCTCATTTTTTCTTTAATCTCAACTGCTGAATGTTTCAAGAAAAAAAAAAAAAAAAAAAAAACTTTAATGATGTCCCTTGTGTAAGCAATGCAAAAGTATTCAATGGGTCTAGATAGTTTTCTTTTAAACTTCAATGAAAGTGTGACACACTGACACTTTCGACCAGTCACAGTGACTTCTAAGTGAAATTCATTTTTTTTTTAAATTCCTTAACTGAAGAGAACTTCAAACGAATTACATTTCATGTTCTCCTGACATAATCGGATAGGTTTAAAGTTCTTTTGTGTTTGAGGAAAGGAATTAAGACTACAGCCAGTTTCCAATTAACATGAAAATTCTTCTTGAAGCTACATATGCTGTACCTCGCACGTGCCACATCTCTATAATACCTACGAGTATTATGTTTATTATGAAATATAAAAGCCTAATTAAAACAAGACTTAATTTAAATTTTTAATATTTATATCATACAAATATTACGCATTAAAAATGCACACAGAATTAATTTCCTCTCTGATTTTCATATACATAGTGTGGTAGATAATTTTTAAAATCATGTAAAAACAGGCACCATGGTGGGCTGTGGTGACTGGTGAGCCGTAAATGAAATATAGGAATATTTACATTTGTTCAAGTTAAATATTACCAAAACATACTGACTCCAAATGGCTTAAATGGCTCAAAAAATAAAAAAAAAAACGATATTCAAACCACAAACATTAACCACCGAGTGAGCTCTATTACAACGGATTTTTTATTTTATAATAATTTTCATGACAACAACAAAAACCTCGGACGAACTCGAAATTGAATCGTTTAAATTATACATTACGTTTTTATTTTATACCCGCACATAGTCAGAGTTGTGATTAATACAATAAACAGTGCAGTTCCAAAAATAATACTAAAATTTTGTGTCGGGTCTCTGTTACCTAAATTTCACTAATTGCCATGACATGTAGCTGTAGGGTAGGTACTGTGTATGGTTATGTCTCTCTACAAAAATTTCATATTCGGCAACGAAATTGACAGTACAAGACATTGACCAATAGGAGCCCCCAAAAAACGCATCTATGGAACACGATGTACATACATGTTACAAATTCACAGAAACTTTTTAATTTACCTAAAAAGAAAATTATTTAATTTTTATACTTACTCAAGAAACAGGCAGGACCTAATTTACTTTTTTTTCGAAAATTACCAATTCATTTCGTTTTCCTAAGTAAAAGAGCCATTCAATTTAAAGGCTACCAAACAACAACGTCCTCCAACACCGCAGGACCGTTCAAAAACTTTCAACATGCTTTAATTTTTTTCTTTAGTGTCTATTGTTAAACTTTTAAAAGGAAAAATCCCAAAACTAATTACGGTCTAATTATGGTAGGAGATATGGAAAAGTAATAAGATGAGAAAAAGTGAGAAAAGGATTAAACACAAATTGGAAGAGGACTTAGCCTATGTGTCTATTAAAATATATACATATGTACATATATATATTTTTTTGTTTGTTAAGGAATAATTATATGAAGTGCTTTTGTTTTTTTTTTATTTTTTGTAGTAGGTCTAGTGCCTACTATCCTAATTATTTTTTTTTTCAAAGGTCAATTCCTTTGGTGATTCTACTTTCACCCACCTAAATTAACAGAGAGCAAATATAGTCGCAGATTTTTTTCATTAAAAAAAAATGTTTTCTAAGTTTTTTTAGCCTAAAGGGTGTTGTAAATATAGAAAAGAAATATGTATGAACAACGGTACTCAATAACGACAAAAAAACTAATGTTTTTGCATAAAAAGTTACTTTAAAATCAAATCGACCTACGGAACATTTTAAACATTAACCCCTGTATTAATAAACGCATTGTAGAGCATGCGTAAGTATAAATTACCTCCAAACTTCATTAAGGACAATCCATGTGTTTTTTTTTTTTTTTGTTAAACTCGAACAGCTTGTGGATATGGGTTTCAACATTTCGGACGGATATCACTGGTGATGAGTGTGGGATATTTTTTGGGATCGCAAGCACTTTTGCAGTTTTGTATTTCTGGGGGAAGTGGTGTTTGTTAAAGCAATTGTTCAGGATGATGGTTAAAACGATCAAAACTATCTGTGGAAGCTAGATACCCCATAAGGTTAAGCGCCTTCTTACTTCTTTGACTTGCAATTAGTATTTATCTCTGTGGGATACTCAGGTTCAGGCTTTCAGTTGGGTCACCTGCGGTTCTAGTTCTAGGTTAGGTGCTAGGGGTTGTTGGATTGATTGCTGAGCTTTTTCAAGGAATGCTGGATCGGCTGCCTTCAGTAAATGCTTCAACTTTGTCGTTTTTTGAAAATTATATTCCCCCTCCAACGATTACGCAAAAATAATTAAAACTGATCTTTATCTGCTGATCATTGTTTGTTTTTGTCGAGTTGATCCTTACCCCAACAATTTCAGCTTTTCTCTCAACCCTTGTTGTCATTTTGTGAATCCATGATCCAGTCTGCGTAGTTCAGGTGTTTGATATATGAAAGCAGAGTCGACAAAGCTGCGTGAAGTACGTCACTAATGACCAACAGAAACAGTATTGGTGACAGTAAACAACATTGCCTCACTTATTTTTCTATTCACTTTCCCAATTTTTGTCTTGTCTTGGTTTAACCTACACACTCCAGTTTCTTGTCACACCTTGTGCAAATCACCCTGCATGTAAGACAAAAAAAAAGAAAACAAAAACATTCACCAAGAAAAACACGTTTTTTTGATAGTTAAATACAATTTTTTTATTTTTATTTTTCTTTTATAAGAACATTTATACTTAAGTTTATTAAAAATCACAATTAAAGCTCAAAAATACCGAAACGGCAAAATACTATAATATTTTTCATTGAATGCAAATACATACATACATATAATATATAACTGTTTTGAGACTTTCTTATAAATATTATTTTTGTTTAATGTTTGTTAGTTGCCAATTAGTTTTTCCTTTTCCCATTATGAATGCTGAATACTTTATAGATTAGTGTGATCCTTATAAAAGCCATTGTTTAATTTTGAATGTACTCGTTTTCTAATTTCTATCAAATAATTTTTTTTTAAATCCCTGCCATTTTTTATCACTTAACATATTATGTTCACCCGGTTCCCAAGGCGACCGAAAGTTGTATTGTAAAGGCAAGTAAAATAGTGCAGAAATGTTGTCATTTATAAAATTCATAAAAGAGTTTTTTTTAAATAAATTTGTTTGCACGAACGGATTTACGTGACATTTCTTCATAAAATCAATATAAAAGGAAATTCAGGTCCCCTTCCAGCTTACACAATTTCTAAGATTTTTTTTTCAATTTTCTAAAAACAACAACTTCCCGAACTATGATGCACTTCTAAGACATTTTTTTCAATTATCTTATATAACAACTTGATTTTTAAAAAATATTTTTTTTTTCATTTGAAAACTTCCGTCTTCTTGGGGACCGGTTTAACATTACGAGCTATATCATACCACATAACTTACATTTTACATGGATTTTTTTTTTCTTAATTGTTTAAAAGACATTAGGAGAACGTATAAATTAAAATTAAATAATGACCTTTTTAAGGACTACAATAATATTGAGATACATCTTAATATAGGAATTTATCTATTTTAAATATTTAGCCACCTTGTCTTTGGTTTCAATTCCTCATCATCAGTACATCATCAAATTTACTGCAATAATTTAACTATAACAAAATGTTTATGTTTTTTTTTTTTTAGCATCACTAAAGTAACATATCATCATCACTATCAGTAAATTGGCCATTTTGATTTAATAGTAAATTAGCTTCTTCATTTGACTCCACCTGAAATAGAGGCAAAAAAAATGTTTTCATATTCTTTTGAGGTAAGGCAAATAAAAACTACAATTTTTGAAAACTTACTCTTGAATATCTCACAGCCGATGAACTTTTCCGGAAAAATCTTATCAGCCTTTCCCTCCGCTGGGGTGTTCTTAATAGAATTCCAATACCAAAAACTATGCTTAACACGCTGATAACAATCACAAATTTTGCTGAAAAAAAAATGATATTTAGATAAAATTGAAAATGCGGAGGTATTTATAGACAGTATTAAACTTACTTGCAAATGAACTTGAATTCGCTGGTGCTGCAATAGCAGTATCGATAGAAGAAGTTGTTGTTGAAGTTGCAGCAACAGGAACAACTGTCGTCGTTGTTGTTGTTGTTAATGGAGGTGAATTGACAGAAGCATCAGGTGTAGATCTTGATGGAATCTTCAAGCCCAGGAACTTACAAACCTCAGGCGTATATTGAGTGTATATCAAATTGCACTGATTACTCTGTAATAGATGAAAAATAGAACGAATATATTTATAAAAGGTGTTCAAATTTGGAAGCACATCAGAATCGTTAAATCGTTTGGAATACAGTTTCTGAATTTTTCTAAACATTTGATTTTACACACGCAAATTCTATTTTCTAAGTCACAAGAGAAAAAAATGTTTTTGAAATTAATAAAATATCTAAGAACCACGCGGTTATATCAAGGACAAAATGTTAAACTTCAGAAAACAAACTTTTTAATGCATCCGATTAACGTCGTGATAAAAGAAATTAACCTGCAACTCCTGGATCTTTTTCAGAAGCGTGTAGCAGTGGCGGATAAAGACTTTTTTTGTGTACATTTCTACAAACCAACTTAAGCTGCTTCAGGTGTTCTTTTTGCTTCGCTAGCGAAAAAAAAAAATCCCTCACCACAAAGCATCACGCATCACAAGGGACAAATTACAATTTATTTTTCTTTTTTGTCGAAGAAGCTTCTTAAAAGCCACTTTAGAAAAGTGTACCATATTTATTCGACGAAAGTGTTAAGGGTGTTTTTATCAAAATTGCTAAAAAAAAACACAAAAAAAAACATAACATAACGAAATGTATTACACGAAAAACTGCACACAAAAAGACGCTAAATTGCAAAAGTTTTTCGTTCTGCTCTACCTGATACCGACAGAGCCGATACTGCTAACCTCTCTTCTTCCCCAACATAAACGAAGACTTCTAACAAATAAAGAATACCTTCAATTTGGTGTAATTTATAAAATGGCATATCCACAAGTAGTTGCTTTGAGATATATACATTTTTTTTTTCATCCCTTTGCTTAGCTTAGATTTCCATTCTATGGATGGGGAGGCAGGCATGTGGAAGCGTTAGAGCAAACTTTGACTATAAAAAAAAAAAAATTCTGATATAAAAAGTTTGTCGTTCGAGTGGACGTTGTCGATGGGACGTAAAGAAGGAAAAAAATTATATTTTCTAAGTTTTCCACTTTAAAAGTTGTCTGCTAGCTTCTTCCCCCCATTTTCAAATTGACGACTGCACAAACAGAAGAACTATACAAAAACACCCAGCAACAGGAAAGACCCAGAACAAACGTGGCGGTAAGTTTTTGGCCTTCAGACCGCACATGAATGCTATCAGGTGATAAAAGAGGCTATAGAATGTAGTCAAGGAAGAATGAATTGCTGATGTTTTCTTACATCACTCGGTAGATCTTTTGACTATATCTTCAAGCATTTTAGGCTGTGAAGTATGAATAAAAGTCCAATCGTAATGTGGCGTCTCTTTTTGAAGATACCTCTACAAAGTCTGACTGACTGCTGCGATGTGTAGTTCTTCTAGTTCGACTTGAGACTCTGTCTAAGGGATGAATTGCTAATTTTCCAAATGGGGCTCTTTGGGTTCCTTCTAAATCAGCTTCTTTACTTGCTTTACATAACAGTCTCTGTATATATAATATAGTGGCTATAAAGTTCTTGCGAAGAAAATGATTTCTTGTTTTAAAGTAGTTAGATATATTTGTTGCTGGTTGGAGTGTCGCAGTATTCTGCCGTGACTATTGGCATTTTGATGGCTAGAATGAAGCAACTTAATCGGCAATTTGGTCAAAGTCTGGGGGTAAGGATGGATAGACATAAAACTTTTAAGAAAGACAGAGAAAGAGAGAGAAAAAAAGTTATTTATGCCAGACGCGGAATTAATGTAATTAAGTGAAAATTATGATTTCCTGCTATGAATGTTGTTCACAAACTAAGATAGTTACCTGACACGAAACAGGAATTGTATCTTGTTGTGAACAGCTTGAATAATAAAGACTTAGTAAAGTCGTTAATCTCAACAACAACAAAAGGGATAATAAAGAAGATAGCTTTTAATGGCAGGAATAATATTGTTTTGAATTATTTTAACTTTTGTTTTTTGTTGATGATAGTGGCAGACGTTTATAGGAATTATTTTTTTTTTCAACATTATTACGTATTTTTGGAGATAGAACTATAAACAAGTAGTTCAAATTTACAATCATCTCTTTAGCAATAAATTAATATAAAAAAAATAATATTTTACAAGCTCTTAAGCGGTAATAAATATTTCAAGAAAAGAATAATTCATAAAAGATAGGAGTAACCGGGGTTAGTTGGTCCCATATCGGGACAACTTACAACTACAAATTTTAATACAAAGAGGAAATAATTATTTTTGTTTTAAAACTTGATTTTTCCACCCTTATAGACTCCTGATTGTTGACGGTCTCGTAATTGTCTTAATTTTACGGAACATGGAATTACCCTGTTGCCAACCTGTGGAACCAAAACTCTTGAATTCCAGAAATCTCACCACAAATTTAAAACTGCTGCTGTACAGGACCATGGTCCTGCCATTACTCACGTATGGATCCGAGACTTGGGTGCTTCGCAAAAGACAGTCCGACCTATTAGCCGCGTTCGAGAGAAAAGTCTTAAGGAGAATTGTTGGCCTATGTGAGGAAGGACGGTTTTGGAAACAGTATAATCATAAATTGTACGCCTTGAAGCAGAGATAGTGACAAAAATTAAGCTTGGTCTACTCCGGTGGGCAAAGCACCTAGCTCGTATAAGCGAAGAGGAACCTGCTCGGAAAGTCTTTTGCGGTAGATCCTATGGAAGACGGCAGCCTGGTATACCATGCTTGCGCTGGAGAGGTGGCGTAGACCAGGTGATTAGTGATGTGCTCACTCACACGGACAGCGTATGTTTACTCTCTCACAGGATCATAGATGTCCATCAAATAAATAATAATTTTGAGAGAGAAGCTAAAAAATTGTTGTACTTTTACCTATTTCAAGATGATATAACCGGAACCGGAACTAGATATTAACAGACAAATTGGCAAAGCAATGGCTTAGTTCGGAATGCTGTCCAAAATATAGAAAAAAAATCTCTATTCAAGCTCAAGGACTTTCTCAACTGGCTTAAGGTAAAATTGGAAAAAGTATGAAATTCTGCTGAACCTACTTATGTATATTTGTCCAGTCTCCCAAACAGAAAAATTTGATAAACTCCTTAGTTGCACGACTATTAATTCCGACAATATACATATACACCTGATGATTTTTACACAGAAATATAATAAATTGAATGATTTGTGAAAAATGTTTATCCGAGCATTTTCCCTCTCAAATTAAGCTATTCCAAAACTTTACCTGCTTATCAAAAACTTGATTTCAAATGCCTTATAGTTTCATTATGAAACAAACGGCATTTCCAATTAAAGACATTCCATGTGAAATGAAGGTACATATTAGGTAATTGAATAATGACATAGTTGTGCACCTCATCACAATTATAGGTACAACCAATTGAACCCATAGAAGAGAGCGAGTGTCCTTTTGCAAATAATGTCCTTCGCATATAGCCTCAGAATGCAAAAGCGATTCAAGTTGCTTAACTAACAATTTAGCCTCGCTCTCGCTACTTAATTTTCGCCGGCAAACTATAACAAGTAGGGGATTGTGTTTGCATAGCTTAGACACAAGTCCATTTATGTTGCATCTCTTTCAATACCTGGCCCTCGGAACGGACGCATTTGGCAGCACAGCAATTAATGTTTGCATATAGTTTTAGGGTTTTAGGTGCGTATATCTGGCGTTGCACATGTTTTCCTACATACATATATGCAAGGTCCTTTATTTCGAGTGCGTGTATATCTGCTCTACTGCCTGATGCACCACCGACAAGGACTATCACAACATGCTGAAAAACATGTTCATTTGCATTTTCCATAATTTAATGTACATACGACGAATATACGAGTACAACTGAGCCTTAAAGTGAATCAAAATGTTATGGCATTACGTATCCTTGAATACGCTCGCTTGACGGTATTATTATCCTGTTCGTCATCATCACAAGGACACTGTGTCCGTGGCCCTTAAGCAAACAACGCCAAGTTTATTGTAATGAGTTGTAATTTATGCGTGGTACAGCTTTTTGCTGCTGCTGGCTGCTTGCTGCTGCGGGAAGAGTTGCTGAACAATCATTTGTTAAATATATTTATGTACATACATAGATACACTATAGGTGGGCAGCATCAGACACAATTCACAAATCTCCATTTAGAGTGCTCATTTATTTCCATCAACAACTTTTGCCCAACGACACGTAATGCGCGTATGAATGGATTTTAAATGGAGTGTAAATGAAAAATTAATATAAAAAATAAAACTGAAGCACTGAAACATACAATCAACACAAATATGTATGTTGGTACTTTGATTGTGCTTCATTCAAGGACAACAATAGGTTCAACAATAAAACATTGAAAATAAAGGAATTTAAAATAGACCTCGTGTGCTTTGACCATTTAGACCAATTTGGTTTGTATTGAGTTTTTGATGAAAAATTATGTATTCGCCTGAGTGAACAGAATCTTTTTAATAAAAATTTATAATAAAATTTGCGGGTGTCTGCATTAGCTTATGCAGCCAGTTGGACGAGATTTTTTTTTTTGTGGAATAACCTGGAATTGAAGTGGAGACCTCTGGGTTGAAAATGACAACATCCTATATAGACCTCAGGTTACTACATTATATGCATTATTTTACTGCAAGTAAATCACATAAATCACTTATTTAAACTATATCATACATTTTATTTATAAAGTGTAATTTTTTGGAATGAAAATGTTACATTGATGTTTAACCAAATGGATTTATATCTTAATGGTTTTGAGAAAATTTAAATTTGTAAATGTATTTAAACTTATTATTGATATTTCCGAATGGTGGTAGATTGAATTCTTAGACACACTCATTTTCATGAAAAGTATTATCGCTAAAAGGGTGTGCCTCTGCATCTTAGTTGGAAATTTGGGGTAATAGTTGGCATTAAATTTATAGGGACCTGCATTCTGCCTGAAACAGAAACTATTGACTGCCTAGAACTTGGCCTAGACTAGTGGCACAACAACCAGTCACAATAAAGTGCTTGTTTTACCGCCTTGTGGTGGTCCCTGGGCAACTGTTTGCGAAGGCCGGGCTTTTTAGAATAGGTTAAGGAGGTTAGCAACCTTTTTCACCGAAATCTAAACCTCTACTGAAACCAGCACTTGAAAAGTAAGTGGAAGTGAATTGACTATGGGCTACGAATTCATTGCGAGCCAAGCGATGAAATGGAACCTTCTCACGTACTAATTTAAGAATTTTAAATGGTGTAGGTAAAGAGAAGAAATTTACAAAAAAGCGTCCAATTTCCTCTTTTAAAGCTTGAGTCGTCGTCGGCTTATTCGCATAAACCATCGACTTCAAAAAAAAACTCCAAAGAAAAAAGTCCAATTGTGTTAAATCGCACGATCTAGGCTGCTTATTCTGGTCTCCAAAACGCGAAATAACACGACCGGGAAATGACTGATGCAGCAATTGAATTGTTTCCCTGGCTGTATGAGATGTGGCGTCGTCTGTGCATGGTCAGCTGGCTTCAATTCCTGATTCAATTGAACTATGTAAGCATGAAGATGGAAATCTTTTGTCAAAATTCGCTGCATAGTGGATTTGGAAACACCAATTTGCTGAGCTCGGTGTCGAATTAAGTTGGATGGAGTTTGAGCGACATCATCACGTACTGCTCTGATATTTTCGGTAGATCGACCTAGTCGAAGGCGCGTTGTTGTCTTTACATCAGTGACAGACCCAGTTTCAGCAAATTTTTCCATTAATCGCTTTACAGTTGACTCTTTTGGAGCATTATTGTAACCCATTGGTCGGAATTTGCGAACTGTAGCCGCAAAACTTTAACCATTTTGGTAAAACAATTTCACAATGAGAATGCGTTGTTTATTCGTGTAGCGCTCCATTTTTATTAATCTTCTACTAAAAAACAATAATAATTGTTCAAATGTCAAACAATGACACTTCGAATGGCGCCAAATTTAAATCTTGCGTTTTTGTTGGGACACCCTATATAACTAATTGAAAACACTTTGTTTCACGAACTCAAGTTTTAAGGTTTTTTCGTTTATCCCATCTTTATCTATATATTAAAAATATATACATACATACATACTTAAATAACAAATAACAACATGCTTGGACTAAAGTACCAAACAAACAATTGAAACCAAACATCCTGTTGATTTTTGTTTAAATTCTTTAAACATGCTCTCTAATCGTAAAATAAATTTCTAGAATTTAGATCATAAAAACAACATTAAAAAAAAAAACAATACAAAAAAAAAGGAAAAAGAAATTCCAAAATTTGCCCGAAAGGCTCGCAGATAGATATACATATAAAAAAAAACGCTTTGTTGTTTTTACTGTTCACTTTGCGCTTTGGCTTATCCTCGTTGCAAAATGTCAGCATCTGATACACAAAGAGGAAAGTAAAATCTAGAAAGAAATAAAAAAAAAAAGAAACAACCGTTGAGGTTGCATCACACCCTTAGGGAGGAACAAATCATATTAGGTAAAGGACTAAGAAAAACTTCCTTCCATAAGGATATCAAAGGATGATGCGGTTTTTTTCTATTTTTATATTATTTTGTATTTTTTTCTTTTCTCCTTTTTTTTTGCAGTCGGTTTTTCTTGACAATGTCGTTTCCACTTTAGCATTGTTCTATTTTTCGAATTTTTTTTTTACTTTCTTCTTTTTTGTTTTGTACGCTCCACATAATAAGAAGCAAGAACACATGTACCATTATCCTTTATTTTATCGGTTTGCTTTTTTTTTTGCTCATATGAGAGGCGAAAGCTTCATTCTTCTTTTGGTCTACACCTTTTTTTTAATGGGATGCTTAAAGTCGCTACAAAAAAAAGGAACATCAAAATGAGAGAGGAGCGCATAAAAAAAAGCACAGCTGATGGGCGCGTCGCACCGCACCTCATTATGCTAAACAGGACTTGAGGACGTATTTTTTTTTTGTACGTTCTTTATTGTGTTGGCTTTAAGAACAAGGACGAACGTCGAACCTGGTTGAAAGGAAGCATAACTAAAAATTGTGAAGGATATAGGTACTTACATCACTTGATGAGGAAGCATCTTCTTTTTCGCCGCACACAAGTCGAAGTTCAACGTTCACCGATGCTGTAGGAAAAAAAAAAGTTGAAGATTAGTTGAATATAGGAACAATACGACGAACTACATAGGTAGTGGTAAAGATATGAAATTTATTTTTTATTTTTGTGGGTTTCAGGAAAATTATGAGCCAATTGGGATTTAAAATATTTGTATTCACTTGAACTGCACTACGAGTAACGCATATACCCCACGTCAATTGATTGAGCTAATAGTTTTTAAAGGAACGTTAGAAATAGAATCAGAAATGGGTCAACTCTTAATTTTGAAATAATTTAAATTTGAAAAATTTTTCTAAACATTTATTACATATACATACTTGCATGTACATAGATAATGTTGGAAAACAAAATTAAGTATTTATTGAACATCTATATCATTATATTTATCAAACATTTTCAAAAAATAAATTTTTGCATTATTTTTTAAAAGCATGCATTTTGATATATGTATGTACAATATTTAAAATAATGTGATAAAACTCCCAAAATAATATGAAAGGTTTTGTATATGATGTTTTGAATTTAAACAAAAATATTTGTGCATTTTCTAAAAAAAAACTTCTTTTTTTAAATTTGAAGCTACATTTCGAACTTTCAATTTTAAGGTGAAACCCAATTTGACTTATTCGCAGGTTTTGGACCTAATCATATCTGACCAATAAAATTGTCCAAAATCTCAAATCTTCAAAATATAAAAAAAAAAACATGAAACAATTGAAAAAATATGAATTTTTTAAAAACAATCCAAAATTTTTACACATCATTCGTAGTATGAATAACAAAATTCATATTTTTAAAAAGAATGGATTCTTTTCTTTTTAAAACCATAATCTAAAAAAAAATCCAACTTTATTAAAATGACTCTGAGTGTTTGCCTTTTTCTTATTTTTTTGTTTATCATTCTTACTTTGAGTTGTACCGTGGGTGTGGGATGAGTTATGTTATCCGGTTACTTGTATTATCCTTGACGGTAAAATACACTGTCATACGTTTTATTTTTTCACTTTAACATGCAAAATATTTATTTTGATGTTGCCATTAGGACTTAGGTAAAAAAAACAGTAATTTTTTTTGATATACAATATTTAATTCGATTAACATTTTTGTGGAAGAAGAAAAAAAAAGGATTTTTTTAAAGTTGTAAGGTAAACGTTCTTCTTATTTAAACAAATGTGCATAGGTCGATTACGCTACTTAAATTAGTACAAGTCCTATGTATATTGACATCCGGGATAAAGACCTTACACTCGTTTATACTATTTATTGGAAACAGTTTGATTTTTCATTTTTAATGGAGAAATTAAATAAAAGTCCGTGAAGAACCAGAGCATAAGTGATTTACAATTCACAACCATCAACCATTACTGTGTGCGTGGAAGGGAGGGGACCTACAATTTTATGCCGAATTCCGGATTCCGATGGCTAGGGTGCACACTATTCTTGACAAGTCATACTCTTGAAGAATTTGTCAATTTCTCACAAGAAGCATCAGCCCGTGAAAAAAAAAAAACATTTTTTCTGTTTTATGGTGGACGTTTCTGGGAATCGAACTCATTCAGACTGTCCTACGCACTAACCATTATTCCATTGGGAACTACTACGACTTTTCATATAATCCAATAAAAACTCTCTTATAGGTATTTTTGTAGGGAGGTTAGATTATCAAGGATTAAAATTATCTAAACTAAAGTTATCAAACTATGGAATAAAATGCGTGGGACCGAAAAAATAACATAACATGACATAACACAAGTGGCCAACAAAAAGAAATAAGGAAAACAGCACCAAAAGGATCAATTTTAACTTCTTCGAAGTGGAAATATGTTCGAGTACCTACTTCATAATTAAAAAACCTACTCTTCATATTTTTTAGCAAGACAACATTTTAAGCTCCTTTGTTTTCAAAAAAAATGAATATTGTAGTCACTTCATTGGAAACACTAATTTATACAATTGTGCAAAGTTTTTTGCATAAATGTTCAGCGGGAAATTTCTTAAAACGTCTGCTGTTTTTTAAAAACATCCGCACCGCACCGTACACACAATACAAACGCTATATATACGCTGCTTATTCATCTTTCATACTACTTATCCTGCCAAGAAAACCATTTGAATTGGCAATTTTCCCAATGCGCCTTGTTATTATCTCTGGTTGCACAATATGCCGGCTTAAGGAAAGTCTCCTTGCAAAGAACATGCCGTAATAAAGATAAGACCACAAAACAAAAACCAAAAAAAAAGGGACTTAAAAAGATAAACAAAGATCGGGTGGGGATGGTGAAAAAACCTTTTGCCAATGCGGTCTATGAATTTTTAATGCAGGCAGAAATAATAATATAACACAAAAAAAAAACTAATGATTTCCATTTTCCAGAAAATTCTAAAATGCTTCAGCCCTTCCGCCTCAAAAAGTTGCTGCAGAGGCAGAGACACCAAAGAAACGGCCCGGATAAGGATACCTATATACATATATACCTTTCTTTTAACATACATTTATATTGAAACTGACTTGGGCTCCTTCATTTGTTGACTCTAGCTGTATAATCTTTTCAATTGTGTGCCGAATTAACGACAAAACAACAATAACAAGCACAAACAAACATACATCTCCTCTGAAACTGTGCCATGTATCAGCAATCACAGTATTGGATTGGTTCGGCAAAGCATCCTTAGTGATAATTTATGCATGAATTTGAAATTCAAAATATGTATTGGAGGGCTTTTGAAGCTGTGTTTATTTATTTTTTCTTGTGTAAGCTTTATATCACTGCCATTATTAAAAGAAGCATAGAAAGCAACATAGGCAAAGAATTGGCAACAATTAAATTTGTATAGATCAAAATTCGTAAGTAGAAAAAAAAAATTTTTCTGATATCCTTGTTTGGAAATAATTTCATGGAATTCATTTTTCCATGGGGTTTGATTCTTTGAACTTATGTATATTTTTTGTATGCGAAATTGATACAACTTTTCATATAATTTTATAAGTAGAAAAAGTCACGAAGGAGTGACTGCAGTGAGCTGTTGAGTGACTTTGACATTCAACTGTTCTTTATTCAGTCATATAGATATTTTGACATATGTATTTTTCCCTCGCGTGGCAGTCACCTTGTAGTGGTGCGGGGGCTTAAGTTTCAAAGATTCATTTGACCTGCCGGTATTGGGGATAACCCAAGCCGGGAGTAATCTTGAGGAGTTACGAACTAAGTACTGCCCCCCCTAATCCAGGGTGTTACGTGCACCGTGCCCATTGGATGGTTTGCAGCCAGGGGGTATACCGGCTGTATTCTAACGGTACCTCTTCGACACCAGGTCGAATCGGAGAGTAACTTAGACCTTACCATATCATGCGGAGCTCTGATATGGCGGACCAACCTTTCTCTAGCTACTCGTGGGAACAAAATATGCCAAAAAAAATAAAACAAAAAAACAACAACAACCACAAAAAATATAACATTCCGCGGGATGTCACCGCGAATGAGTATGCGAATCGCATGGAAAATATCTTTCTTAACGATTCGAGACCGGGAATGAGTTTTTATTTGAAGAGCAGGTCTCTTGATAAAACACAGAACCGGGCAGTTCAGGGAGAATCGTCAGCAAGTCAGGGGAAAACAACACCCAGACGAGCAGAAGACGAAACTCCAAGCACATCTAGAGCTAGTACTGGGAGAACATCTCCGGTGCAAGTTAAAGATGTTGCCAAAGCCGTAGAAGGCGAAAAAGTTGGGAAGACACCAGCAAAGATTGCCTCTCCACCACCGAAAGACCTGCGGCGTGAAAAGGCCAGGAAAACCACTGGTCCACTCCCGCAAAAGGGGATGCCAGGGGCATTCGATGACCCACTGAGGAAAGGACTGAGTGGAGCGGGGTGCAGGTGGTACCTCCGGTTCCTGGGTCAGGGGATGTCCCCGCAGGAAGCCCGGAAAAAGGTTGACGAGAGGAAAGCAGACCCTAACAAGGGACCTGTTAGTAGCCTGGATACTGGGAAGAGGAAGAGCGACAACATCACTCCTCCCCAAAGGCAAGATGCCAAAAAATCCAGGACGTCGACCACAGAAAAAGCGGGACCAAGCACCGCAAAAATCGTGGCGGATGAGAAACAGCTCTCGTATGCGAATGCGGCCAGGAGTGTGAGGATTGCGGTTCTACCAAGGCAATACCCTCAGGTTACCCTCAGCGCGGATGAATTATCGGCACTGGAGGAAGCCATTATTGAGGAAGTGTCTCTTGGGTGGAAGCACAAACTCAAGTTCAATGGCCTGCACTTCAGAACGGGGCTGCTGTTAGTCGATTGCGATGGGCAAGAGACGGCAGAATGGCTCAAGGAGAAGGCATCCAAATTGAGCACTTGGAAGGGCAGTGAGCTGATAGCACGCATGGGGGATGAAATCCCCAAGATGCAAAATATCACCCTGTTTTTGCCAAGAAGTGCTGGGCAAGACAATAAAAAATCGCTGTCGCTCATCCAGGCACAAAATGACGGACTGTTGGTACACGCATGGAAAGTGCTCACCAGTAAAGCTGAAGGCAAAGGTCAGCTCATGGTGATCGGCGTTGACGACCAGTCCGCGAATGCTATAGTGAAAGCAGAACACCAGCTTCACTATAAATTCGGAAAAATCCCAGTAACGGGACTCCGAAAGCGTATAGCAGGCCAAGTCACTGTAGCGCAAACCCATCCTTCCAATCCCCCCATCCCCCCAACTACCAGCTCTAACATACCCCCCACTCCATTACTTACCCAAAAAACCCAACCTATCCCAACCTCCGTAATATCGGATCCCACCCAAAACCCCGCAACTCCCAAACCCATCCTAATCCCGTCTACTCCCGAACCCATCCTTTCCCTAGTAACTCCCAAACCCACTGAGACAACCTTCCAAAGCCAGGAACAACAACTGGCAATGGAAGTGTCTAGTCAGATGGACGAAGAAATGGAGGGCATTGACCTCTCTTCTAGTTCATCTGACTTAGACGAGGTGCTTCCCACAAACGAGGAGGAAGATAGTCTGCTAGCAGATGAGGGGGCACCAGCCCCCACCTGTTAAACAGACTATGTCTGGACGCGGGATCAGAACCAGACTAGCCCAGGTAAACTTGCACCACGCAAAAGCAGCATCAGCTATTATATCTCGAAAATTTTCAGCTGATGACCTGGGACTAGTCCTGATCCAAGAACCCTGGATTTACGGGGGCCAAATTAGAGGCCTAACATGTAAGAACTCTAAATTAATTTGGGATACGAGAAGTGACTCGCCCCGAGCATGCATAAAAATAAGAAATAACATAAAATTTATATGTCTTTCAGAATTTATGACGAGGGACCTGGTGCCAATCCAAGCCCAGATTGACAACGAGGGCAACCTCAGCACGATGGTGGTAGCAGCAGCCTACTTCGCCGGTGATGAGGGAAATATTCCACCAATCGAAGTACGGAAGTTAGCGGACTACTGCAGCAGCAAAGGACTACCGTTGTTGGTCGGTTGTGATGCAAACGCCCACCATACAACATGGGGTAGTACCGATACTAATCAAAGGGGTGAGTACCTTTTAGACTTTATTATCGAAAAAAATCTAGATATTTATAACGTAGGGAACACACCTACCTTTATAACTAGAGTAAGGAAAGAAGTCTTAGACTTAACGTTTGGAAGCCCGAACGTAGGTAACCTGATTAGGGATTGGAGGGTTTCAAACGAACCATCCATGTCTGACCACAGAATTATAGAGTTTACCTTAGACAACTTGCTCACAGAGAATACCTCTGGCAGGAACCCTAAGAAAACTAACTGGAACCTGTACAAAAGCGTTCTCAAAACAAACCTTGAACGAATAGGTCCAGTAGAAACGACAAATTGTAACCTTGAGTTAGAACACTTAGTAAACGAGCTTAGTGGGGCAATAATTGAGGCTTATGAACTCAGTTGCCCCATAAAGCAAGGTAAAAGACAAAAGGATGCTCCGTGGTGGAACAGAAATCTGTCAAAACTAAGATCCAAGGTAAGAAAACTCTTTAATAAGGCAAAGAGTACTGGAGAGTGGAATAATTACTCTGCAGAGTTGACCAACTATAACCGGGAAATCAGAAGGGCAAAAAGAAAGAGCTTCGAAATGTTCTGTGAGGGGGTTTCATCTACTCCGGTAGCTGCTAGACTTCACAAAGCTCTAGCAAAAGAAACTACCATCACATCACTAGCACTTCGTTACTCGGATGGTAGCTACACGGAAAACGAGGAGCAAAGGGCTACCCTACTGCTAAACACTCATTTTCCGGGTAGTCTACCTATGGTAGATAACTTGACAGAGAGAATACCTCTCAGGCCAAACCGGATAGACTGGCAGATAGCTTCGACTATTTGTACAGGCAATAGGATCGAATGGGCAATAAGTACCTTTCAACCCTTTAAATCACCGGGCGTAGACGGCATTTTTCCAGCCCTTCTGCAAAAAGGAAAGGAAGAAGTAATGCCTTACATCATAAAATTGCTTCGAAGTAGTATTGCACTTGGGTACATACCAAGTTTATGGAGAAGAGCAAAGGTAATTTTTATCCCCAAAGTGGGGAAAAAAGATACAACCCATCCTAAGTCATTCAGGCCAATTAGTTTAACATCTTTTTTACTGAAAACTTTGGAAAAGGTAATCGATAACTTCATAAGAACAGAAGTTTTAACAAGCATGCCTCTAAATCATCACCAGCATGCCTACAGAGCGGGTAGGTCCACAGAAACCGCTCTGTATGAACTAATTAACAATGTACAGATAGCTTTAGATGGCAAGGAAATTGCCATTTGTGCCTTCCTGGATATAGAAGGAGCCTTTGACAACACCTCACATGAAGCTGTTGACAGGGCTCTTAGTAGAAAGGGGGTACCCATCACCATTATTAGATGGATAGGTAGAATGCTAGGTACAAGAACGGCGGAAGCAAACGCAGGACAAAACGTTCAGAAAGTCATCACAACAAGAGGTTGCCCTCAGGGAGGGGTACTATCACCCTTACTGTGGAGCCTTGTTGTAGATGAACTACTTGAAATTCTAACTTCTCAAGGTATACGTTGCATTGGCTTTGCCGATGACATTGTAATAACTGCCTTGGGGAAGTTTGAAGAAACTCTTTGTGACATAATACAAAGAGGACTAAATGTAACAAAGAAATGGTGTACTTCAGTGGGTTTGAATATCAACCCCACAAAGACGGCAATAATACCATTTACCAAGAAAAGACTTCTACCACGTATGAAACCAATACGGTTGGCTGGAGAAGTAATCGACACCCAAAGAGAGGTCAAGTATCTAGGCATAACACTAGATAGCAAGCTCCTTTGGAATAAACATGTCGATATAACTGTCGGAAAAGCCACAAAAGCCCTGATGATTTGCAAAAGAATTGCAGGAAAATCATGGGGTTGCAAACCAAACATCCTGAGATGGATGTACACCATGATGGTAAGACCCATCATTACCTATGGGGCGGTTGCATGGCACAAAAGAACCGAACTAACAACCACTAAGAAAAAATTAGAAAAGTTGCAAAGGCTTGCATGTATATGTATAACCGGAGCAATGAGAACATGCCCTACAGCAGCAATGGAAAACATCTTAAATCTAGCGCCACTACACGTGGCAATAGGAAGTGCTGCTAAGGGAGCAATCATGAGGTTTGCTAAGGAGGGCACTGGGACAGGGAAAATCATTGGTCATAGAGAGAAGAACATGATCCTCAAGTCCACAGAAATGAACCTTCTCGACATTCCCAGGGACAGCATGATTAGAAAATATAACTTCGAAAAGCTTTTTCGAACGGAGTTAAGTTGCAAAAGAGACTGGGTAGGTGAGATGGAAAACTACAATCTCAATGCAAACACCATCAAGTGGTATACTGATGGATCGAGAACTTCTGACGGGACTGGTGTAGGGATTTTTGGGCCTAGAACCAAAATTTCCATACCGATGGGGAAGTCCACCAGCATATTCCAGGCGGAAGTGAACGCCATCGGAAAATGCGCAGAACGTAACATCGATAGAAAATACAAAAACCAAAACATTGCCATCATGTCAGACAGCCAAGCTGCACTTAAAGCTTTAAATTCATATACCATTACTTCTAGACTAGTATGGGAATGTGTGAATAAGCTCAATGAACTGGGCAAGGAAAACAAAGTCACACTACATTGGGTACCAGGTCACGTCGGTGTCCTGGGCAATGAAGAGGCTGACTCCCTAGCAAAAATAGGAGCAATGACACCCCTAATGGGACCAGAGCCCTATTGTGGTATAGGGGAGAATATAATTAAAAACAATATCAAATCCGAAGAGAAGGCTAAAAGATCAAAAATCTGGGAAGAACTCCCCAAACTGAGACAGGCAAAACTCTTACTCGGGGAATATAACCGAGAGCGTTTCTTATCCTGCATCAGCCTAAGTAGGAACAATCTTAGGAGAGTAACGGGTCTCCTCTCCGGTCATTGCAAACTGAGAAGACACCTCAGTATCCTTGGTCTAGTGAGCAGCGCTTCCTGCAGATTCTGCAACGCTCACGAGGAGACACCGGACCACATAATAGGAAAATGTGATGCACTAATGCATCATAGACATAAATATCTGGGCAAGTACCATATAGAAGAGAATGAATTACATTCTCTAAAAATACCCCAAATCATTAAATTCCTCAAAGGAACGAATTTGGAGGATGAATTGTAGATGAGAAACCTCATCCACATTAAAAGGGGGGCACAATAGATCATAAGGTCGCAGTGCAAATATTAACCCAATACATTCATTTCATTTCATATGTATTTTTCGGTAAATAAAACTTTGATCATATGTAGATAGGTTGATGTAAAGAAATACAAAAAGAACACAATGTTGCACTCTAGTTCGGGAACTTATTAAAAAAATTCTTTTGTATTTAATTGAATCGGTGAGAAGTAAAATGAAAACATTCCAGGAATATTTTCCTACACATTATTCTATATATATTTTTCTAGAAGTTAAAAAAATGTTCAAAATAAAAACTTATGATTTTATGTGTTGATATTATGATCGGATCAATACGCCAGATCAATATGAAGAAATTATTCGTACTTCGAAAAACCGCAATCCTCCCTTCGAAGTGCGATCACTTAAAAATGAACAAATACTTGAGGGATTGGTGGCCAGTTAAAAAAAAAAACACCAAAGATCTTTCTAAAGGAAACTTTCGCCTGAAATAAATATAGGCACCTGATTAAGGCCAAAGAACAAAAAGGAGTTGTGACAGCTCAACTTTCATAGATGCACTTGTGGATTAAGCTTTTTGACTCAAAAAGAAAGCTTATTAACAAAAGGTTCCCATCAACGAAAAGAAGTTGGAAGATATTTCCAAAACTGTGCAATATATTCCCGATGAGCACGAAACATCTTACGATGGTGTTCTTCAATAGCCAACGTCGAACACCGCAGATAGCGATGAAGGCGATGTTTAAAGTTGTTTTTATAATACCTACTACAGTAATATTTTAAGTTTTTTTTTTGTTTGTTCGTTGTTTTTTTTTTCAAATTCTTTTAATAATAATTACAATAAAATGAAGTGTTTGAATTTATTTTTTGTATTATTTGAAGAAAAAATTAAATTTAAAACAACACAGGAAAACATTCCAACCCTCTATCAGTAAATTCCGGGCTTATCTTCATAGATTTTAACCCAATTTTTTAACACGTTACTTCTCAATGCTAGCTTTACATTTGTTTCTCAGTCAGTTTTCAGAAGTAACTTTTAGTTTCGACAATAAACAGTTTTTTTTTTCGATTTGCCAAGAACTACCATTTGTGGAATGTTTTCCATTATCTTCTTACCGATTCAATTTAAGGTATATATTTAAAACATATCTAAATATAATAAATTCAAAAAAGCGCATTTATACCATTTTCTTTTTAGAATAATTTTAAATAAACAAACAGTTCTCAAATTTTTTTAAGTGTCTTTTGTATTCGTATTAAAAATAATAATAAAAAAAATACAGTAAAACCTACTTAAAGCTATTTTCAACATTTTTGAGCATTGCGTTTAACTTCCAGACTAAAATAACCAACATATATTTATTTAATTTAATTTAATTTTTTTTCTGTTTCAAAAAAAACTGGTTTCTAAAACATGGCATCACTGAAAATGATTTTAAAATAGACCTAATCCAGACCTATTATTTGATGATAACAAGTTTACTTTGGATCACGCGCTTAGGATTCAGGCTTAAATAATTAAACCAGTGTCGAAACCTATCTCCCTTCAAGGGCAAAAGCAATTTAGCTGTTAAGTGATATGGATAATTTTGAATTTATGTTCGAATATTTTAAAGACGTGAGTTAGACAGGGAAAACAAATGAAAGCAACAAAAACGTTAATAACAAAACAGAAAATCATTCACTCACTTTTACTAGCTGAATCCATTTTCAATAAAAAGTGATTATCTGACTTATTTCAATTTGCTGGCACGAGTAGGATAACTTGGGCGCCGAAAATTGATAACGGTTTTTTGTAGAGGGGTCCAAAACAAGCATTTTTTACTATGGGAGGGGGGGGGAGTCTATCTTGCCCCGTTTGGGCAATAACGGTAATACTTATAGTTAAGTTTTATATTGTTTTTTACAGCCAGTATTTTGCACTATAAGCCATTTTTTGAATCAATCAAAAATTATACACAGTTTTCGAAAAAATGAGTTTCAAACACAAAATTCGGGAAAAAAAAACACAAAAAAAAAAGTTTGAAGTGTAATTTCTCAAAACCATAAGATTTCACATACATTTTTTTTATAGAATTCGGTGCTCTTATTGATTCCTTGTCAAAAACTGAAAACTAGATTATTTTATGTCTTCTAGTTTTCGAGAAAATTGAAAATTACTAATTACTTTTTTGTGCCAAGGGGGCAAGATAGACCCCCCCCTCCTATAATAAAAAATTCTTGTTTTGGACCCCTCTACAAAAAACCGTTATCAATTTTCGGCGCCCAAGTTATCGTACTCTCCCCAATTAGCTAAATATAAATTCGAAAAAAAAATTCTATACATTTTGGTACTTCAAAAAAAAATTTTTGCAGAACTATAAAAGAAGTATAAAATTTTTGCAGTCCCATTTTTGATGAAATACAATATCCCCCCTTAAAATGGCATTTCTTTAAAAAAATTGAAAAACTTAAAATAGAGCTACGAGAACATTTTATTTTAGAACTAGGGAAAACCTCTCCGATTCTATTAACTTTATTTTTTATACTATAGAAAACTGAAATTAGAAAAAAAAATACAGATTACAATTCAAAAATCGACGCTTTTCGAGTTATATTATCGCGGTGTAGCAAAGTAGGAGATATTTATTATTATATTATATTACTCGTATTATTATTTCAACAAAATTGTTATCTCAAAAATTTAAAAAAAAAATTCAATTTCCTATAACTCTGGGATTCGATTTCTTTTTATAGAAAATTATTTTCATTCCTGGTCTTTAAAATTTAAATTTTCCTCCTAAACCCAGCGATTTTCTAATGCTCGCCAATTTATTTTCCCCATATCTCTATATATGTATATTAATCCACACACTCACCATCTACTAGACATGGTCCTGGGGCGTTAAAGAACATTTTGACTGTGCTTTGTGAATAATCAGTTAACGCTTTGCGGTGGTCATCACCACAGACATCAATGCTGAATTCCGTCGCTCCTGGAATCTGCAAATATAGAGGGATTATGCATACAAGGGGCTTTATAGTATGAACTTTTGCTGGCTAAAAGCCTAAGTAATAAATGGCAGATGGTTTGGAATGGAATGTATTATTGGGATTTTGTGGTTACTCTGACGGTTGTAGTATCAAGGATAATAGTTTCTAACGCCGCAATATTGTAGCAGCAGCATCAAATTGGTTCAGCATTTGCAATTTGCCTTTCAACTATACAACTTTCGACAGATCGATCAGGGGAGTTAGGGAGCAAAAAGCTAACAAAATCTAACTCTCTGCTACAACATTATTTTTGCTTTGCAATGTAAATGTTTTAGCTTTGGGGAGAAAGGGATGATGAAATGGTATGGCAACTGTTTAGCAATTAGACTTACCTTAATTTTGCCTTTATCCGTATAGCTGGCATTCCGCAAGCTATAACGTTCGTTTAGTTCGTGATTAATAATTTGGCAAGTGTTGACGTCAAACTCACACCAATGTGCTGGACAAATCACGTTGGTTGGCCAGATAAATTGGTAATGGCAATCGTTGATTATGGATTGCAAAACCGGGGTTCCCTGTTAAATATAAATACAACCAACATTTATTGATTAATAAATATTTGATGACAAAATCAGAATATCAATGCATAAAATATAAATTGCCAATATAGTGGTGATTTAGCTAAGAACCACAAACTATCAATGGATGATGAAGAAGAGAACAGTTTTGTTTAGATAATGTTGACCTTAATTCCAAAAATATTTTAATTAAATATTTAATTTGTGTTTATTTTATCATTTAAAAGCAATTTATCGTTCAAATTGCATTATGGATGTTCTTGTGTTTTTAATTTTAAATATAAAATAATATTGAATTAAATATTTTAACTAAGTATACATACTCTGCCTGCATGAACATCACACGTGAACTGAACAATCGATGACAGTTGAGTCGATTTATTTTTTGGGCACGGGCTTCCACCAAGATATTTTAACTCAGCACTTGTTCTATTAATGCGAGTGAGCGAAACATCCGGATAACCAAGACTCTGAAATGAACATAAAGAGAATTTGAAAAAAAAGTTTTAAATCTGGCTGTATGGATGCAAAATACAAAAATTATTTTCCGATGTCACTTTGAATTTCATGGAACTTTTAATTTTACGGATAATACTTTATAACTTTAAAACCCGATATACATATCTATAAATACAAAGTTGGAAAAAATACATAAACATTTAAGCTGAAAGAATATACCTTAACAAAATCCACCCAAGCATTAAAACCATCAAAACTAATGTCGTTTTCAATTGGCAATCCGGAATTGGCTTTAGATTCGGAATCCCAATTGAACAGTTTTTTTCGATTCTGAAAAATTTGAAGTGTGGTGTGACTGTATTAGTAAGTGTAACATGTGTTACATATTATATGTGTCAAATTTCATTTGTTTTTGTCGCTTGTAAACATGGTGGAAAGAATGTGTGAGTGATTCTGTTTTTGCTTTTGATTTCAAATCCAGAAGGGAAATTCTCTTTTTTTTAGAATCAGAACTGTCACTTTTGCCCAATTGAACGCATTCAGAATGCTTTTTTCTGCTTCCAGATTGCCAATTGAAAACGACATAAGTCTTTATTTCAACCAATATAGCTAAGAACTATAAATAAATTCTTCAAATGCGAATTTGAAGCAGTAGTTTAAATTTAAATCTACCTGCATAGCAAATTACTATTGAACGCATTTTACACTTCATTCAGACCGAGGATGATGATGATGATGATGATGATGACGACGACGATGACGTACGTAATCTCTTGCAAGCCCTCCTGTGTCTATAAGCGAGTGTTTGGCTCATTGTTGATTCAGCTCACACTATTTTGCTTCGAAAATGCCAAAGATTTTGGATTTGGATCCCCAATATATAGTACTCGTATATACATATATATATTGGCAAAAAGCGCGCGATTACACCACAAACCTATAAGACCTTCTTCCACAACAGCGGACTGAGGTGCGGCGCAGCGCAGCGGTTCTATGCACTCTCCATTCATATGTATTGCCACAATTTAAGTTGGAACCGCGGCTGATGCTGATGTTGCTGCTCTAAATGCATGTAAAATTCATTCATTTCCTGCGAGATGCACTTTGGTAAGCGATTTTTACAATTTTCACAGCAGATACGCCATACGAAGGGAAGAGATTTTATGCAGCCACAGTGGCTTTGGGTATAGGTATATGCAGCGAAAAAGTACACAGCGAGACAGACTGTGGTTATATGCTAGGGTGTATGGCTCATAAAATATACATTCGTACGTGAATGTTTTATGAAATCAAAATCTGCTGCAACTTTTCAATGCCCCCCGCACGGCAAAGAGGGCGAATATGAAAAGGAGGAACTACATTACAAGGGAAACGGGTTGTAGCTTGTAGAATGTATGCATAAATTTGAGACTGTGTTTCACACGTGGGCGCATGAGGCACGATAAATTCGAGTACGAACACTAAGCTTTAAATTTTTGACTTGGCAACATGGATTGTCTACTTAAACCAGAAGCGGGTCCTATAGTTATAGCCAGATTACCAGTTTGGTGAATTAATAATATTGAATAATATTTTTGTATGAATGTACCTTCGGAACCCACATTCTTGTATTTCATTAATTTAATTTAAAACTGTTGAGAAAAATCAATTGCCTTCTTGGAATGAAGGATAAAATACTAAATTATGAATGTTTGAATAATTACGTAAGTAAATATTTTCAACAAAATTCAATGTTTCTACCTACTTGTTCATTTTCCGGTGTTGATTGACCCTCAACAGTTGCCATACATGCTGCTGATCCACCAGGACATCCTAGACCATATTTCGACACTAGAGGTCTGCAGACATTCAAATAGAACTGCAAATCAAAAAGAAAAACATGATATTGAAAAAAAAACACAAATCAAACCTAATGGATTAATAAAACTTCAAAAAACGCTTTCATTTTCCATGATGTGCATACAGAAATTCATTCATTCTAGCCACAAAAACGACACGTACAACAAAACATTATGTGTACGACTGTGGAATAGCTGTACGGTACGTACCTTCATTGATTTGCCGACTTCCGATTGAGAAATGGACGAACTGACTTTTGCCTCGTAGTTATCTGTTGTACTTATCAGGGGTGTCAGGTCCATGTCATGTCCAACGGAACTTGTATTGCCGTCCATCACGGGAGTTGCTGATCCGAAGCCCCTAGTTTTGCATGTAATCTGATTTTGACATGCCAATTTCGTTCGATAGTGAATCAGTAGTTGACAATTGGAATTTTCAATTATTTTCGGTCCACTCGATGATGATGATGCCGCATCACCAGTAGTCTGCGTCCCTGTACCACCGCCGCCACCACCACTATCAGTTGGACAGACAAATTCAATTTTCGTTGACCAATATGTTGTGGTCGCTGTTTTGTCCTCTGGTTGACATGATGCGCCAGTTACGTAGAGCAAATATGGTGAGCCAGTTGGATTGAGAAGCAAACTTGAATTGGTATTACCGAGTGATGTTGATTGGCCATTGATGCTCAAACAGGCACCTGTTTGAATAAAATTAATTAAAAGAAAAAATTATTAAAGAGAAAAAGAGTGCGAGTATAATTGAATTTAAAAGAAATATTGTACGAAATAATTACTGGTTCGATTGATTACGAACTAGTCTGTGATTATGATTATTGGCAAATGATTTGATTTAGTATTGGAGGTAGTACACTCACTCAGTACACAAATCATATTCAGAATAGTTAAATGGAAAACAGTGGTTTTATTTTGATTAATTTTGCGCTAGTTTCTTTAAAGCTTATTATCTTCAATCCATTTTTTGTTTATAATATGCGCTCACAAAAGGGGTTTGTTTTACACTTAAATTGAGCTGGGAAGCTGCGGTACTATTTTTCGTTCGCAAGATCTTCTTCTCCTCACATATCCTGCCCGAAACTCTTCGGTTTCATAAAAGAGTCTAAAACATTTCCCCTCCTTGAAAAATTCTGCCTAAGAAATTTCTTTGGGTAAAAATTGTTCAAAGGTTGACTTGATGTAAACTTGTCTCTTTTTCAACATTTTTGTTTATGTTCTGATTTATTTTTTCTGAGTAAACCTTCATCTCAATTCAATAAAAAATTTAGTTTTTTAATTTTCTATTTTGAAAAAAAAAGTTAAATTTTGACCAAGCGGAAATAAAAAAATAGTCACATATTAAACAAGTGTCATAATTGGTACTTTTACACACCTTATCCTGTCAGTTCAAAAGCAAAACTCACAAAGTATTAGTTAAAAATGTTAAAAGAAAAATAAACTGAAACATATTTTTTTTTTAAATAGATAATAGAAATATTTTTTATATGCAATTTCAATCAGATCTAAAGAAAGCCTATTTTCAAAATACACAATATGTTGAAAAATAATTTAAAATAATAAAAATAAAAAAAACCTGCAGTTCTAAATGTTGACTTTATGTTGTCATATTGTACGGCAATTCATTTTAAAATATTCTCCTTTAAAATTTGTTTTGTACTTTCTTTCATTCATATGTTTCCATCCATTAAAAAAAAATTGGAAAGAGTTTTTTTTGAATTATTTAACAAATTACACTGGGCTTTGCAACAAAGTCTTTAAAAACACAAACATTCCAAAAAAATAACTGGTCTAAAATCAACTAATATACTTTTAGGAAAATCGCCATTTTACTCCTGAGTTTCAGCAAGTTCGTCTGAAAAGCAATGTTCATACAAGTACTGCACATTCCTTTCACATATTTCTTCGTAAACATAATTTTCCCTTCCACACATAAAATGAATGAAAAATATAATAAAATGCTCATATCTTTCTTAAAACATTCTAAAATTTACAATTCCAGAAAATGGGGAAGAGCAACAGCAAAAAATGCGATTGATTGCACAAAATTGCTAACTTATTGGCTTTTTCACATTTCGAATTGTATTGCATTCGATAGCGCTACATTTTTACCAGTGTGAGGGATGTTATAAGGAAGAGAATAATTTTTCGACTATCTGGGGTGAAGTTAAACCGAACTGGGATTCATTCGAATCCATAACAACACGAAGAGAGAGAGAGAAAAATCAAAATTTTTTTGTAACAAACACATTTCATTTAATATCATTGCACATAACTTGGATTGAAAATCCCATAAATATTATGGTTTGGGATGTGAAATTGTTGAAACGTGTTAAGAATTCACAATCTCTAAAATAAAAATAAAAAAAGTCTAAAAAAGAAATAAAAAAAATAACAAGGATAGGTACATCACTTTCTAACAAGTGTACGAGTTAAATGCAAACGTCCTGTATCTATCTATAGGTATATGTTATGAACCCATATCCCCATTTGCCATGTGAGATAAACGAATTTGTTGTCGATTAACCTAAATTGGGATTAAATTTTTAGAAAACCAATTTTTCCCTCCAGTAAATGTATGGCATGAACCTCTGCACCATTTCCGCCGATACATCATGGTGGGTCAGAATCGAAAAAAGTATACATATATTCAATCGGGAATATATATAATACAACATACAAGTACATGTGTTGTGTTTGGTAGGTATTCATATCAAAACTGTATAGTGGATTGGATACCATCGTTCTAACTCTATTGTGGTGGTTTTGCCGATTTCTCACTGCTTTCCAATTGGAAAAAAAATATCATCATCAAATGGTTTGATTGGATAATTTTGTTGATGTCGCAGAATTGATTGAAATTACCAATATGTTTTATTTATAAAAAAAAAAATATTGATTGAATTCGTTAACTACCTTTGCGGCTCAATGAACCATAATATAGTTAGTATGAGAATATATGGCTTTGTACTTTAGCCTTACATTTTTCAATAGTCAGTTAAACCACAGATAGTAATTACTCTTCAGACAACGCACAAATTCGTTCTATATAGGTAGTATGTATTCCTTTGATAGCTTAGTACGTACAAACGTCCCGGTTGTGGTTTCTGGTCACTTTAACCAGTTGAACAGAATGGAATTATTAATGAGTTAATGAGGGAGGATTTTTTGAGTTATAATTCTCAAAAATTTATGAGCGTGAATACCGGCCCCATAAAGATTTTCCTAAGTAGGAATAAATTCCTTTACAATGTTCCTGGCCTTTTCTTTCATTTATTTCTTCTAAAAGTATGAAAAAGTTATTCAAAATAGAAACTGTTTTGTGAATGATTTTTTTCTTTTATGATACAAATTATATATACCTCTATTGACTAAAGGCTGTTAAAAGCTTTTTTGAATCAATAACTAAACAAGTATAATAAATAGTGCCAATTCTTCTATTTGGCTGATTTATTTCAGTAGTATATAGAATTTATATCATAAAAGAAAAAAATCATTCGTAAAAAAAATTGTTAATTTTTAATCATTTATAAAAATCGGTATTAAACAATCTTTAAGGACATTTCCCTTGGAATATGGAGTTAATGCGGTTTTGATAAAAATTAAAATGTCTTACTAAAAACCCCAACCTAATAGTGAAATAAAAACTTTCAAAATCATAATATATGTAAATACATATGTACAGTAAAATTTTGACACTTGACTAAATTGAAATACAAACTATGCCACTTGACTAAATTGAAATACAAACAAAGTCATATTAGTGTTATTCCTTTTAAGACTGAAGAAACCAAATCCTTGAATAGCATAAAAGTAGAAAAGGAGCAGCATGGATTGTTTTTTTAATTGATTGCATTTCTCACTTTGCATTAGCCAAAAATCTAAGCTTCAAACTCTGGATAAAGGGAGATTGTCAAAGGACTTTGAAATCCAAAAATCAATACTGTTCGTATTGATGGTAAATTATGTACTGCACCCAGCTTTGTCGGCTGGAAATGAACTGCGAGGACGACGGATGATTGCTTTCTCTGCGTTCGGAATGCAGTGCAAAATATGGAGAAACAACTTGAAAAAGTTACAGACCAAGCTGCGACTGTTCCGCTCCAATGTGGAATCCGTACTTCTTTATGGATGCAGCACTTGCAAGGTCACATCCGCTGTCACTAGAAAGCTGTAAACGTTCGTAAATAGAAGAAACAGCACAACCCTATCTCCAATGATGAATTTTATGCGAGAGCAGGTCAACCTATTGACTCTTATCGTACGAAGACATAGTGGCAGTGGTCATATGTCACATGTTTCGAAACGTAAAAAGGGCATTGCCAGTCAAGCAATGATCCCTCTACGTGTACTTGGCGAAGAACGGTCGAGGGAACATCAGCAACACAACTGGGCAGGAGTTGGAGATAGCTAAAATATATCTCCAGGAACCGCACACGATACCGCAAAGAAGTAAAGGAGACCCTTTCCCCGCAAAGAATAAATCAAGGACAAAAATAGGTCCGATATTCAAGTAGTAAGTAAGTACAATAATGTAAAACTTACCATCATGTTCCAGACATGGTGATCCAGCATCCATACAAATTCCAAAAGTATAACTTTTTCCATTCAAAGCAAGATTATATGTTCTATTTTTAAGGCTGTTCATATTGTATCTGGTTAGTAAAAAATATTTATATTTTATTGCACTAAAATCAAATTGCATTCTTATCTTACCTAAAGCCAGTATTTGGATCAAGTGTCACACATGGTTCTATAGTATTGCAAGCCATTTCATTTAGCCAAGAGAACTCATATGTGCATCCTTTTTTCCCCATAAAATCAGGGGCACCGTACTAAACAAATGAACAAATTTTTCACAAAAAACATCAAAAAGTGTAAAAAAAACAAACCTCAATGTTTTTATCGCAATTAAAATTAATAACTGATGTATAGTTGTGTGTGGAATTACATTGAGTATCCGATTGATGCCGAATCAGCAGCTGACCATTTTCTACTTTTGGGTTAGCTTCTACAGTTCCGTAATTGATAAACCTTCATGCATAAATTATAACATTACCAATTATAGACGTTCTTTACTCACATTTTCTTACCTATAAGAGCTATCGGTTTTATTCATATCAATTACGCGACAAACACTACTTCCAGGTGGACACATAGCAGCTTCAGCATAAAGTACAGGCTTACATATATTTATCACAAACATTGAACCATTTCTGTCGAATACTCTAAAAATAAAACTAAAAATATTATGTATGTACTATAAATTTAAAATCTATCACCTATAGTTGTAATCACTCAGAGGAAGTAAATTGTACGAGTGTCCTGTAGATGGATCCTTTGCTGTGCACAAATTCGACTTCACCGCATCTGGTGCTGGAAGACATGCTGTTGAAGTTTCCAACATTATATAAAACGAACAATCATTCTCATTCTAAAATCCAAAACATTGCATTAAAACTTATTCAAATATAAATTCTCATTTTAAAAGCTTACGTAAGGGGTAACCTGCGATTGAAGTTTATCCATGGTGTAATCACAACCAAGAATAACATTGAGTTGATATAACGTGTCATTCTTGCACTTGGAGCCATTCGAAAATGTAAAGAACATTTTACCACTCTTATAGGTTAGCTGCTGTTGAGTTCCTTAAAGAGGAGAAATAATGTGGGTGCAAAACACATAAAGTTTTGGTTTTTGGGGTTTTATTGGCTGTAAGATAAATCTTAAACCAAAATCAATATTTGATATGCCTTACCTAAGATATACTCTTTACTTCCTCGTTTCATGCAGGCTGAAACCTCTTTTTGACCATTACATGTTTTTGTTAGATTACGACATATATTGAATTCGAAAATATCACCAAGATTACTTGTTGCAGTGAGAGCCAGGTCAGAGCTCAATGAAGTGAAATTGAACGTGTAATTGTAGACTGGTTCAGTTAGACCGCATTCGAATATCTGTAGAATATTTTAAGTTGAAGTTATGCCTGAAGTATTTTTTATTTAAATAAAGAAGTTAAAAAAGAATTAATCAAATTTTCTCCCAATTGACTGAAATTGAAAAATTAATTTAAAAGTACAACAACAGCTAAGAATGCCCCCCTTGTCATCAGCGCAAGTTTCGATTTGGTTTGGTAGAACCTTAACCCCTTTATAACACTAACACTAAAGAATACAATAAGAACAAATGAAAGATACCCACAAATGACCCAGCAAGGATTAAAATAATACATAGACGAATTGAAAATTTATTTATTGCAGTTAACAAAATATAAATTTTTTTTTAAGGATTATATTATGTGACCAATTATTTTTTATTATATTTTTAATTAGTTTAAGCAGGCTTTTTTGGTCAATTTGTTTTTGAATGCAAATAAAACAAGTTTATTTCATCTTTTCCCAACGTTTCGTCGCTATCCACGACTTCTTCAGGGGTTTATTGATTTTTTTGAATTTGTTGAATTTACATAATTTGGAAATTAATAATTTTTAATGATTTTACTTTTTTAAAAGATTTTAATAATTTTTAATATATAAATGGAAACAGAACAAAATAAATTAACACTAAAATAATTTAACATAAAAAAGACTTATTAATTTACGGAACAAACAAAAATTATCACAGTAGTGTTTCAGGTACATATTCAACTGCCAAAGCAAGCATACGATCGTGAGCTATACATTAATACATTAATTTTATAAAAATAGAATGAAATAGGAACTCAAGAATTTGAATTTTTTTCAAAACTTAAATTTGTATAAGAAGTGCCGTTATTTTTGAAATTTAAATTAATTTTTGTTCAAATTATTAAAGATAATATTAAAAAGATCGTATTAAATAACATAAAAAAATATGTATCGAGTCGTTTTACAAATAATAACTTCAAAAAATTATATTTTTTTTTTTCAAAACTGAAAAAGTAAGTACATATTTATATTCTTCATAAATTGAGGAAGCTTTTGTTGAGAAAATCGAAAATCTAAAACATGATTCTTTGGGAGTTAACGGTACTTCGCACAATGTGTTTTTTTTTTTCATTTAAATTGACCCAACATCTGTTTAAATTTATTAATTTTTTTTATCGTCAGAGCTATTTTGGAGAAAAATTACATTTAACACAATCGATTTCCTTATCATAATAGTAAAGTTTGATCAAAATCTCTTGTCTACCTTTATGTTAGACTTGACACCTTGACCTTGACGATCCGATAAATGAAACTCAAGGTATTAGCTTTTTCAATTGATCACTTCTCTTTTTTTTAGATTTTTTAAAATCAAAAACAAAAAATGTATCAACAATATTGAAAAAAATTGAAAGGGATTTTTTAAAGCTGATATTGGGCTCTATTTGATCTCCATACTCGATGTTAAGTCTTATGGAAAATGACACACATTGATTGTATGATGTTAAATCTGTGAAATAGGCCCCAGTATTTCCTATTTTTAAAAAATGAATTCTTATATAAAAAAAACTTTCTACCATATGAATGAATACTTTGTTGTTAAAAATACAAGAATAGTTAAATTCAGCCTGGGGATAGTTTTTGAAGGAAGTAATGTCGTATTATTTTTTATCAACGATTAATGTTCTTTTAATCCACTAACATTAATTTTATTCTGCCCTGGGTTTTTCGCCCATACAATTTGGGCATTCACTTTTAGTTGTAAAAACGCTAAAACAACTCCACTGTATTGGCATGTACAACTGTCAATAATATATGACAACAAAAACAGAACCAGAAGGTATCGAAAAAGAAAAAAAAACAAACATTTTTCAACAAAAAATATTCCAAATAAAAACATGAGTTATCAAAAACAAAAATCAAAACAAGACGAAAATAAATAATTATTTACCCCATTATTCACGGATGCAAGGCAACCACCGCAAATAAGAAAACCAATTGCAAAGATTGGAAAATACACTTTGCAGGACATGGCTGCAGTTTGTAGTTTTTTGTTTGTTTTCCC
The DNA here is from genome assembly GCA_958431115.1 of Syrphus vitripennis. Classification (NCBI taxonomy): domain Eukaryota; kingdom Metazoa; phylum Arthropoda; class Insecta; order Diptera; family Syrphidae; genus Syrphus; species Syrphus vitripennis. The sequence continues at coordinate 14,889,941 of OY288108.1, read as the reverse complement.
ACTGTAGATAATAAGAAATGCGCACTTTGTTGTTAAAAATTTTATTTAAGAAAGTGACGATATTAATCATCGATTTCTTATCAACCAAAGTTAATTTATTATATAGAAACAATATTTTAAAAAAATACACAGTGCCAATCCACAACGATTATTCTAAAATTCTACTACTCAACAGTGAAGTGCAAGGTACGTTTGTTTTGTGCAATTTTTTCTTATGTCAAAACTGTCAATTCTCAACGTTGAAACAACCAATTAACCACATAACACAATAGACGCGGTGCGAGTAGTATTCTAGGCAACAGAGCAAAAATACTGATCTTTTATGATTTGTTTTAGGCTAGTTGGTTCACATTAGATAATTCATGATTATTTCAAAACTTAAAGCTCTGTTTATTATAAATTTTTAATTCTTATGCTCAGTTGCAACAATATTGAACCGGCTTTTAAATTTTCAAATGACGTAGGTATTTTGTATGTAAGGGGCGAGTTATAGCGAACAGGAAAATGGATCAGGAAAATTTTTCTGATGGATTATTTAGTAAGTTCTCGATCGATTTGAAACACATAAGCTGAAGTAATCGATGACAAATGACAATTTTAATGCACTATGTAAAAAAAAAATTTATTGAACGTAGGATTTTTGATAAAAAAGCATTTGTTTATTTTCCTGATGTAAGTTCATCAGGAAAACAAATAAATGCATTTTTATCAAAAAACCTTTGTTCAATCAGTTTTTTTTTTTACATAGTGCATTAAAATTGTCATTTGTCATCGATTACTTCAGCTTATGTGTTTCAAATCGATCGAGAACTTACTAAATAATCCATCAGAAAAATTTTCCTGATCCATTTTCCTGTTCGCTATAACTCGCCCCTAAGAAACGTCATTTTAAGAATTAAAAGCCTGTCAAATTTTTTTAAAGTGTACATTTTTTCTTATTTGGACTAGGTCCACAAGTATGTATAACAGTGGTCCGGCCTTTTTATGGTTGCCCAGACTTATTTAGGTACAGCTGTAGGTCTTTATCAAAGTTGTATCGTGTTGTAACTAATTCCATTATTGAACCATCGTTGAACCACATTCACAAAGGCACGGAAATCTTTGAATTAAAATCCTTTCAGTTTCTTAGTTTTTATTAAAATTAAAATTGAATATCGAGGCACAAACATTTCATGTTGACACAAGAGACCTTCACAAATTGCAAGTACACTCGGTGGAGTGCGTGAAGATTTTAGAAACTCATGACCAAAGAGTCACCGTGTATCGCACTTACAAATGAATCACTGAATGCTTCAGCTACTACTGAACTCACCCCAAATGTCAAAAAAAGAGCCTTGACAAAAGTAAAAAAAGGTAAAAAGTGCATTCCATAAAAATTTGGACAACGAAAACGACTGAAAGCGGACCTGTTACGTATTTTTAACATACCAAATGGCTGCCGCAACCGAACTCGATTCGTCCCTGAAACAAGCCCTTAATTTTCTTCATTCCACAAATCCTCAATCAGCTGAAGAAATTCGCAATTGCCTTGATGATATCATTAAACAACGCTATGGCAGCTCAAAAATGCTCGCTAACACTATTAGTCAGAAGCATCTTGACGAAGAACCGCAGGCTCCCGGTACCATAGCAATTCCCATAGAGGTCGAAGACCTCACACTTACCCAATCACCTAAAACCATCACAGATTCTCCCAATACATTAGCTGAATCTGATGATATGGGTGGTGCTCTGACCATATCGGAAGAAGTTGAAAATCTCAAAGAATTCGGTGACCTAAAGTGTGTTGTTTGCGGAGAGATGATAGTCACTGCAACGAATCGGCTTATAGAATGCTCTAAATGCGGCTCTCTTTATCATCAAACTTGTCACAAGCCAAATATTACCGACGAAGAAGCCGACGAGCAAGAACTATCTTGGAATTGCAGCAATTGCCAAAATAAGACAGTGACAGTGGCCAAAGTTCCTGTCGATGATCCTGTTCCTCTTGTCAAACCTAAATCCTCATCTGCGTCTTCCTCAAGGTCATCATCTTCGTCGACATCATCATCACCGTACTATCGACAAGAGCATTCCTCATCGTCATCGAGTAGACACAACAAAGGAGTTTCATCCAAGAAGTCTAGCTCATCTCGGGAACCAGCAATTTCTGGGGTATCGTCATCAAAGTCTAGCACCTCATCATCTGTCGTCATTCCATCAATAAATGTGATAAGCGCAGATAAGACTGGTTATTCGAGTAAGAAGTCATCACATTCTAGTGGGAGTAGCAGCAGTAAGTCGAAGTCCAAACATCACGAGAGTAGCAGTAGTAGTGGCGGGAGCAGTAAAAGAAAATCTAGCAAATAAGTTACACATGTATATATAGCAAACAATAAAGTTACATTTTTTTAAACAATTCGCAGCATTTATGGAAAGGATATGTTACGAAAATCTTAAGTATGGCTGTCCGCTTACAGTTTAAATGATTGGTAGATTTTTTTTTAATGAGTAATAACAAGTGCTTTTGGGGTATTCCATTGACGTTTGTTTTTTAATTTGTCCAATACCAAAAATACTAGTGCAATGCTTTTTTGTTTACCTGCTCATTTATCTTGAATCACTGATTCCTCAACCAATTTTTATATAAATAAATGCTAGTCCTAGTTCAGATTTGGGTTAAATAGAGTCTAATAAAATTTTAACTGTAGGTAGAAAGCATTACTAAAATTTTAAAATTTAAATTAATTCGACGTAACTCTGGAATCATAACATTCAAGATGAAAATTAAGGAGTATTCTGGTGGTAACCTTATACAGCTAAAAGAATTTCATCAGATCTTATTATTACCAAGAAACGTAAATCTTTGGGGAATGCATGCACACCTTTTCCTGGAAAAAAAAATTAAATGACAAGTACACCTAGTTCCCCTGGAAAATTTATGCCCAATACCTGGGAATTCATGAACTGAGTAAATTCAACATTAGTAAAAATTAGAAATGTTTTGTTTTCATAATTAATTTATTATCGGAGCAACGGATTTTCGTGAGCGGGCAAAAAAAAAAAACAAATATTTGCAAAACCAAAAATAATGGTATCAACCATGCAACTTCTATTAAAAACCGTTAGGTGAAAGTAAGCTATAGGTGTTTTTCTCGAAAACGACTCCAATCATTTTTAAAAATAAAAGCCTGTGCCACGACCTTCCGTACAACAAAACAATTTTGTTTTAAATTTTTTTTGGAAAACCTATCACAGAACAACTTTTTACCTTCCTCATGATGATCTAAATTAGATAAATAGCGAATGGAACGCTTGACTAGAATCCAATGTTTAAGCGAAATTCTCTTTAGTACCCAAAATGATAATTTTTTTTTTTCTAAAAAAAAAAAAAAAATTTAACAAGTTAGCACGATGCAGTAGCTATAAAATTGTCTAGTATCATACCAAATTTGCTGTAGGATATTATTGACTTGTTGCAAATTTTAGAACCGTATTGTGCAATTCATTGTTAGTTTCGTTCTTGTAAATACCTACTTGTAAATACTTGTAAAATAACCGTAATAGTTTATTAATCATAAAATTCGATTTTTTAAAACCCTTCTGATAAAATTCTCTGATTAATGATGGTGTTTTGAATTAAAATAAAATAATTATAAAAGTGTTTTTGATCAGCTTAAAGTTGTAGTTGAACTACAAGGTACGAAATTTAAATCTTGTGTTTAGGAATTTGACCTGTTACTTCCAAAATCGCTTTAGAGAATATTAACACAGGCTTTCAAAAACGAATGAGGAACATTCGAAACGACGAAAAACCAACACGTTGCTATGATTGACAAAAACACGTTTTATTATATATTCGTCAACGACTTTGGGAAACTCTCATATTTAGAAACTCCTTATTGCATACGTCCTCGTCATTTTGTGGTGAATTTGTATTGTCCAATGTTATTTTTTTTTCGAAAGATTTATGTATTTGTTTAAAAAACGAACATGTCAATAACAGTAACAAATGTTAGTTAAGAATCTTGAAAAAATACCATAGAAACCAATGGCAGGAAAAAATCTCTTGCTGACTGCTATTAGCCAAGGCTTGTTATCGTTTTGTCGCTTCTCGTCAAAGTTTCCAATTACGATGGAATTCGTGATAGGGTTGAATTGAAACTTGCCAATAGAAGTGCACCTACAGTGCATATCAACATGAATTTCTAATAATTACTTTAAAACTAGTTTCATTTCGTTCACGTTCATATAAATAAAAAAAAACAATGCAATCGATTTAATCGAAAAAAATTAAATGTTCGTCGTTGAAAGCCATTCGAACTATATCATTCCGAGAGAAATCGATTGCATGGGCATTATCTTGTTCTGTACTTATCGAGTTCTCTTCGATATTGAACATTCAACCCACAAATATGTAGGTATATAAATAAATACAAACAAAGACATAGGGCAATCAGACCAGCCAAGAATGTTTGTTTTATGTGCAAATTTATAAACGTTGCGGAACGCAGCTGACGTGTTGAATTCGTTAATTTTGACGAGTCTTGCCGTATTTTTGTTTTTTTTTTTTTGTTTTAAACTCCTGTAGTACATTAGCATGAACCTTATTTAATATTGGTGATTCTCCCTAAATACACTGAAAAAAGAGATTTTAAAAACCTCCTTATAATAACGTTGATGAAATTCGTTATTTTAGCACAGCGATTTTTATCTTTTAATATAATAATAAGAATCGAAAAACTTTTGTATAGAACTGCGTTGTCAGAAGAATACATACCTCGCAGCGGAATCGAAGAAAATTTCGGTTCCGACAGATACCTCGTCATGGCTAATTGTCGAAATTTAGGCCCTTATTGCGAGTGTCGTTTTTCTATCGATAAGCGACTTTTATCGATAGTCGAACATCGAAAATACATTTTGGTATTGCGTATCTCTATTGTGAATGAAAATTTTCGACTAGACTGTCGATCTTTATCGTCTACATTTTTCTGTTCGACTGAGTGCAACGCTGATAATTTTCTGGACAAAAATGTAACGTTTTTTAATTTCTTGACTAATTATTTCCAATATAATATGATTTTAACCACAGGGCAAAAGTTGTGAGCAGCAAAAAACAAATGGAAAAGCTGGTGTCGTTACAATAAAATACCAATGCTTACGAAAAAAAAATCCTTAAAATTTCCCTACCGACTAAAAAGGAAATAAAGGCTCTCCCATAAAATGACTTTTAAGGTTTCAATGGTCAGTGGCAAAGTAGTTCAATCATTGAAAAGATAAAACTGCTTTTATGTTAAAGGTTGGGCAAAAATGAAATATTTTTTTGACTTGAAATGATAATGAAGTCATAAGCTTCACTTTTAAATTGATGCATTTTATTGGAACTTGTATTACTAATCTACTAAAAACTGAATTATTTATTGGTTTTAAATCATTTATCAGTTTTCGTTTTATATAAATATTTACCAATTCAGTTTGATCCCTAAGTTAAGAAACATTTCCCTACATGTATCATCACTGACACGATACCAGATGTCAAAATATAGGACTTATTCACAAAAAGCAAATTCGCTATTCACAGTAAGAGATATCTCTGTCGATTAAGATACACAATACCAAAAAGAAAATTTATCGATCCTTTCGACTATTGTCGCATCGAAAGTTGAACGACACTCGCAATAAGGGCCTTAGTTCTCTAATTGAATTAGCCAAAAAGGTTGTCTACAAAGAATTAAGAGTGACTTGAAAGTAATTTAAAATTCATTTTCATTTTGAGCCGTTCTTTCCAACGCTTTGTCGATATTCAAGACATTAAGGCATGGATGTATCTAGGATCTCTAATTTTATCTGTTTAATAATAATGTTTTCTGTTGCTGCAATGCACGAGTAAAAAATAAAAAAACATCGAATTTTCCAAACAAAAAAATTACATTAAAATTTATTTATTCAATCGTTTTAAAAAAGAAGTGATTGTGGTCGTTTTTTTTTTCATTAGAAATAAAAAATATTTATGTAAAATATTATTTAATTATTAAAAGTACGTTAATTTTATCATAACAATACGGAAATAAGCTTTAATACCCTTGGGACAAAATGACAGTATTCTTTCGCTGAGAGTCTTGAACATTGTCCTCCTGTTGGATAAAAAAAAAAAACAGAAATATAAAATAAAATGCAAACAAAAAAAATAGTGGCTACTTTCCTTTTTTCCAATCAAAGATTTGTGAATATGTGGAATGACACCACCTCCGGCAATTGTGGCTTTGATCAGGCTGTCCAGTTCTTCGTCTCCACGAATGGCCAATTGTAAATGACGAGGGGTGATACGTTTGACTTTTAAATCCTTTGATGCATTACCAGCTAATTCGAGAACCTAAAAATTAAAATTAATTTGCATTAAATAATAACCAAAGTTTTTCAGTTTTTGACAGCGGTTTAATACAAAAGAGCCTTAAAAAACTAAATATTTTTCTTTAGTTAACCCAAGAGTGCGACAACGGGTTAGGATTAACTTTTTTCATTTTATTTTGGTTTTTAGTCCCTTCTACATTCATAGTTTGATATATAAGCTATCGATCATTTTATTTATACGGTTAACTAACTGTTTAAATGAGCACTGAAAAACTGCACTACACTTCACTTTGACATATAGCTGAATAGGGTTAATATTTGTAAAATTGACAAATTAGGAATTGAATAATGATCGGTGTCTCCAAAACAGCTAGTGACAACACTGTCCTCTCAAACAGTCGTATGACTAAAGTCGATTAAAATCTTTTTTTAAATATCTTAGTACTAAAAGGGCCGATGAACCTTTTAGAACTAAGATACAGAATTACATTCCACAACTTCAAAATTATCCAAGACTGAATAATATGGTGGTTACTTTATTAAAAAATAAATGTAGGTACCTGTAAGTTTTTTTTTGTTATTCTCAAAACTAAAATTATTTACCTAATACTTGTACATATCTACTACACCTCCTTACACCCGAAGATTCAATTTCAATAATAGCTGCACAAGATGATTTTTGAATATTTTTTTGAAATTACTATCCTTTAACGGTCAGTAACTATTTAGAACTCAAACCCTATGTAAGAACATTATTTTTCTTTAACATAATGTTAAATAGTTAAAAATGTACATTCTATGTTGGTTTAAAATGAATACAAATAAACTGATTTTTTTTTACGTTCCAAAATTTAAAATAAATATTTCAAATTGGACATTCAAATACGAGCTAGCTATATTAGTTGCCAGTTATTTTTTTTTTTATATTTTTTGAAATTACTTGCCTCTTTAAAATTGCTTTTTTTATTTTCTAAATTTCATTCAAAATAGCTTTTTCAACCCACCAAAACAAAACAATTTTCCAAAAAAAAAAATAAACATTTTTAAAAATACTAAACGATGCACTTTTCATTTAGAAAATGGCGGCATGACGCTACAGAAATAAAAAAAAAAAAAAAGATTACCGGGACAACGCACACAAACATTCAAACAGAGGCAACAAGAAAATGCACAATATGTTCAACGGATAAAAAAAAAAAAATAAGATAAATAGCGTTTAGTGGAAAATTCAAAACACATTTTCCCCTGGACCAGACTATGACAAAAAGAACTTGAATAAGAAACCTTACCTCAGCAGTCAAATATTCTAAGATAGCAGCAGAATATACAGCAGCGGTTGCTCCAACGCGTCCATGGCTTGTGGTTCGACTCTTCAAGTGTCTATGGATTCTGCCCACAGGGAACTGTGAAAATAACCCAATGTAGGATGAAAATTTTTAAATTTGAGGAAAATCATTGGAGTGGAGTGAAAACAGCGCGTGTTATCATTTTTGGGCGAACTTGAAAAAAGGCGCCAAAAAAGTTCGCCTCTTCTAAGCGCCAATTTTTCTTGGAATAAATCGATAAAAAACAATAAATTACCTGAAGACCTGCTCGTGCAGATCGTGATACTGCTTTTGCCTTTGCTTTCCCAGAATCTTTGCCAGCTTTACCTCCAGCCTGTGGGTAAATATTCATTTTTATAGTCATCGTTATTAATTTGGAGCATACAGCGAAATAGAATAAAAAGAAATGTGTGTTTAGGTTAGGTTTCACAGAAATGGGGAAATTTTAGTTTTTTTTTTTTTTTCTTTATTTTCCATTTAATTTTTGGATCCAATTCTTTTGTTAGAGTTGAAAATTTGAAATGATTTTTCCTTTTCACACAGAATAACTCAATGTTAAATTACCATTTTTTAATAATTGTAGTCAAAATTGAAATAATAAAATGAAAATTTCAAGGAAATAAATTTCACTTTCAAGTTAAGTTTTTGGAATGAATTTGATGATGGCAGAGAAAACAATCGACGTTCTGTACCGCACGAATTTTTTTTATTAAATGACTTGACTAGGAGTGAGACGCCACGATTTGTAAATTGAACGAAGAGTGCGGTTGCTTGTTGGCGGAAAGGAATTTTCGTTGGGTTTGATTTTAGAGTGATACCAGAATAACGCATTTAAAATTTAGACCAATCAAAAAATTATAAACAAAACCAAATAAATTAAAAACAAAAAACAAACAAAGCTTATCATATCCTCAATAGACGGATGCTGCACGAAAATGTAAAAAAAAACGAAAAGTTGATTCGCAAGTAGCATTGTATAAAGAACTTAAAGTATCATGAAGACTTTCCGCAGAACGAGTGGTCCCACGAGTGTTTGGAATCTCGAAAACTTAAAAAACTGTCTTTGAACGTTTTTTTTTTCTTATTATGGTTATTCATGCAGCCGCGCAAGCTGATGCCTTATTTCCTTTACATATACTTAAGCAATTTATCTATGCCAACGTAAAAAAAACATCTGAACGATACAGTACTAAAAGTTCTATATACAATGCTGAGCAGTCAATTGGAACTGTCAGCCATATTGTACTTGAGTAAAATAAATTATCTTTCTCTTTTTTAGTTAAAAAAATGTCAATTTTACTTACTCGCTTTTCAATCCCAGAACCAAAAATCAATGAAACTCAACGAATGACAAGAAAGTGACATTATGGGACTATCATTTAATTTTCTTTAATCCGCTCAATTTCATTTGACAACTTATTATGGGAAAAACATTGAACATTTTGAATCGTAAAATGTTTCTCATATTCCAGGTTCACACGCTGACTGATTGATGCCTTGAAAGTCGTATAGGTACCTAAAATTCAAACAATCTTTGAAATCTTGTTTCATCGGCAAAAATTGGACAAAAATGTCCATATATATAAAAATGAATTCAATTTGAATAAACTAGTTGAATAGTATAAAATATAATGGTTTTTGGCATCACTTTATTTTAAGCAATTTTTGAATTTGAACGAAAACTTTTTCGCTATATATCTATCCTTTTTATACAAACGTTGCAAAACAACACAAACTTCAAACAGAAGAAACAAATGCCAACGAATTTCAAAACGGCGCCTCTTTAAAATCAAAACCAAAAAATAAAACAATAAGAACACATGAATAAAAACAATATTTAATCATTAAATAATTTCATTCCGCATTTGAAACATTCCAAATAATTTTTTGTTATTAAATGCCTCGTGTTGCAAAACCTAAAACTGGCACTGCAGCTGCAGTTCCCAAGAAAAAAGCCGCGGCCAAGAAAAAGAATGACCATGTTATGCCGGAGCCAATTCCAGAAGGTGAAATCATCTCTGATTTATCAAAAACAACATGGAAAATTGGACCATCTATTGGAGTGGGAGGCTTTGGACAAATCTATTCTGCTTGTAAAGCCACCAATCCGCCAAAGAAAACAACAGACTATGAGTATGTGGTAAAAATTGTAAGTGAAATCCTTTAATTTTGCAAAGCTTCTAGCTTAAAGGTACAATCTGCATTTTAATATTTGCAGGAACCCCATGCCAATGGCACTCTATTTGTTGAAATGCATTTTTATATGCGAAACGCTCGCCTAGAAGACATTACCCAATTTAAGAAGACACACAGCCTCAAATCCTTTGGAATGCCTTATTTGGTTGGCAGTGGTTCGCATGACATCAACGGTGTCAAACACCGTTTTGTTGTGATGCCACGATATGGCAGTGATATATGGAAGTTCTTCCTTGAAAATGGAAGAAAAATCCCAGAGCACACAATCTATCGCTTGGCACTGCAAATGTTAGATGTCTATGAATATATCCATGGAAGGACATATGTCCATGCTGATTTAAAGGGAGCCAACATTCTTCTGGGCTATGGGAAAGGTGGTGCTTCTCAAGCGTATTTAGTTGACTTTGGTTTGGCCAGTCATTACACGCAAAAAGAATTCAAACCGGATCCAAAGAAAATGCACAACGGAACCATTGAATACACTTCAAGAGATGCCCACCTAGGTGTTGCAACAATGCGAGGAGATTTCGAAATTCTGGGATATAATCTAATAGACTGGTCGGGCGTTATGCTGCCATGGGAAAAGGAAAACTTACTTAAAGTTCCGCTGAAAGTTCAAAAAGCCAAGGAATCATTCATGAATGATGTCAGTGGATCTTTGAAGAAACTTTATTCCAAGGGAGTGCCAAGTAAGAAAAGCTATTTTATATTATTTCATACATATTAATTAAAATATTTTGGTTCTTTTTCGTGTTTTCGTCAAATTCCTTAAATAATGTTCTCTATTTGTTTCGATATGGCTCTCAAAGTAAAACTGTCAATTTTCTTTGGTTTCCCAAATACCGTAAAGCTGAGCCCTTGCACTTTTTTTTATCAAGATCTGTCGATTTTGAGGTTGCTCCAAATCCAAATACTATATACCGTATATGGCAGTGACTAACTGAATCTGTCGAGTATGGCTAGTTTTACATAATGTTCGAACAAGATTTTAAGTTTCAATTTCTTCACAGAAGTATGAGGCGAGCCTACGAGTAGCCCCACTAGCTAGACCAAATACTATCTTAAACACGTGTCTCAAGAAGATCCATCAAACAACAACTAGGAATTAATTTAAACAAGAATTCCGATCTACGATTGAGATAAAAGCCGTATTCGTTGCACACTAACAATGTTTGTACATATGTATGTACCTATATAGGAATTGGAAAGTGTAGAAATAGAGTGCATCTTTGTTCAAGAAAATGCGTTAAGACTCTGATTGATCTGAAGGCTCCCAAGTTTAAAATTCTTTTCTTAAAATTATCTATGCAATATACCACGGTTGTAACTAAACACTGCACATTAGTCTGTGTGAAATGTCGAAGATATTTTTCAATTTTTTCAATATTGTGCAAATGATCCTTATGAATTCATTTAAACTCCATTTACCAGAAAATGCAATTACCGTTTCAAATTGTTCTTTATTACGGCATACGTAACGTAACGTCTTTGAACTGAGAGCCCGCTGCAAATTAAAACTTGTTCGGCATTAGACATGAAATGTTCAAGTTGAATTCTGTTTACTTCCATTATTTTTCCCTACGGCCGATAGAAATCAAAATAAAAGAAAGCTGCAACATCACATTTACCTAAATTTTATTGTGCCATTAATATAAAAACGTGAATTCAAAACGTATAAAATAAATATGCATCCTAAATTGCAATTACCAAAAATTATAAAAAAAGCAGTTTCTTAAAAAACATCACAGTTATTACACAAAAGAAAAAAAGAACATGCAAATAAGAAAAATTAAAACCAACAAATTAACTAACCACTAATTTATCGATTTTGGGGCTCTATTCAATTACAAGTTCTAACTTCTAACTAATACTCGGTATCAATTTGACAGGACACTGATCTAGTAGTTATGTGAATAACTCACTTACAATTTATTGATAATAACCAGTTAATAATTGATTGGTAGGCTAGTATCGAGTCTTTACTATTACTTTACCAAGTTGACAGCACTAAGGTTATGTAGGTAGGAACTATTCTAAAGAAATGAATTGGTACTGATTTGAGTATTATTTTTAGGACTACTACCAGCGGTATGTACTAGCGTTAGTACCCTGCAAAGAAACTAGTTGTAAGAAAACTATTCGAAGCAGAAACATGTGAATTGAAAATATCTAATAAAAATATTAGCCTTTTTTCAAACTGCCTGATTTTGTTAGTTGAGTTAGGCCAATTTTGTTTACTCAGAGTTGAACATTAATATTTGGAATTTCATTTCAAACTTTTGAATTTGTGTTTAGATTTTCTCAACTCCCTAATCCTTGAAAATCGTATCTTAAATTCGATCAAAGATATTGCAAAAAAAAAAACATTTTATTGTATTTCAATTTTTTTTTAATGACAAATCATGTTGCATTTCTTTCATTTCTATTTCCAAAACAATTTTGTACACTCAAACCTTTTTTCTTATTCAAAATACTCTGTTTTAAAACATTTATTTTATATTAGTTAAACTAATTTTTTTTATTTCAGGTCCAATTATGGAGTTTATGACATATATTTCTACTTTGGAGTACAACGAAACACCAGACTATGAAAAATGTCGTAAAATATTTCAATCTGGCTTAAAAGTACTCAAAGTTCCCAATTCTGGTGATTTGGACTTCAAACTAAAATCCACTCCAAATTTCAAAGCAAAACTAAAGCAACCAGAAATGACTGCCTTTGATAAAGATGATTCCGATAGCGAGGATGTATTTGATAAAAGTACACCACTCAAACCTAAAATGAAGCCAGACAAATTTGACTTGAAAAACAATAAGTCTTCACCAGAACTACCATCCAGCGCAAAGAAAAAGAGAACCGCTAAGGAATCATCACCAAAAAAGAGACTTAAAATATCACCTCCACATCGCTCGTCTCCCAGAAACACTTCCATTTCGGCAAATATAAATTTCAGTCCTGTTGTGTCAATAAAGAAAAACATGCATTCAGGAACACCAAGTAGTTCTCGTAAGCCAGGGAAAACGATTGTAAACGACAATCTTACTCCGAATCCGAAAAGTGGTAAAACTTATGAATTTAATTTCGAATTAGATGTAAGTATGGACGCTAATGTTGTGGTCAATGTCAAACGAAAGAAAAAGGCTGAAAACAATGTAAATGAATCGACTTCAGGGAATGGAAAGTCCGATTCACCAAAAACTAGAGTAAAGGTTAGAAGGATGAATATGAAGTCGCGCGCTGCAGCAGGTTCGCCGCAATCATAGAAGTTTCAACTCTTTTTTTTTGTTGCATATTTTAGTGTGACTATTTATTAAAAAAAAGGGATATTTTTAGCTGTTTACCTCCTTTTACCATTTATATTATTGTTTACTTATTAACATTGTCAACAATTTGAATTAAGTTTGAATTGTTGCAGTTGTGTTTTTCAAAATAAAATAATTGTTATCATAAAAAATGTATATAACATTCATTTCATCAATTTAGCCGATACCGAGGGAACATTTTAAGTTTCATTTGAGTATCCCAATTTTTGAGGAAGGAAAACGTTTCCTAGTAATTTTATTTCGCGGTGAATCAATGAATTTTACGCTTTTGCCGTTTTTCTCTAATGACGTTCTTGTTTTATAGTTATTGTTCATTCCAGTTACCTTAATATTGGAGTAATTACTTGCGATGCAGTGTACATCACTTTTTATCGTTATTTAATTTAGCTTCAAGGTCGATTATAAAATTGGCAGTGTTATGCAAAGAGTTTCAAAATACATAAACAAAAATCTTTGCTAAGCAGAGTGTCCCAAAATGCAAGTTCTTGTGTTATTTCAAAGGCGTTTGTTGTATCTGTTTCCTAAATAATTTTCTTTGAAAACTTGAGTTTAGGAATCGATTGTGTGATCTGAATCATGGAAATAGTCGAGATGAAGTTTTAAAAGCTTTAAAATGTCTAGTTAAACTCAAAAAACAAAAAAGAAACAATGCAGACAGTTTTTTATTACATTTATTTTTAAAGCTATAAAATTACAAACTTATTTATTAAAAAAATAGAAATGGCTAGCATTCCGCTTTGGCTGTTAAAAATTAAAGGAAGATTTCTTTACTTTCATTCGTGTTATATTTGCTTATAATTTAAAATACAACTTAAAGTTGTGTTTATTTTTGGTTTTGATCTTCTCAACCTAAAAGATGAGGGATGCTTTTCTGAATGTCATCACATCTTTCATAGAGCTCATCCTAAAAAAAAAATAATACAAATGTAAGACAAAGCATTTGAAAATAAGACAAATAAATCTTTACCGGTTCCAATTCTAAGCAACTACCCCACTCAGTCAAAGATACTCTGTGGTCGTCATTTTCATCGCAGCTTTCTAAGAATGGAGCAATGCAATGTTCTAAGCTAACAAGTGGTGCGCGAATTGGGAACAATTCATGCCGGGATACAGAACGATCAGTATCACCATCCAAATCACACCACTTCCAAACAGCAGCATTAGCCCATCGACGAGTCATATTGGTTTCAGCTTCCATTTGCATTTGCATATAATGTTCTGTCAACTCATCACGTTCTGCCAAGTCACGCATAACGTTGAAGAGCCAGTCACGCATACGACGTGGGAAGTCCTTCTTTTCTTCTTCGGAGCAACCCTATAAAAAGCGCACTATTAAAAACCTGGATAAATTAGAGTCAATTATATTCAAACTCACTGGCAGTTCCTGGCAGGCACCGTAGTAATCAATGTGCAAATGGCTATTAGTGGGATTAGTACACCGCTTGTCTTTGGTATCGCAGAAGCATCGCTCTTGGTACACAGAGCAATCAGATGGCCAGGTTACATTTTTATTAGTACACACATGACGGCGGGTATCGTTTTCCTCAGGGCAATCCTGAATGCAAATACACTTGGCTTCATCTCCGGCACTATGGCAAACACGTCCTGCTCCGCAATGCATTTTCTCACATGGATCAACTAAAGCACATTTAATTAATAAACTTTCAATAATTCTTTTTTTTTTTTAATTTAACTCACATTCTTGAATTGGGTTGAGAATGTTTTGCGATTCTTCCGCGAGTTTCGAAGCTATTTCATTTTCACGATTAATATCCTTTGACTAAAATGATTTTTAAATAAGGTAAACCAAAACGGAAACATAATTTACTTTTGGTTCATTAACTTACCATTTCTTCCATTTCCCTGAGAAGCTTCTCATCACTATCGTCAATATCGTCCAAATCCTCCAAGTCCAAATCATCGGACTCAGATTTTCCCTTGGGTTTGAAACAAATTATACACAAATTCTTTAGTTTTTAAATAAAATTATAAATAAAATTACCTGAGCTGCAAGGGCTAATATACCCAAAACAATTAATAAGCTCCACTTCATGATGGTGCCTGCAATTAGAATGAAAATAAAATGAAAATAATCATCAGACTTAAATTCCTTAAAAGCGGAAAATGAATTTTGATAAGAAATGTCGCAAATGTATGACCTCCGTCTTATCGTTGCGTAGTATAAGTATACTTGATGGACCATAGAAACTAATCTTTGTTCCATTTTATTTTGTATTATATTGAGACAAAAAAAATAATTAATTCTTTAAAAAGAGGTCACCGTGTCAAAAACTTAAAATTGGATTCAAAGATTTGGCTTGTACAATTGTACATATTATATAAATGGCTGGTTTTTACTTTTGGCACTAGATATAGATTATGGACTTGGAGATAAGATTTGGTGCCAAATTTTTATTGTTCTTATTTCGCATGCCCTTCGTTGATGAAAGGTTGCATAATATTACACAGTTCGAGCTCCAAATACCCATAAGTGTAAGTTCTCTGTTCAAATTTAAACCAATTATCTAAAATCTAAATAACACCCGTGTTTTATTCAAAAGTGTATCTCTAGCAAAACCTGAGACAATAAGAAATTGATTATATTCATAATAATCATTTCAGAAATTGGGTTATAAATTTTTGGGCATTCTGCCGGTTTTTTTATTTAATTTTTTTTTCTAAGATCAAAAACAACGGTTACTGCCATAATTGTTTTTTTCTTCTCAAGAACAGAGCCTAAGATTATTATTTTTAAAAAACTTAATCGATTTTGTATGTTTGGCATCTAAAGATTTTTTAATACGATCTTAAATATTTTGGACAAAAATTGTAGATTCATAAACAACTGTCATCATCAAATTTGTGTTTATTATTTTACTGCTTTATATGACCAAGAAAATCTATCTCCTTTGCTTAAAACCTTGATACAAAAGAAATATTAAAGTTTTTTTTTTTTGGTTTTTAACTTTTAACATTAATTTAATTATATATTATTCTTTATGCTATGGCATAATCATCTATTTTTGTAATTCTCAAGGAAATAATCATAATTTTATTTTTTACATTATAGCTTTGCGATTAAACATCTAGTCAATCGCATACCACCACCAAAAGACTACTCATACAATTTCATATCTCTTAAACAATTTTTAAAAAAAGCAAATAACTAAGTTAAGAGATTGCAGTCAGAGACCTTTGTGACATTTGTGTTGGATCATATCAGAATTAATACAAAGCTTCCGTTTTGTAAATCTGAACATCGTCATTCTTTTTAATCATTTGTTCCATATTGCGAAAAATACCGCGTGGCAAGAATTAGTGGAAATTATCTTCAAATACTCTTATTACGAGTATAATGCATAGTTTTGTAAATATTAAATACTCATATGCCCGTATATATGTACGTACCAGCAATTCCAAATAAATGTACATATGTAGGTAGTCTTTTTTTCTATGAACACATAATTTTATTGCACTACAAATTTTTAGATGTTGTAATCTAAAACCGGCAAAGTCTATGAGCAAAAATATTCATCAGGGGTTGACTGAGTTGTAAAGACGCCCTTCCAAATACCTACCAATAAATTAATTTGATGGCGCAACATTCCATGAAGTCTTTTTGACTGATACACCCATTCAATTTATTTTAAATAATATAAAAAAAATGTTTGCAAATTTTTAGCTCTAATTTTTAACATTACTCGAAAGACAACCACGAGATATGATGTGGTCCTTTGCTCTTAATAACAATTCTTGATTTTCTGTTTGAGGATAAAGTGACGGACAATGGAGCCGTCAAAAATGACCATCGTCTGTCCTTGTATCGAGTATTTGATTTATGGGTTGATATTCTGGAGGAAAATTAATGGGGCATCAGCCCGAAAAAGACCGAATACCTATGCTCCCCATTCCCTGATCCACATATGCCTGTTCCGGATATCTATTAGAATACAACAGTGCTTCTCAAGTGCCAAAAGTTTAAATATCTTGGATCAATAGCGAAGAATCTTCATCTTGTGATGACAACTTATAGATAAGTGTAGGGTAGATGAAGTTTCGGGAAAAGTCTGCCATCTTTTGTGATAGAAAAATACTTCTAAGCTGAGAGGAAAGCTCTACCCCGCAGTTCTTCGACCAGCTCTTACATACTATTCACAGTGTTGGACAATATAGAAGAAGTATGAGAGTAGTAGAGAATTGACGGAAGCTGAAATGAAGATGCTTCGCATGACAACAGAAGTAGAAGCAAGAAAATCCGAGGAAGCCTTTACGTCAAAAATACCATCTTAGAGAAAATACATGCAACGAAATCTGCATTCGATTGGCCTCAGGTATGGAACAATCAAAACGGGAGGCCTGCTAATGTTTCCTGAGGTCAAAGCGTTTTCGTTTTCAAAAACAGTTTATTTCAGAAACTGGTTTAAATCATTATAATAAAATCTATTTGTGCAAAACGATATTTATTTTTCTGTAAAACGTCTTTATTTGTCTCTACAGATTTAGTGGATATGATCTCATTTCAGACAAAAATGTAGAAAAACTAAAAACTTGTCTAGTTTGGATTATAGGTAATCCAGCACTGTGTGTTCCTACATATTATTTATAGTAATATATATTTTGTTCCGATGACATAATCATATAGAAACTCATATTGTCAGTTTTCGTAGGTGAATTGCACCAGACATGCATTTATGCCATTTATAATATGCTATCTCATAATGATGCTTTATCTTTATTGTCAATTGAAATAAATTTGCGGCTGTGAATGAATAGAAAATCTTAATGGTTGTATTTGAAGCAATGGTTCCTACCACGTTTTTTAAAAAATATTTCCCAAAAAATGATAGACACCAATTTTCAAGAAAATTAACCCATACTCGTCAGGTTGAACTTAACAGACAGAAAGCGAATAAGCCGAAAAATTGTATGCATTACTGGTATGTACATATGTACATATATTTTAGAATTTTTATATTTGGGGGTGTTACAGTTATATTATTACAAACATTTTTGAAAATATAACAAAATATTTACTTTACGTAAAAATAATGAAAACCATTTTTTATAATTTATTTCAATTTTGTGGGTCCCAAAAATATAAATATTTATGTATTTAATTTTTAAATAATTTCTTCCACATCAATCTTCCGAAATAAATAAATGTATAATCCAATGACATATCTGCTCAGCTAGGTGCTTTAATCGTTTAAAATACCAGGTATACACTACGAGATATTTTCAGTTCAAAGAGTTCAACGATTTCGCTCATAAATCGATCGCGTTTGCACAATTTTCAAATAAACTGTCTACTTAAAAAAAAAGAAAATTTCGAAGCTAGTTTTTTAAACTAAAGTCTGTAATATAATACTTGGCGGCAAGCGGCGTATTTCTTGTAACATCATGCGGTAGCTAATGCCAGTGGATCAAATTCCTGATTGAATTTTGAAGGGGTTAATGATTTTGCACAACATATGTACATACGTTCCCGCAATGATTCATGCAAATTGTTAAAATATTTATATTCCCGCAATCATTTAAATTTTCTTGAATTTATTTTTTCTTTAAAAAAAAAACATATGTTCAAAAGTTCATATTCAGTCTTATTTAAAATTTCAATTCCAGATGTGAAAATAATTTCGAAGCAATTGTACACATTGACATTGAAGGTAGTTTTTTTTTATGTAGATAGTGCATACTGGACACTGCACACAGTACAAATATTATTAATGGATAAAACATACACCCGCCAGTTAAATGCTTTTTCCAAGGTCAATTTTTCTATTGAAGTTAATTTTGCAAACAAATATAAATTAATTTGGGGCGAAAATCAAGTTGAATGGTGTCGTCTTTTTAAATAGAAGTAGAAATATGTAGTTTAAAATTATACATTACTATTATACTCCGAGAGTGTACATATTATAATAGGGTGATGCTTAACTTAATTTGTATTTCGTTTGGCTGCGATAAAAAGAAAAGTGAATATCAAATAATTAAAAAAAATGGCTCACATCTCCCGGTGCATCCCTGAATATTCCTGTTTTTAACCAAAATTGAATAAACTGAAAAAATCTGTATTTTTTCTGGTTCAAATCACCACTGAAAAACGGTCTAATTCATATCCAAAATGAAATACAAAATAAGGAATTTGTGTCAGGACCACCTTTTCATAACACATACACAAAAGATGTAAGTCACTAAAACGTGCATATATTTTCTTGATTGCATTTCAGAAAAGCGATTAAATTTTATTGGTCATTTTTAATTTTTAAGAAAGGAGAAAGCTAAGACCATATAAATGGTGTTCAAAAATGGTAGCCAATACCTACACATAGTTTTTTTTTTTAAATTTGAGTAGTTCGTCGTTTTAATTAAACATGAGTTACCATGAAATAACTTTCCTACAAATTTATGTATTATAAAGCTACACCCTAATGTTTATATTATCTTTGATTGTGGAATGATTCTTATGATCGTTTCAGCTATCGATTCTATAAAAAATATTCACTTAAAGAAAATGGTCTCTAAAGTTTAAGATATATGTAGATACGGGTTAGATAAATAGAAAAAATTCTAATACTAGAACCAATTAAATATCAAATTTGAAGGTCATTAATGAAGATCGTGAGTTTGATTCACATAAAAAGTAATTAAAGGCGAGAGCTGAAAATTGGGTTGAAAAATAGAAACAAGAAATAGGCTTTTCACGTAAGCCATGTCCCGTGTCCTTTTTACTTTATTCCACACGTATTTTTTTAAAACCTACGTATATTTAATATTTTACATACATTTAGTATTGGAAGTGTAATTTATTGAAAATTTGTTTGATATGTAGTTGTAAAAAAACGCTTTGTATATATGAAAACTGTAGTATGTACTATCATGGCGAGGTGTAAATTTGGGAGTCTTTAAGCGTCGGAAATTAGTGTTAAGGGCAAGAGGAGACTATTTTTTAGATTATTGCATCCAAAAAATATCAATTAAAACCTCCACAAGATCTCCGCAAAAAAAAAAGAGTAAGGGTTGCCGGCACACTTTAGATTTCGCACCATTCGACTTCCACCATGATAGTACTATAGTTTTCATATACAAAGAAAAACGTAAATACCTGACCTGTTTTATACTCAGATTATTCGCCTTTCTTCGCAGACTTTTTGCCTGTAAACTTAAAACTTAGACCTTTTTTTACGAATAAGTACTTTTTAAAGAAACGTGAAATTCAACAAAGCAACGTATTCGTACTTAAATTATATCTAGGCGGTAAACGTACGACATTACTTCAACTATTTGAAATTATGTGGATATGTACATTTCAGGTGGTACTTATTTTGAATTTTTCAGAG
Source organism: Syrphus vitripennis (assembly GCA_958431115.1). NCBI lineage: Eukaryota > Metazoa > Arthropoda > Insecta > Diptera > Syrphidae > Syrphus > Syrphus vitripennis. Next base: position 14,869,426 of record OY288108.1, on the reverse strand, counting down.
TTTAGAAATAATAGTAAGAATTAATTTAAAATGTTCTCCAACTTTCAAATCTCGACTTTGATATATTCTAAACATACATAATGTAGGTTTATTTAGTACAAGACATGCTAATCAGTACTTTTTACCAATTAGTAAAAAAAAAACAATTATGTATAAAGCAAATCATCCAAAGAAAATGAAAAGTACCGGTCGGGTAGAGAAAATAAATATGTAAGCAAATTGCTGTTTTTGTTTACCCCTCAACATTCTAAACTTGGAGAATATTTTTTAATATCACTATCGTCGTTTTTGAGAAACAATTTGGAATTCTTCTTCCTCAGTTAACTTGTACTTCAACATTACCTAAAACAAAGGCAACACTTTGAAGACACACCCAGAAAAGGTGCTTTCACTATTACATCAAGTATGCAATACACTTTAGGAAGAATTCTTTATTTAAAAAAATTTACACTAGAGAACAAAATTCAAATATTTTACTTACGAAGAACAAAATTATACTTTCTTAAAGGTCTTTACTGCGCGTAATGAATGATCTGAACTCAAAACTGCTGTAATACACCGAGTTTTTGAGATATTCGATTTCAAAAGTGCTAACACTCCGTTTTTTAAAAAATAGAAAAATATTTAATCATTTCCTATACGACGAGTAGGCTGGACAAAGACAAATAGCTACAATTCACCAAGGATATGGAACTGATTTTAGGATAAGAAAAATTAACAAAATCAGATTACATATTTTATATTGGCCTATTTCAATCGTCTTTTGCAAATCCGCGTTATGTCCGTTCATCTTTAAAGTCTTGATATAAACCCGGCGTTCCGGCGGTCGGATCGGTATATAGTTATTTCTATGGAAATTATTGACTCGAGACCACTGCGTTCTTTATAAAACAATACAAATTAAACGATGACGCAATATCACTTGTGTGACAAATCTATGGAATGAAAGGACTTTCTGCGGATGCGGACCTTTCCTCTTCATTAAAATTGTGACAACCATCAAAGATAAGATTTCTTAATATTTAACTTACAAAGGATTTTGAGATCTTAAACTAAGTCGTATTGATATAAAGTCCTTCGAAACGAAATGAGTCTAATTTATCTCTGACATAAGCACATTAAGAACTCTTCTCACATACATATATCTAGCTAAAGTACATCCTTTCAATAATTTAATTCTCCGAATTTGCAGTGTAGATTTAAAATTTGTTTTCTGCATCAGATTAATTCACCCAAAAACTTTAAACAAAATTAAATTAAATACAGTTCGAAAATAATTACATAAATTTGTTTGGCAAACAAATCAAACACACAATTAAAAATCAATCTCAATCCGAAAACTATTTCAATTTAAAGAAATCTCATTTCCACTTACTTATTTTCTTCGTCAATAGAAAACTGTAAGCCGACACACAGATGTGCAAAGTTATTTAAAAATAAAACTATAATATCCTGTTGAAAAATTCGTCACGATCACTGAACAACACGACTTGGCTTCTCCACACTTACTGAAATTGAAATCCAGTTCAAACAGCGAACGTAAAGCGATCTGCCATTGGATCTAGTGCTGGAAGTATGGAAGTGGAGGAAGAGCATGATTTTCTAATCGAAATAAAAAATCTCCACTTGTAGTATGCACATAACGATGAAGGAGTACGTCATCGTTTTGTGCAGAAAATAGCAACAAAAAAGAAGAGAACCAACGAAAAAAAAAACAGAATACTGATCTCGAGCAGGTCTGGGTCTGATGGTTCTGGTGGTGCTATTGCTTCTGATATAGCAGGTTTCCGTTGATGTAATATTTTTATAACTGATGCATTTTTTACCTCCTTCGTATCCTCTGTCGTTATAAACGGATGATTAAAGATGAAAGTATCATCTTTATAGTTAAATTTAAAGGGCGTTTTTTTTTTAAACATCAATATATGTACAGATTTTAATGTTCAAGTCTATTGCAAACTAATTTTTCTATTTTTTTAGTTTTAGTTTTAATTTATAATTACTATTAATAATAAATAACTTTAATAATAATGATTAAAAATTAAAATTAAAAAAGAAATGGCGGTGGTTAAAGGTTTGACCTACAATTTTAGGTGGCCGCAAAAAAACATTTGTTGAAAGTGTGTTATTTTTTTACAGTCTCTTTTTTTCCCTCTCAAACGGGGGAGTGGAGGGGGTAAATAGACCCCTCCGATAGTATAAAAATGCTTGTTTTTAACTGTTCTACAAAAATCTGTAAGTTCCTCATACTTCTAAGTACCAGTACGCGAACGAGTTTGAACTAATTCTTGCGAAAATCGGTTAGTTTTGTGTAGTTTCGGACTCGTACAAGATCACACCTAATATTCGGCCCTATCAAGGTAACTTTCGGAGCGGAATTCTCTCCGAAATAATACAAATCGGAGACATTTTGCTTTGAGGTAGTTCTCCGATCAGCTGATCGGAAATTCTCTCCGACAAAATTAAACGCATGCCATTTCCATGCGATGAAGTACCTAAAATGGCCCTTTTTTTAAATACTTTCTCCGAAATCCTCTGACAAGTTCTTGGCGCAGAAGTTTTTCGGACAAAGTTCCGCTCCGACGGTTACCTCGATGGGGCCGATTATTATGGAAAATCATAGTTATGCAATCCAACAAGTTAATTCCGATTCCAAATAAAAAAAAACGACTTTTGTTTAACGTTTCAGCACTAGCACGATTAAATATTATTTGAATATTTTCTTACAAGTTAAATAAACACCCTTTCCATAATACATATTATGTTAGACAAAAAATGTACATACATACATACAATGTAGATCTTTTTCTGCTGAAATTTTTAGTAGATACAAACTTTATACTTGCTCCTATATACATATACGTTCATAAAAATTATATTCATTCATACGAATAATGTACATACATACATACATCCATGTAAGACAAGGAAATGTTTACATTGCTCGAAAACAAATTATAAACAAAAGCAGAGCCATGCAAAGATTCTGGATTGGATCATTTTGGGTACACATATAGATTTGGAATGCAAAAATATATTTGCTGAAATTTTGAAGTATTTTTTAGACTTGGACAATAAAAACTGAAATAGAATTAATAAAAAAATATGCTCGCATGATTTTTTTAATCAATGCAACGCTAACACAATTGTTGTATTGAATAATGCTTTAATGAATTGTATTTTTAACTTTTATGTATGAACCCTTGGAACTTTTACTATAAAAATTATTCGTAAAGCGCGTTAATGATAATTGCCTTCAACGCCGAAAATAAAATTTGCATGGAAACAAGACGATGGATAACTGAGGTTTGTGTAGAGCTCAGATGGGCAGCAGTGGCATAGCTCTCTGGGGCATGGCATAGGCGCCCGGAGGTTGTCTTTTTAGTTTTTTCTCTTGCAGCCCATGTTTTTGTAAAAATTCTCCTTAGTTTTCCTGTGGGCGCTTATTGGGCAAGGGGTTAGAAGCAAAATAATTTTAGTTATTCATTGTGATTGGAAAGTATGTCGGTAATATGCACTTAAAATTATAAAAGAAATTATTATTTTTAATTTTGAAACACTATTTTTAGATACAGATAATGTGGTAACCATCGCGCGTGATATTCTTCGATTTCAAAGGAAATTTTTTTTTCTGGTAACAATATGCGATTTTAGCTTAATCGACAAATCAATAGACATTACATTACCATTTGGTGGAGATACACAATTAAATAAAAAAAGTGCGTATACGCCCCTCTGAACTGTGTATGGGTTTCCAGCTATGGTCTGATAATGTTCCGGCTCAAAATGAAGAGAGCAGCCTACTTCAATAAAAGCTGAGGAATATGTTAATACATTATACAATTAATTAATAAATTTAAGCCATTAAGGTTGGGCGAATGTTTGACAATCCCACAAAAAACGATCACCATCCCTCCAACAAAAACTGATTTTCCTTTTTCCGATCCGTTTCAACTTTCTCTTAAGAAACTACAATGCAAAATTAACGGTATCTTAAAAATAATGATTCTTAAAAATCTGTTTACTTTCGACACTCGTATGACATAAAGCATTATGTGAAATTCAATTTTTTTATTATTAATCATAAATAGTTGGTTTAATAAATCTGTCCGTATTTTATTTATAAATATTAACGACATTTTTAACTGTGAATATCGAAGAAACCATGTCGTTTACAGAACCCGCAAGACTCGATCCGCAGCAGTGCCTAAACATTTATCGTGAAAAAAAAACAGAACTTTGCAATGTGAATTGCAGCAGATCGAGTTTTTGGATTCTGTAATCGACATTAACATTCTAAAATATCAATGTTGCCATTAAGTGATTAGAGGCTTCCATTTTCAAGCAGTAGAAAATTCAAAAAAGATATCTGAATATTTTTATTTTTATACATTTATGCCTATGGAATCAGGGTATGCACTTTCATTTTCATAAATTGACATTGTATTCAGTTCTTGTCCATTAAACACTTTCACCACTTAAATATGAATTTTAAAAAAATTCCCGTTTTTATGGAGGGTCAAAGTGTCTGGAAAGAAGTATTGCACCCTTTTAACTTTCGTTAATCATAACACACAAAACACATGTTTTATTATTTTTTTTGTGAGTTTTATTCTAAATATTAAAAAACAAAATAAAATAAACAAAATAAGGTACGTAACTAAAATATTTATATTTTTATATTGTATTAATTTCTTTTTTTTTATAGAACCACAAATTTTAGAATTTATTGTTTGCGTTCATTTTGCAGCATTCAATTCACATTTGTTCTAATTTGAAGGAAGATTGTTTTCTTTTAGATAATAATATGGGAATTTGGGAGTTATACAAAATATCAATCAAAAACTTCTATAACAAAGCAAAACGTAACGAGAAAAAAAAAAGTTTGATCTATACAAAAAGTTACAAATTTTATTTCCCACTGTCTGCGAGTTTATATATTTTTGTTTTTAATTTCAATACATCTCATTGTGGTTTCGGAAGTTTAAATATTTACTTGAAATAGAAGGGCGGCACTTTTTTTTAAATTTTTTGCTTTTTTTACAAATGATGTACGTTTTTTTTTCTAGATTTTTTAGCTTTTTATATGAAAATTTTACTTTTTGTCTATTATAATTAGTTCTTAGATATAAACTTAATTATAATTTTAGTAAGTAATTTCACTTTAAGACTAAAATTGGTTTCATACTTTTTTTGTTGTTTTGTTATAATTTTAAATTTATTACATTTAAATGTTTTTTCTTGTCGATTTCACTTCTTTGTATTATTTATTTAATTATTTACTTGAAGGTAGTAATTGTTTTGTTTTATATTTTTTGTTGTTTATAACATTTAAAGCATTGAAAAATAAATTCATTGAGGTCATTTTCTTTAGCGTTTTAATTTAATAATTTTTTTTTTCTTTAACGAAATTCACAAAAATTTTTTTATTTTTTGAATACTGCGCACGCGATTTATTTCCGATTTTTGATGATATACCAAAATGTTTCCGATAGAGATCTATTGAGAAATAAATTGATGCGACTATGAAATAAATTAAATATTATTGATATTGAATAATTATTATATAAAATAGATTTGCAGTTTTGGCACTAGATAAATAGAAAATAAGTGAGAAGGTTCCTTTTCTGGTAACTTGCAGGGATAATATGATGGTTTCTACTTTAATTATGCACCGTGAGTTAAAATTATTATTAAGTTAATTAAAATTCATATTTTAACTTTCACATTTTATTTCTTCAAAATTATTTTTCAAAATATGTAATTTTCACAATTAAAAAACTACATTTTTATTTAAATAACAAAAAAAAAAAGACAAACGAAGCAATCTGTCTAAAAAGAACTTTTATGCATGTATTTGCCCTTATAGTTATGCACATAATAGTAATATTATTTAAAAAAAAAAACTCAACCCGAATGTTGTCTTTGGTTCATGTTATTTTTGACAAATGCAATTTTTATAAATGTATTCGGACCTGATCCCTTTTCGGTTTATATAATGAAATTTTGGCGGTATTCCAATGGAAAATTAATTTTAAGTAGATATGCGATATATTGAAAATAACTTCCGCATGATGCATGCTGCATTCAGATGCTCTACTTTTATTGTAGGATGTTTTAACCCACAATTTTTTTTTATTTTTAACGCAAATTCCTAGCTAAGCAAAAAGTTTCAAAATGCATAAACACAAATCCTACCTTGCTAAACAATGTCCCAAAATTCAGTTGACTCTGCAAATTCAAATGCAAATTTTAGGAATTTGGCCATTTATGAATTGGCCTCCCCGTTTGCACGAGACTTAAAGAGGCAAATTTCTAAACGTAAAACTTACAAAAAAAATGGTGCAATCTCTGCCCAGTCTAATTGCTTGTTTTATTTCTGATTCGCAGGTGCTTTCCAAAACTTACAATAAGCAATTTGAATTACAGGAATGTTGAGGTAAAAGCTCAAATTTCGACCACTATACTAGTATGGAAAGCGAACTTCTACGCTAAAAATAGACCACTTGTTCCTATCGTATTAATAGTGCCTCTGAGATGAAAAAGACATAAAAATGTGAGTCACGAACTAGTAGTAATTTCAAAACATAAAGTTAATTTTTTGACCAATTTGTGTTATCAAAAAAAAAACGTTCGTTTTCAAGTGAATGTTCGATAAATGCTAAATAATCTAATTCTTCAAATTATTTTATTTCACGCATAATGTCAATTCTCGTAAAACAAACCACAACTATGAACGAAAAATGAGACTTAACATTGTAAAACAAAAATTCTTCGCATTTATCAGAGAACTTCACAATTAATGAACAATTTGTTAAATATAATTTTGTTCTTGGTTTTAAACCAAATGTAGTGATTTTTCATAAGTACATAACCATAGATCTTGTGATAGCTTTTTTTCAGATTTATAACTTTATTTCTTCAAATTTCAAGCAAGGATATTTTTTGATATCCTAAATATTTCATGAAAGATCGAGGTTTCATTGAAAAATGTAAAATGTTCTAAAATTAAAGCACAGACAACTATAAGTATTGCCTTCCCTGACCAGAGAACTCTACGCTGTTTTACGAAAAAATAAATTGATATCTGAAAACATTCTTTGCATCTTATTAATATTAATCTTATTGTTGGTAACTTTTTTGTGTTCAAGGTTGTTGTATTTTTATTTTCCACTCAAGATATATGCCAATCCAAAGCGATTTGATTTGCATAGCTTAAATTGATACCTTGGGTTTTGTAACATCAGCTTAAACATAAATAGTTCATAGTTCCAGAAATTTTTAGTTTCCACAAATAATTAGTATTTCTCATACATAGCTGATATAAAGAGTGGTGGATTCATAAAACATCATTTAACATTAGGTTTTGTTATTTATATCATTTTAGCATTATTAAGAATGTGGAGTTAAATCCATAAGTGTGGACATTGAAACAGTAAAAGAAAGATGAAATTGGTGTTAATTTGATAGACTTTTGTCTGATTTCAATTTAATTTGTCGCTTTGGATTATCCGTCTTTCGAATAATCATTAAAATGTTAAAGTTGTAAAAATGGAAATTTTATTTTTGCCTGATGTACTTCGCCTTAAACATTACTTCAAATTCAATCACAAAATAATAATAAAAATGTGTTTTTCTTTTCATTTAAAAATTTCATATTTTTCTGATTTTCCTGCTCTCAACAAAAAAATAAATAAAGCAATGTAACCACAACAGAATTTATGATAAAATTTTAAGTAAAACAATATAAATAAAATGCAAAAAGATGTGCTAAGGTAACAAATACAAAATAAATTTCGTTCCAATAATGTTAAAATAAAATATCGGACAGTAGCATTTTAAATAGTTCATGTATGTATAAAAAAATGAAATAAAATAGAGTATATTTCTATAACCTATTTCATAAATTTGTTAATAATGTTAATAATTTTCTGTCGAATTGTAATTGCTTTTAGCTGTTTAAGTTAATATATTAAGTTATAAGTAGTTTTGTTTTATTATCTTAATTTAAATGATTCTCTTAATTTATTTATTCAATTTATTTTCTTACACACACACGCATCCGTTATTGTTATATTTTTTTTGTCCTGTTTGTAGTTTGTTTCTTGTTCTTTTTTGTATTTAATTTTTTTACTTTGTTTAGGTAATTTTATATTTTCCATTTTATTGCATATTTTTATAAAAAAAAAAAAACAAAAGAAAAATTTCTAAATGTATAATTACATAAATAATAACTTAATATTCATTTCCTTTAGACATATTACATACTTTCGCAAAGTTACGCTTAAAAGAATTTGTTTTGCTTGCTTTTCTTTTTTATTTCATTATTTTGAAAGAGAGAACTATATTTATGTATTTAATAGTTGTAATTTTATTATTTATGTTTTTTTTTTCTATTTTTTTTAATATTTATTTTTTTACATTTTGTATGTTTCATCTATTTTTGTTTTTAATTTTTTTTTTAAATTTATGTAATATAAACGTACGAACAATAAAGTTTAAGTCTTTATTTTGCTTTTTTTATTGCGTTTTCAGTGTTTTTCTCTTTTTTTTAATTTTTTTTTAATTATTATTTTTTTTTACATTTTTTGATAAATTAAAAATACAAAAGATAAGAAAACAAAACAATAGCATTATTTATTTTAAAATAGAAAATGATAAAAATTGTTGACCGCAATTCATTGCTTTCTATTCTTAAAAAAAATATATATTTTGGGTAATAAAGACCAAGCTATCATTTTTTCGTTTTGTTTAAATAAAATTATTAATTTTAATTTTTTTTTATAGGTTAATCGATCTTATAAAGATTAATGTGTGTAAATGAATATAAACGGTTAGCGTCGGTTGTAACTTTGCCCACCGCCTCCAGTATTGGAACCAGAGTTTCCGTTACCACCGCGTGACTGCGATCCACTTCCAGGTGGCCCTCGACTGTCGTTGCGATTGAAGCCTCCTCCCATGCGTGGACCACCACTTGTGCCACGAGAAAGACTGTTGTTGCCGGGATTGCCACGCATCATACCACCAGAGTTAGAGAGCGAACGATTTGGGCCCATGTTGGGTCGCTGCGAATTACCCATGTTATTACCGTTTCCACCGTTGTTTCCAGACATGTTGTTGGACTGGCGTGGAGGCAAGTCGTTGGGGTTTCGCAAGCGAGGTTTCTTTTCTTCCACATTGAGTTTTTGGCCGTCAGGTGAGTTTTCTGGGTAGTATAGCGGCTGCAATATGAAATGATGTAAGTTAATTGTTCTGCCAAGTTAATAAGTTATAATAAAAAATATGTAAACTGTCATGTCATCGAAAACTACGTTGCTACTCATCTCAATAGAACCACATTTTCCTCACGTTTATCCATCGTTTCTTTTTTTTTTTTAAATGTTATTCTCGTGAGCAGAAGCTCAATTAGTTAATTTTTACTAATAAATGAAAAATTATTATTGTTAAACGTTAAACAACATGAAAGTCAGATCACGTAAATATGTAAGAAATATCTCCAGAATCGTTTCTAATTCACAACGATGCTTGAAAGATTAAGGAAAAATAAGTGTTTTGCAATAATTACTTATAAAAAAAATTGGCTTTTCCAATAGAGATTTAAACATTTTGAAAATAAAAATATACTGTATACTCGTACATTTTAACGATTAAGTCTGTAATATTGTAATATTCATTTGTCGACAATGTTGCAAATAAACAAAGTTAAACAGATCGTGGTTCTGTAACATTTAGTATTTAATAATTAAAAAAGACATGTTTAAGTGAAAGGAAGGCTAGACCTATTCAGATGAGTACCAGTGTATTAAGGAAGTATGTAATTAAGGAATGAAAATTTAAACATACGCAATGCGACAAGCAGTTCTCAACAGAATGAGAGTCCTGGTACGTGATGAAACCATAATTTTGGGGATTACGGATTCCTGGAACTTTTGGACCAGGCTTCGAATGAATTCTCAAATCCATGACGGGTCCGTATTTACTGAATAATTGTTTTAATTCATCTTCTGTTGCATGATGGGGCACGTTGCCTAAGAAAAGTTGATTGCTGTCACTGAATTGCTGTGTGTTTGTGTTGCCACCCGGGCGCCTCTGTTCAAAATCTATAAATTATAATAATTGTTATATTAGTGTTTTAAATAATCATAAAAAATAAAAATCTGATTAGTAAAATAATTAATTAAAAGTATTGACGAAGAACTCCTTAACAATATTGATTTTTTAGTTCTTAAGTCATTTTTACATATTTAAATAGCCCAAACGGTAAAGGTTTTTAGTTCGAACTTTTACGAAACAGCAACGGTTTTGTTCGTTTTTTCTGCTAAATACTTGATTTATATAATGTATAACAATATTTTTCTAATTCCAATAGAAAAAAAGAACCAATTATTTGTATTTTAACTACCATAAAGATATTGATGAACAAAAATAATTGTTTTCACAATACTGGTTTAATCTTTAACAATTATTGGCTTCATACCATGTGAAGTTAAAAAAAAATAAGTAAGATTCTTAGAATTGTATAAGGTACATATATCGAAAAAAAAATCAAAATCAAAGGTAGAAAATAGAAATAGAAAATATCAAAAAATTTGTTCAGGTACACTTTGACGGGACAAAATCTATAACCGGTTTATTTTGTACAACCAATATCAACGAAGCTTGATTCGTCAAAAATGTACTAAAATGTATTTTTTTAAAAATATTTTTTGGCCAGATTTTCAGTTTCTTTTCAGTTGAAAAGCAAAAGTCTTTAGTCAATCTTGTAGAGAATTGAGCGAGTGGGGGTCATGAACTCCGATATATTAAAAATTTATTTAACTACCTTTATTAATCCTCGTTGAATTAGTCCGCTGTGGTAATGGAGCTGGACCACTTACGCCTGTTTGCATATTGTTATCAATCATTCTTGATTCACTTTTGTACACCGATGACGATGAGGACAGGGAAGATTGTTGTTGTGACTGCTGATTCATGTTCATATGATTTTGGTTGACTGGAGGAAGTGGTACATATCCACTATTCGGTGACGATGGATTGATGTTAGCGGCGGACTTGAAGAGGTTAGCATAAGTTTTGGGCTCATTGGTTTTGGGTGCTGGAAAAAATCATTTTAATAAAACTGAAACCAAGAATTATAAATATTTTACGAACCTTCATATTTTTCGGGGGCCATTTGTGGTGGTTCATCGACATATTCTTGACTGCTTGCATGATCACTATAGTTGCCCATGTCATCATCTTTCTGGCTGGCGCTGCCACCACTGGTATTGGCGTTTGAACTCATCACTCCCGAGTCAACGGGCTGAATATTAGGTACAGGACCGCTAGAAACTTGTGATACAACTGGCAATGCCTGACCCATAACGGCCAAAGGTGGAGAGTGCTCAGCTGCAGATGGCATGCTTGGTATCTGAGCCACAACCTGAGGAATGGCACCAGCAGCTACAACTGCAACTTGAGTTGGTTGTTGGGGCAGCCCTTGCGGTGTAACAACTGACACAACAGCAGGAGCCACATTTGCTTGCACTGGAGGAACCATCTGCTGCATCGGAAGTGGCACAGGTTGCTGTTGTTGAACCGTCTGTTGTTGCATGCTTGTAGCCAACAAATCTTCATGTACGATTCCCCCATTAAGTTGAGTTTGCTGAGCGGTGGCTGGAGCAGGGAATTGGGCAAGTGGAACACCTTGAGCTGCAATCACTGGAACAGCACGTGGAGCACCTGCAACAACAGTCTGGGGCATCGAGTAGTAAATTGCCTGTTGTTGAGCTTGAGGCTGGGGCACTACAATTTGCTGCTGCTGAGCTGGTTGCTGCTGTTGAGGCTGAACCTGTTGAATAACATTGGCATCAGTGACTCCGCTCAAGTTATTGGCGGGTACCACTTGCGGTTGCTGTTGTTGCTGCGGATCGATTTCGTGTTCTTCATCGTTCTCAGATCGACTTTCACCATCATTCTCCTCATCCGAGTACATATCCTGGTAGCGGAAGATATCATTGTGCACATAGTACTTTTTAGGTGACTGCGCAGCCAAAACAAAGGTTTGGGTGAAGCGTCTCATTGGCTGGCCATCATTGGACAGCTCTCCAGTGACTTGAACCACAACACCATTTCCCAAAGTAGCCTGAGCATCGACTTGACTTATCTTGGCATGACAATCGCGGAAGTTCAGCTGTTGAATGCGATTGTGAATGTTCTTTTGACCCACGACCAAAGTTGATTCACCATGAATGAAGCTTGAGTTGTTGTTGTAAAAGCGATGCAAATGACTTGGCGCCTTGTTCAACAGAGTGTAATATTGTCGGACGAATTCTCGTCCTACTGATTGTGGTGACGGTTGTTGTTCCTCCATTACCATTTCTTCCACGATAGAGCGGGAGCGTGCCTTCGTTTTTCTAAAGTAATACAAATCGTAGGTTTATAATTATTGGTTTTGCAAAATTTGGATTTGATGTATTGCAAGTGGCTGTTGGGAGATTTCTTAATACTAGACGTGTTTCTAATTAACAGTTCAGTTGCTTATTGCGATGAAACAAATTCTGAAAAGAATTGACAAAAATAATTCTACAATATTTTAATTCTTGATGTGTTTTTTTTTTTTAACGCTCAGTAAACATTTAAAATTTCTATCAAGAAGAGTAAAAAATACAACAAATATTATGTTATAATTAGCTATTATACAAATTCAGGGTTGGTAGATTCATTGCTTATAGTGGGGACGCTAAGGCACGATATTTTGGCAAACCTTGCATTTTCACCTTTTCACCTGACGAATTAAACTAAATTTCAAATAAAAAAATAAAATGATAACTTTACAAAAATGCTTCGAACTGTCAAAATGTTCAGGTGAAGCTATTTTTAATCTTTCTAGTGGTAAAATTATCACTGCAGATTAAAATTGACGTAGTAAAACAATATTATACTTGGACGTATACCTAAACTTTTTACAAATTTTATTTACCCTTTTTTATTTTAGTGCTATCCAATATTCTTACTCTCTAAAAATCCACTTTTAATCATCAAAAAATTATGTTTTCTCTATCTCGGAAAAGACAATAATGTATGTCCCACCCACAAGGAGGGGCAAAACAAAGTCTGCCGGACTTGGTTTAATTGCATTTGAGAAATCTACAAATTTTCCTAACTTTTTCTTGTACCAATTTTCCTGCATTTATTTTATTTAATTAAACAAATTTTATTTCAAGAAAGCACACACTGGCTGTTCTGCGAATCAATCTGTTTCTATTTTAATAACTACAAAAAAAATAATTTAATGATAGAAAATATTAATATATAATCCGTAAACAAGCAGCAACAAACTAGTGGCCCTGTCATTTATTATGTCCTTGATTACAATTAAAATTTGTTTCAATGCATAAATATTTTGTTTTTATTTGATTTTACTTTTAGAAATTGTACCTACATATTTTTGAAAGTTCATGTCTTATACTGCCTTTATTTTTTTTTTAGAATCGTTCCTATTTTAAACACTTTCTGTCTTGAGCTTTGCGCAGAAGTAAGCACTTAAAAGTTAGAAATCTGTTATTGAAATATTTTTTTTTTTTTGACTTGGTACAAATGTGATTGTTTAGTTTGAGTTTTTTTAATCAGTAAAAAGAACTTATCGGGATGGAGAACCTGCTCCGATTTTTATAATTTTTCAATTGTAAGTTATTGAAATTAGAAAAAAGTTAACAGTTCAGAATTTCACCATTCTGTTTAATTTAAAACCCAAAAACCAAGTACAGAAACTGGATTATATTTATTTTCTGTTATTTCAATTGTTAATGTAGTCATTGGTTGGAAAGAAATAGGCAGAATAGAATATGTACAGAATATAAATAAGAAACTCTGTAGGCATTTTAGTCACTGTACATATTTAGAAAAAATAAATTTCAAATATATTTTTCTTTAAATTCCAAATAGATCAGAATTTTTTACTGACTGTTCTAGTTGTGTCGAATTTAGACACAGGGCATAGTAAGAGTAGTATGATTAGTACAAATTAGTTTTATTAAGTAGGATTTGACTGGAAGAAAATTTTAGGTAAGTTCCAGTAATTTTATCTCTTGTTAAATTTTTAGTAACTGCATTGCAGACGCGCCAGTTCAATTTTTGCTAATTACTACAGTTCCTACTGGATTGCTTTTACTGTGATATTTTGTGTTTTTGAAACCTTACTTTTTAGCTACTTAATCAACAAAAAATTTTTTGCAATGCTTACTTATATGCCAATAAAATTAATAATTGTCATGTTTGTAAACTTTGTTTAGTCTGAGTCATTCCAATCATTGTCATTTAACAATTTGCAGGCCTGGCATGTAATTGGTTTAGATTTACATATGTACATAAGTAAAGGATACTATTAAATAACTCTGGTTGGCAATCTTAAAATAATGAGTGGATACTAAATACTAAATTCCACCTGCTGTCAAACATAGCTCTGTTTTCATCAACTTTTTCTTGGAACAGTGAGTTACATATATTGATGTTTTAACTGCTTTAACAGCTGGTGACACGGATCTCTGGCATTGTTGATCTCAGATATATGCAATTAAAGTATTTAGGAGCGCCCTCTAAAGCGTTATCAACAAAAATAAGCAAATTATTCAAGTAGTTTTATTTAGTAATCTTAATATTACTATTAAAATGCTTATTTATGAAGGTCATTGTCTTCGACCCGAAGAAGATACTAAAAGAGACCTCGCCATGTGTGTCCTAAACATGACTATCACGGGCCGGACACCATTTAAATTCTAAAAGCTTCCTCGTTGTCATGCCAAATAGAAAATTAATGTCGTTTTCAATTGGCAATCCGGAATTGGTTTTAGATTCGGAATCCCAATTGAACAGTTTTTTTCGATTCTGAAAAATTTGAAGTTTGGTGTGACTGTATTAGTTAGTGTAACATGTTATATGTGTCAAATTTCATTTGTTTTTTTCGTTTGTAAACATGGAGGAGCAAAATCTTTGAATGTGTGAGTGATTCTGTTTTTGCTTCTGATTTCAAATCCAGAAGAGAAATTCTCTTTTTTTTAGAATTAGAACTGTCACTTTTGCCCAATTGAACGCATTCAGAATGCTTTTTTCTGCTTCCAGATTGCCAATTGAAAACGACATAAGTCTGGGGTATGTGTATTTATTTCAAAGTAATAAAAGCCAAGTTTAAGACGGTACCAAAAAAAAAAAAATTTTTTTTTCATGTGTTTGACACGGACCGGACTAGATAAACCATTATATGTCAATATTTAAATTTTGTTGATACCTACTTTAATTTAAATGAACTTTTAGGTATTTACATCAAAAATATTGTGGTTTTTCACATATTTACTTCGCGAAGAGTACAAAAGAAAACAGCTGTTGTAGCGTTGCCAACATTGAAATAAAAGTCAACATGGAATAGAAGACTTTCTTGACAATAAAACAAAATTTAATTATTGTTGTTTTTTCAGATTATGTTGATAAGGTCTTTTGACTAATATTATTTCAAGATATTAATGATAAATAAAGTGTTTTATAATCCAATGCCAATGTTCACCATCATTTTCATTCAACCCATTTGTTAAAAAAAAAACTTTAAATATTTACTCATAATGAAACAGTTATTTTTAAATAATTAATTTTGTTGAAATATATGAGATTAAATTCATTGTTTCACAACAGATTTGTTAGTATAATCAATGTACCTATGTAAGATGAACTGAACTCAACATTAACGGCGTCTTAACAAGCGCCTCACTATTAACTGAAGAGTCTAAGTGAGGTTACTGGGACAAAACAATTTTTGAAAACTAAAGATCGTTAAAAAACTTTTTCTTTTTATTTCAGCAATCGATTCGATATAAAAAATCAGTTTTTTTTCATAAAAATTGACTGGACAAGAAGTTTACTTAAACAAAAAAATTTGTACAATATGATTTGTATGGAAAATAAAAAAATTGAGACGATGGTTATTATTTTTTCAGAATTAGTGTTTTTTTATCAGTTTAGTATCAGTCTGTACACAACACACTTATGTATGCAGGTATGTGCCTATAAATAGTATTTAGGCGACTTAAAAATCAATCCTTAAAAGTGATTTATTGCCAGCCTCGATTCGCCTTATATTTTGCAAAAATTTAATGAATTTTGGAAAAAAGTAAATGAAAATTCGAATGAATTTTTAAACATATGTATCTACTTCATATGGCTAGTCACAGCTTCTAAGTTGTGAAAAAGAATTTGACAGTTTAAATTATATAATAATATACCTAATTTTAGACGGAAAAAGAAGTTATCAAAGAACTACGAGTATGTAGGTAACAATATTTTCAAACAATTGAAACATACCCACCCTGTTAATAATTATCATTTATACATACCTCCATATATATGTATGTACACATTTTTAATAGGCATATAGATATTTGCCTGAATTTATTATTTTGATTACAACTTTACAATTTATTTAAATTGTAAAATGCGGTCGAGCAATGACCTAAAGTAAATGCAATAAGAAAGTCCCTTTAAAACTTCAAGAATTTTGCCTCCGCCCTTTTATGGATTAATATCATTTTGCACCTGCAAAGCTAAAAGAACAAAGAGCCTAGCGGGGGTCCATCTATTGAACAATATTGAGATTATATCGTGAAACCTAACAAAATAGGTTAATTGATAGCAATTCAAAATTTTTCCAACAAAAAAAAAAATATTTAAATAGTTATAGACATCAGATATGAATTATTCGGAAAAGAAAAAATATAATTTTTCGCACCATGAGGAATCGCCGCCTTTAAAGCTGCCACCACAAGGCAAGAAAAAAAAACACATTGCCAAAGGAAACTCATGCACATACATTCATCTCCCTTTCACCACCGTTGCTACAATAAACAATGGCAACAATTTACTGCATTTCTAGAAGATTTTTGCAGAAAGCTAGTAGATACTTCTTGCAACTTAAATCAATAAGTTGCGATTCCTATTTTATAAAAAAAAACATAAATCAAGCTGCAAGGAATTAAAAAAAAAAAAATTATCCAACCCACGTGCAAGCAGGAGCACATCACTCTTGTCTTGACACCAAGTTGTCTGCCGAGGCAGTTTTAGCCCCGACTTTATTTTAGTCAAGCGCGACGACACAAGTCTGCTTAGGCAAGCAAATTTTACATATATAACCAACAGTTTTAATTTTCTGTTGAAAAGGATTTCACTATCCATGTGGAAAGTTACTTAAAATCGAAAAAAATTCGCCGCAATTTTCAAAAAAAAAAAAAAAAACAATTTTTTTAAGGTTAAGACACAATCGAGACAAAAAAAAATCTTTAAGAAAAAACTATCCCCCTGACTCGCTAAGGTTACATTTATCTTTTATAAGAAAAAATGCTCATTTCCCTTCATAACAAAGAATACGTATGTAAATCAAGCACTGTCTTACCTTTTTTTAAGTTCGACGGCGAATTAAATAGAATTTGTCGGCTTTTAAACGTTTGTTTTTTTTTCTGGATAATTATCACTTAAATGTTGCGGCAAGGCTCTCGATGAATGATGATGAATTTGTGTGTAAAAAATACTCCCGTCTTTCTCTAATTAAATTTGCATTTTTTCTTCTACTTTTTTTTAAATTTCTTTAATTTCTAAACAAAAATGATCACAGATATTACAATTTAAGTTTAAGTTTGTTTTTTTTTTTAATTAATTTATTTATTTAATTTTATACTTGGGAAATTAGTTTTTTTGTATTTTTTTTTTCTTTTCGGTAAGAAAAAAAATGCGAAAAAATTGCAATTTAATTGTATTTTGTGTGTGGTTTGTTAAAGAAAAGTGCTGGTAGTTCTTCTTTCTTATTTTAACTTCAGCAGAGCGTTGTGTTGTAGAGAAGAGGAACAGCGATGGAGTTTTTTCTTTCTAGAGCCAGATGAACGAAGATGGCTGGCGCACCGTAGCTAGTTGGTCGAGGGAGTAGATGAGTATGAGATTCGATGTTATTTCGACTTCTAAACGTAGATTTGTCTCTTCGAGAAATAGAGAAGGTTATATTGAAATGAGGGAGGGTGATGAGTATATAAGAATGGGAGAAATCAATGGAATAGAATGAATAAGATGTATGAAAACTGGTTTTTTGCAATTTGGACGCCGGCTTGAAAGAGAAAATTAGATTTTCGAAATAAAAAATGGCGCCTTTATTAGCAAATGGTATAAGAAAACATCGCAATGTTTGGTATAAGCTTACACCCCTGTCTACACCTACACAATGGACTGGTGTTCAAGTGTCCAACTTTAGAGGTGTTTTCCTTTGGAGGTTGCGAAGTACTTGGGGGTAGTATTGGCCGCGTTCACATTGCGCTGAGATATGTTATCTCAGATACTCGAGTATCCGTATATGTTTGTGAACGACTAAAATCGGATAGGTTAATTTAGCTGTTTGATTTGAATTCAAGTCAGCTGTTTTTGACATTTCTCTTCGGATAGCTAAATATACGAGAATTTTTTAGATCGGTTGAGATTTATTTTGAGAACAGATGTTTTATAATCAACTGTTTTTTCTCAAGAGATTACAACAACACAAACCAATCTAGATTGCTTTAGATAACTTTGTGAACGTGGCCATTGTCATCTACTCATAACATCTTCTGGATAACCCAGACGAAATCTGTTTTATTATGATTTAACAACACGTTATTGTTAATTTTTTTCGTCGTCACGACTATTTCACATCTGTTTTGCATTGGTGTGGGTGAGTCTTAATTCAAAAACAAATAAAAGCGAAAATACTATTTTAAATACTTATAAGACATTTTTAAGAACGTGAAAAATACTTGGGTATTTTGAAGGCCACAATATAAAACAACACCAACCCATAGATTTTAATATAACTAGTCCCTGTATTTTTCACCAAGCGCTAAATGGCGATTTAAGTAGATTATCCATAAATCTTGTAAGCCACATAATAAATGTAGTAGAATTCTTTTTATTATTACTTCATTTGACACAAAAGGCATTATAGTCGTATTCAATAGAATTCGCTAAGCAGATGAATAGTTATGCAGTATGCATTAGGGTTTATGTAGCCTGTATGTACGAGTAACCTTGCATATATTCGTATTTATAAAAAATGTTCCTATAAATTATAATTATTCAATACTTATGTAGGTCAAAAAAAGTACCAAAATGGGAAAATCTATTCCATTTCACTGTCATTATAGAATCAACTGTTTGTCGTAAAAGAAAATACAAAATTATAAAAACGGACTGTAGTAAACAATGGAATAGTTTGAGGTTTGAGCTGTATAAAATTACTCTTCCTGCTCATTAAGACATGAATTCAAGAATAAAATAAAATCCCACTAAATAGAAATCAGAGATTTCAGCAGAAAAAATTTCGAGAGCTCAGGTTTTAAGAACAAGATTAAGTTGAGATCTAGTTAAAATCCATGAAGTCTTGCTTCAATTACTTTACTATCTCGAAATTTTTAAGGTGAGACCAGTAGTAAAAACATACCTAATTCCTTCCCCCAACATCGTATTGCAGCCATAACTTGAAGATTAACTGAGATTAGGCCTCCTCTATTATCGCTTCTGAGGTCCGAATGGACAATTTCAACTACTGCTTGTATATTTTCTTTTGAAAATTTATATATGTTTTTAAATTCTTCATTTCTTAGTCTCATTAAAGAATTAAACCTAGTTTCACTCATTTCGGAAAGCAAAAGCGCGGACCTCGAATAAGAGTGCGTTATCCCCACTGATAAGTGGTTATCCCCCTCCAGAATTTAATTAAATTTAATTTAATTTTTTTTAATTTCCATCCCTCTTCAAAAAAAAAATACAAAATACGACAGGTCCGCGCTGGTGCTTCCCGAAACTGTAAGAAAGTAGATACTAGCGCCCCCTATCTGTGGTTCTGGCGTAAAATGTATTTGATATAGGAACAAGCACTCCATATTATATATACTCTAAGCATAAATGTGAGAAATAATCAGCTGTCACAACTAGACAAATACAAATACCTATACAAATTTTGACAGCTCTTACTTAAGTCTTTTCTCTATGCTTTAGATGTGGCGTCGGTTGAACACAAAACTATCCAATTCGACAATCACCCGAACAAGTGTAATGTAATCCACGCCTTAGCTCACCACAAATTAGACCATTCTCTTCTATTCCACCACAATTTAGTCCGCCATTTTGTTTTTCAAGTTTCAACTACTTTCACCAGAGAACTTTTTTCTCAACGCGTCTTTTCCGGCCATTACTACAGTCGTCATCGCGTAAGAGCGAGTGAATTAAATTTTTCATACAAAGTATTGAATTTAACAAAAAACAAAGTAGTTTAATAATTTCTAAGTTAAGCTCTTTAAAAAAGAAGTTATAAAAAAAAATACAAATATGTCTGATAACAAGAATAATGACTGCGAAATGAAAGTGAAATGTGAAGACTTCTCACAAGATGTCAGTACCAATGACCAAGAAAATGAAGAAAATGGTGCCGGTACAAATGGTAATTCTTCCGAATCACACGGACGAGATGATGACAGGTAAATTAATTTAAATTCTATGTAATTAAATTCTTCTTTAAAAGTTAAAATCATTTTTTATTTATTCTGTTACGTAAAAAAAATTCTGTACTACTTTTTAAAGTGTCTACAATACGATGAGTAATATTGAAAAGAAGAAAAAAAAATCGATACTTGCGCGCCACCATTTTCTTTTTTATTCCTCGGCATTCTTGTTCGTATCTTAACCTTAATTTAATTTTTTTTTTCGAATTTTTAGGCATATATTCCTAATCCAAACGCATCTGCATTAAATTCTGAGATATTTGTTTTCAAAATACCTCATTTTTGTTATTTCAGTTCGGTACGTCATAATTTCAAATTAGTTTTGTCCAAAAAATTTTTGATCATCATTGTTTTTAAAAAGAAAAATATGTAATCTCGTGAAATTTTCCTTATCAATCCGAATGGCAAAAATGGCCGCCGCCGAAGTATGCTTTAATTCATTGCTTCTTCCATTATGAATTTTGCCGGTTTTACTTGGCCAATTCACTGTATTCCCGCTCTTCTGGCAGTTTTTTTTATTTACACCTAATTGATTAAATTTCTATTTGAGATAATGAAGTTTTTATATATTTAAGGGTCGTTTGTTTCTTGAAATAAAGTAATATTTAGAAAAAAAAATTCTCAAAGTAAAAACCTTTTTTTTCTTTTCTTAAAATTTATTTATTTTTGGATCACTTTTTCCCTTGTACTACCACAAACATATTGTCACATCTATTAATTTGTTTTGTTTGTATTGCAATTAAGCGAATGGCGCGCTTGGCGTTATTTTCCAGTAGTTTTTTTTATTTTTTTTTTTAATTCGAGTCTCGATTAAAGCTACATACATTCCTATTTATTTTTATTCACTTCTGTTAATACATAAACGTATTTGAAAAAAAAAATATCAAAGTTATAATATACCTATAAACATACCTAAATACTTCATGTACACTTTTTGAGCGTAATTTCAACAGCGACCGGTTAATTAACCTCCATAAAAAGAAAAAAAAAAAAACAAAAGACGCATTGATTGGATTTGGCAGGAGTGTCTTAATTTAAAAGAACAATGTTTTCAGAATTAAAAACATATACATATAATATTTTATAATTTTAAGTTGATTCAGGTGCAAAAATGACGTAACGCAAGGTGTGATGCCGACAAAGAGAATTTAATTTTATTTGGGCTCTTAGAATAAATTCTTAATTAAAAATATGTCGTATCAGACACACGGTGTGGGTATGAGCGTAATTTTTTTTTTCGTCAGCGGATGCTAATTTTCCTTTTGTTCTCAGCTTAACAAATTTATGGATTTTTATAAAATTCCTTTTATTTATTTCTAAATCTTCAATATGGCTATGCAAGTCTTTATTTTTTTTGGTATAGATGGCGAGGGGGAAATTTCAGAGACGGTATTATCAACCATTAATTATCCTTCAATCTTTTCTTAGATTAATTGCAAATTATTGGGGTACCTACCTATAGGTAGACATCATCTTTAAAAAGCTATAACATGGCATTGTAGGTGCTGCCCTTATTTTAAAACGCCAGCGGTGATATTTATGGCTGTGTGACTTGGTTTTTTTTTTAGATTTGTAGTAGGTACCCAATCTTTGTTCACAACTTAATGGCTACTTAAACAAAAAAAAAGACAATGGGGCATATTCATAGTTAAACTTTAGACCCGAGTGCAACTGGCCACGAGTCTAAAGTTAACACAAAGGTTGGAAACAGCTGCTATTCATAAAGAAACTCGCAGCTCCCTTTAGTAAACACAATTTTAGTACTATTGCCTGTCAATCCATTGAAATCCAATCGGTTTTTTGACATGGAAAAAAACAACTTAGTCAAAGAGTCAACCGTTTTTAAGAATTGAGCTCCAGTTTATCTTTGGACCCGGGTCTAAATTGTCTATGAATAACATAAACTCCAGGTTAGCTTAGACCAGACAAAGAAACAACTTGTCAGACGACTATGAATAGCCCCGATAACAACAAGGTGTTGTCAATCATAGCAACGTTCTGTTATTGTTGTTTCATCATCGTATCTGAATCTTTCGCATTGATCTCGACAAGCCTTAACTCTAATTCAGAGTAAGCAGAGTAAGCACATAGTTCTGCAAATTTAATGATGCCCAGCTATAATTTCCAGATGTATTTTTTTTAGAAGCTGGTGAATACGAAAGGACCTATACAAAACCCACAAGATAAAAAAAAAATAAATATTTTCTTCAGTTAACCCAGCATCATAATCCAAGTTGTGAATTAACTGTGGACCCGCATTAAAAAAACTGGCCATTAATCAAATGATCAGAAAAATTCTTTAATGTTGAAAACGGTTTAAGTCAATTGACGTCACCAGTGGCAAGTTTTAAGAATTTTTTTTAAATTGTCGCTCCCAGTCTTCATTTCAATCATCAACAGAGTTTTAGCTTTGGCAAAGTGGTTGCTTCCGATCCGTTTTAAAATTGTGTTGCCAAAGGCACTAAGTATTTTTTAATCAGGGTACTTTTGTAATTTTCCACTTCTCAGTTAAAAAACATTCTAATAATCAGACCAAAGAATTTAATCAGCATAACAACCACAAGTCTCTTCTCACATACAATTTGAATTACACACCTTCGTTGCGTTTGCGTCATATTGCATCTTCATTTTGATTAATAAGAAAACTAGCTTTTAAACAAATTGTAGTAAAATTTTATTAAACTAAAAAAAAAAAAACTAGTGTTAAGTCTATTTTTGTAAGAATTATGTGTTGTGTGTGATAAATAAATATAAAAATAATTGTAATAATTTTGTTCCAAATAAATTAAATTCTTTAAATTAAACCGTTGTTTTAATTTCCTTAAAATCCATATAAAAAGAGTAAAAATGAAACTAAACTTATAGTCAAAAACCGTATGCAGAATTTCTATATTTTTTTCGTATAAACCAAATCCAATCATTGTGAATTCGTGAAATTAACACTGTGTATGTATTAATTTTGAATTGAAATGAATTTCTTCGACCATAATTTAAAATATTTTATTATTTTTATTTAACTTGCATAGTTTTTATTATCTTGTGTTTTCTTTTTTAAGTCATAATTATTTAGTGTTAAGGCAAACGAAAAAAAAAAAAATAAATAATTGAAACAAAATTATCAGTAAAATACAGAATCTACTTTGGAAATTTGATGTCAATCTACTATCTACATAAAAATACTTCTCTTCTGTTCCTACACAACACGATCGATCGATTTTCGGAAATTAAATTTAAAGTTATTAATTTATTGAGCAATATAAACCAAAAAATTAAGACAAGCCTCGCGGAAAGTTAACAAAATTTTTTGCATTATAAGAACAAAAAATAAAAGAAATGAAAAAATCGGAATAATTTTTTGCAAATTTTGAAATATCGGTTTGTCAATTAAAACTTATTAAAAGCTAAAGAATAAGAGTAAATACCTACCATAATTCGGGCTTTATTGGTCGATGATGATGAGAAAGATGGTGACGAGATGAAGTGAAACATTTTTAATTTCATATCAAATTGATTAGGGAATCCTGTTGTGTATAGAGTGAACTAACCTTGTTCCTCTCCGGCAGGTATGAGTGAGAAAATCAAAGCTCTTAGAGAGTCGTGGATGTGAGACTACCCCATCTAGCACTACTAGTACTACTACTGCCACGCCACCAATGATTCCTCTTCTAGCTAGATCTGTGTGTGTGGAGAACCGAATCAACGCAACCGAAGTGGGAGAAAGACACAACAGAGAGAGAAAAAACGATGTGATGGTATTTATTAAACAAAAAAATATACAAAAATCAAATATTGGATTTTAATAAAATAAATACACTGATCAAACTAAAAAAAAACTCTTAAAATAGTATCTTATCTTGAATTGTTACTTGAAAATTCCGTTTAAAGTAAAGCTTTGTTGTTGCTATATTATTGGAAAAATACTACTTGAAAAAAGCTTTGAAACTTAATAAGAGATACACATAAATATTATCATCTTTGACAAATACTTTGGCCATTGTTGTTTTACTACTTGTTTAAAAAAAAAAGAAAAAAAAAACAAAACAAAATTTTTCAAATTCTTGTTGTAGCTTTTTATTCCACTATTCGAATTATTCACTTGAACTTGATTTATATATTCTTGAAGTAGAGATGTTCTTTATAACTATTGATTGATTGTCCTTTTTCACTATAGTGGAGCAAATATTTTTTGAAATATAACTTGCAAAAAAATTTACTGAAAATGGAAATGTTGTCTGTAAAAAATAACGTAACGTAGTAAAATTTTGCCGGAAATATACTTGAACGTTTTTTTTCTTTGCTTATATTAAAAAAAAATAAAGTAAGAACAAAACAGTAAATTCTAACTTTATGAAGAAAATACAAAAGAAAAAAAAAAGAAAAAATAAATAGACTTTTCCTTAAAGGATTCCAAAACTGATCATACTAATTTTAATGTTTGAATATTTTCAGGAAACTTTTTGTTGGTGGACTCAGCTGGGAAACATCTGAAAGTAAGTTTATCTTAACAGAAGACATTCTAACATTTGTATTTTATACATAAATTTTCCTATTATTATTGCAGAGGAACTTCGCGAACACTTTGGTCATTATGGTGAGATTGAAAGCATCAACGTCAAAACAGATCCACAAACCGGTCGTTCAAGAGGATTTGCCTTCATTGTTTATACATCTGCTGACGCAATTGATAAGGTTATCGCTGTGAGTGATCATATTATTAATAACAAAAAAGTTGACCCCAAGAAGGCTAAGGCCCGTCACGGAAAGATCTTTGTTGGAGGTCTTACACCTGAAATTAGTGATGACGAAATTAAAACCTACTTTGGACAATTCGGCAATGTAAGTTTTCAAACTTGCAAAAAAATGTAATTTAGTTATTTTATTATGTTTTTTTATTATTATAGATTGTTGACGTTGAAATGCCCTTCGACAAGCAAAAGTCACAGCGCAAGGGTTTCTGCTTTATCACTTTCGATTCAGAACAAGTTGTCAATGAATTGTTGAAAACACCAAAGCAAAAGATCTCTGGCAAGGATGTAGATGTAAAGAGAGCGACACCAAAACCAGAAAACCAACAAATGTCAACGATGCGTGGTGGTCGTGGTGGTGGCCCACGCGGTGGTAGCCGTGGAGGTTACCGTCTAGGTAATTTTTAATATTTTTCTTTTATTATGAATATGTATTTTACTAAGAACACGTTTTGAAAATTTACCTTATTAACCGAAAACAACAAAAAAAAGAGAAATTTTTAAACAAGAGCTTTACCGTTGAAACTAAAAACTTAAGTTTTCACCACCAAATTCCAGAAGAATATGAAAGCAAACAATAGCGTTTATCAGGGAACTATTGTTTTTTGATTTAAGATTATTATAAAATTGTTATTTCCGTGACTGGTAATAGATGTCATTTTCTTGAAGGCATTACAACTTCAAAACAAAAACCACAGAGGTATTTAATGTAGTTACTCATGACTAGCATGTAAGGTTTTCTCATTCATTATTTAATTAATAGTGTTGTTTAATTATTTATGACTTCGTCAGAAGAAAAAAACATTTGTGTTCCTTTATTAGTGCACATTTAAAATAAATAGAATTTCAACCCAAATTTTTTTTTTCTATTTTACCTGATTCTCGTGATTGGAATCAGCAGACGTGATTCATTTTAAAATATTGCCCTGCCGGTAGTAACTGTTATATGTCAGTAAACATAAGATTCCAGGATGAATGTGCAAACAACATATTAATAAGTAGTATAGATAAACATACAGAGTATGTATCAACAAGGAAATTGAGTATAAATCTGATCATTGAAACACAAAAATAATTTTGTTCGGATTTCCTTGTGCGTTATCCAATATATTTGCTTTAGTGAAAATTGTAAAAATTCAATTCTTCTGTGGGTCTGTTTTTTTTCGAATTTCAAGCTTTTACATCGGATGCCATCCTTAGACAAATAATAATAAACATTTCATTTCGGAAGTTATGCTTCTATTATATTAATTTCATAAATTAATACTATTTTGCTTATTTTTATATTTTTTTTTGGTAATTCAAAAAATGAAAAATATGTAATATATACATACGTTTGATATGGCAACATTTTTTTAAAGAAAGCCACACATTCTTTTTCTTTCTGTAGGTTATCCCCATCAATGGTCCGGCCAAGGTGCATATCCAGCTTACGGCTACAGCGGCGGCTATGATGCAAGTCCCGGTTATGATTACTACAGCGGTGGCTATTACAACGGCTACGACTATGGCTATGGTAAATACACTCAACAAAATACCAATCCCCAATCTACTTCTAATAACTATTATAATAATACATCATACCACAAAAATAATAGCTATCATCACTAATCAAAGTAAAAACTATAAGAATACTGTACAAAACGCCAACCACTACTACAGCAGTTATTTAAATAAACCAAGATTTCCAAATTATATGAACAATACTACTAGGCAACAAAACAGCAACAATATTAATTACTCGTATAATAACAACAATAGATCAAGACCAAATAATTACAACCACAGACAACAACAAAAACGAACAGAACAGCCACAACAACAAAATAATGAAAACAATGTTCAGTAGATTGTTTTTTTTTTGTTTTTCGTTTATTATTATATATATATTTTTTTTTTAATTTTACCTTAAAGGAATAGTTATCGAAAATTAATAGATTTATTCTCATTTGCACTTGCGACGAAATTTAATAATCTAAAACTTTTTTTTAAACGAGAAAAAAGTAGTTGTCTTCTCTTGAAGAAAAAAAAAAAAATTAAAAAATTCTTGTTCTTATCAAACCGAGTATAATTTAAAATTTTTTTTCCTAGATTTATTCAATATTTTAATTTTACTTTGTGTAACTTAACATAAATACAACTTATCTAAATGCTTTAACACCATTTTATAGAAAGGTGCAAACAATTAGATAATATTGTACTTTCTTAAATAATGATAATAATAATAATAGTGTATGACTGGCGAAGAGTGTGTTGACTTAAAAAAAAAAAAAAATATATTAGCAAACAAAATTTTAAATTCCTCCCCAAGACAAAATCTCAACTCAAATCAAATTGCATGTATGTAGTAGTTCATGTACAACATAATCACAAACCACAAACAAAACTAAACAAACAACAACCACACACAACATACACAAGCATACTTACTCGTATGTAGATATACCTCAAGTATAAATGCAACAGTTGGACCTGCAAAACAAGCAATTTATAAACTGTGCCAAAAACCACTTTTATAGAGAAGTAGTTGTGTCTTGGAATGCTGCTCTTAAACACGAAATGTTTATGCTTCAAATTATTGTTTAAAACAAAGTTTAAAAAAATCACTCACAAGCTTGTTGATTGTTGAGATATTAAAACACAGCAAAACATTTCAAGATCAACTTTTTTCACAAAAGTTTAATTGTGCCTTTTTATTATATAAAAAAAAAAAACAAAAAAGCAAAAGGAGTTATTGACCTAACACCTGAAACACACATCATCTATGAATGTATGTGTATAAAAAGAATGACTGTATTTAGTCAAGCCCGTAGAAGAGCTTATTATATGTATATACACAGACAATCTATGTATATTATAATATCGAGCTAAATGCATATATTTTCGTATGCAATATTTATATTTATACATATATATATATATATTTTTATTTTAAACATACTATTTTAATATAGTATAAGGAATAGGAACGGACAATGGTAGCTGTTGCTTTTGCACAGCATACACTCGCCTTGTCGTCGTTAAAAAGAAGCAAAACAAAACCAAACAAAAAACAGCGCCCGCAAATGCGTTGAATACTTCTTTTATTTGCACGCATTTGTTTAAATATATATTTTTTTTTATTTTCCAAATCTTAATAAACACACGACACTAATTTTTTTTATTTTTGTCTGTGTGGTGTTGCGCTCTTCTCTTAGTGCAAAAGTTTAATTTTCTAACTTACACTTAAAAAAGTCTTTTTATTTTATTTTTCAAAAAACATACATAAATAAGAACACACTTCGTCAAAGATTAAAAAAATATTTTGCAATATTTTCGTAGCTAACATACACGTACATACAATTATTATATAAAAAAAAAAATAAAACAAGTAAATTTAATTATATTAAAAAGTGAACAGAAAAACGTTTTTGGCTGCATGTTTCTCAATGTTAATATTTCCTTAAATTTTTATTATTATTTTTTAAAGTACGTATTTTGAGTCTTTTCCCATGTATTCTATTTTTTTAATATATATATACAAATCAAAATCAATATATATATATACTCATATATATCAATGGTAATTTTATATATATTTATGTATTCATTTTAAAATTTTGATATGTAACATATTTATTTTTTATTTTATTTTTGTGATACCGAGTTTTCTAATGTTTCGCCTCACTCTTTGGATGATACAATGATAATTTTATTTTTGTATTTTATTAACTTTCGATCTTGGTTATGTTTGGAAAACAAAATTTGAACCGGTTGTTGTTTTTTTCTTGTTCTTTATGAAAAAAAAAAAATTGTTGAAACAAAATAATCTGCTTCTGTTGTTGATCATGAAATCTACTCGTAACCCAAAAAAAAGAGCGAAAGAATGAAAATTTAGTGAAACTTGGGAGTTTTTTTTTTCTTACTTCTATAAATTAATAATAACAATAAAGTAGTAGCTTTTTTTATATAGTAACTTCAAGATAAATTTAAATCAACTAATGAGAAAACTTTCCGCGAAAGGGGTGAGGTGAGACATTACAAAGTTAATAAATTTGCCAACGCAAAAGTTGTGGAAAATAAGGTAAATAAAAAAATTCAATATATGTGGAAATGCATTGTGAAACATGAGAATATTATTTATTTCTTTTGTAATCAAAAATAAATAAAAACAAAATTACTAAAATACACAATTATAATCAAAACAAAAAAAAATATTTTAATAAAACGGTTTTTCTCAAAATAGTTAAACAGCAAAAAAATAAAATAATACAAACCAATAATATACCATCATGATTAAAGTGAATTTGCTTTTGGTTATATACAAACAAAATATGAAATATTTAAAGAGAAATCATTTCAAAATGAAACGACAATGTTTGACAAACTGAATATTATATTAAAAAAAAAGAAGAAAATTTTATAACAACAATATATGGTAATGTTCTTTATTAAAGCAAAACAAAGAAAAGGCAAATAAAAGAATCAAAACAAACAATGTGTTTCTCATATATTTTTTATTTACCATATTTTCCAACGATGGAGGAAGTTTTCTAGTCATCCGCTTTTGTAGTTAAAAATTTGTGTGTTTTTTTTTAATGAAAATTTAATATTGGTGTTTATTTAGTATTTTAGTGCTATTTTTAGTGTTGGAACTTTTTGTTTTTCTTTTACTCTCGTTAACAGAAAGTGTTTTGAAACGAACAATTTTGGTACAGATAACTATGTTGCTTTAATTTTTGTTTACCTTCATTAGAAATGTTCTAATGCTAGAGAGAGAGAGATTGTAAAGTTATGTTACATTGATTTTGGAAAGTTGTGGTATTTTAATTTAAAAGCAATATGTTTCTAAAGCTTACAAACCGCAAGGTAGAAAAAACCATTAAGCAATGGAATTATGAGAATCAAACAAAAATTTTGTTGGTAGGCCATTAATGACGATTTTCTTTTTTGATTTTCACTTCAAAAGATTAAACGTGAAAAAAATTCAACCCAAGTTTTTGTTCGGCCCGGAATTAGTCTAATGTATTTTAAAACACTTTGAATAAAATAAAAGTTCAATTATGAAGTTAAGTTATATTAGGTCGATTCTAGAAAAAAGGAAATAAAATTCTGTCAGATTATTGCTGCAGATACCTCAATTTAGTTCGTTAATATTTATATTGAAGGTTTCGTTGTGATTTCAGCTTGTTTTCAGAAGAAGGTAAGTGATTTTTCAAAGAATATACATTTTTATAACTAATAGACATTGCAAGATAAAAACAAAAGATAAATCCTAAAAATGGTCCTCTACACACTGAGTATGAAGCTCATAAAAAATGTCGAAATATCTTGCAGTCGAGTGTCAACCATCAATTTATATTTGATAAAAACATATTTAAATTTGTCATTCTAAAACCGATTTTATTAAAATATTGATCATCATCACTCAAAATTATTTGCTCAATTAAAGTTTTTTCTTTTTAACACAAAATATACTTTTCCAAAGGATTTTAATGCTCTTAACCCCTATTGATCTATTATATGAGGATTTTGAGCGCAACAGACATGTTTTTGCAAATAGGCCGAGATTTTGATTGAACGCATATTTTTACTGAACGTTCGTGCGTCATTGCACTTTCCCTGCTTCCACCACCCCAAAAACCTTTGTTTTTTTATAGATAATAAAATCCTTCACAAACGATTTAAGAAAAATTGGCAATCGGAAAAATATTTTTGAGTAATTAGCAAAAAAAAGAATTCTTCCCTTTCCTTTCCAATCTATACCTTCTTATGTACATAATTACTGCTACAAACTGTCAAATAAACACATAATTATGTACATATATTGTATGTCTCATTTTAAGTAAGCTTATAAAAATATATCTGTAGATCTGTACATATTTTCAATCTCTCTTTCTTTTTGTAATATTAAAAAAACGAGCGTATTATAATTAAAAATAAAAAAATTATCCTCAAGTCCACCCACCACCCAAGTCGATTTTGATAAATAATAAAAATATGTATAAAAATTTACGTAGACAAACCTTAATACATTATAGCTTTGAATTTGCTAATAACACATTTTTCTCTCTTATAATAAATATAAATAAATAAATACAGTAAATTTTGTTTAAGAAAACATTCAAATAATATTAAACAAATGTGTTGTGATAAATTTAATGTTCAGACTACGGCTATGGAGGTTATGATGGTGGCTACGGTAGCGGATACGGTAGCGGCGGTGGTCGACCTGGTGGACCACGAGGCGGTGCCAAAGGTACTACACACAATAATAATTTAACTTGATTCTTTTTTAATGAAATAAATATCGGTTTTTATATACATAAACCATACATATATTTGCTAATGAGACAACAAAATAAAACAAAATTCGATTTGATTTTTGAGTGGTCTTGTTTAAATGTAGAGTAAACTTCAAATACATTTTTTATATATATATATTTTTGTGTGCACCACCATTTGCGAATTCTTAATTCCTAAAATCCGCACCTTTTCAAAAGTTTTTTTTTTTTTTTTTGATAAATTAATGTATACAAAATTCGAAACCAATTGATTGGAAGCAAACAAATTGAGCAGGGTGGTGTGTTCAGTGTTATTTGATTTTATTTTTGAACAAAATGTTAGCAATATTCCCAGCATGCTGCCCCGAAGTAGTTTAGATTTGTTAAAATTATTTTTTAAAATTTAATTTGAGTGTTTAAAATTATCCCTTTTTGCATTATTTAGATTTTTTTGTAATATTTTGGTGAAAAAAATAGAAAAGCGAAGTTATAAAAAGTTTAATTGCTGAAAAGATTAACACTTTTTATGATATTTCGTTAGTTTTTGATTTGGATAGAGAATATTTATAGTATAAGTATGCACATACATATTAACGTCATATGACCGATATGAACCTTAACCTCTAAAAAATTCTTGAACGTTAAAAATTTGTTTTCCAATAATTATTAAAAAACACTCCTATTTATGTATTTCCCACGAAATTTCAAAAACAAAAAAAGTTGGTAATAGGCTAGTTTTAGATATGAGTCAAATTACACAAAGCAATTCGGCAAACCATTTGGGTCGGTCACGTATGGCCAGTTTAAATGAAATTCTACGGGCAAATTCCTAAACGCAAAACTTGGGAAAATCATGCCAAGCAAACAGATTTCGGAACTACAAACGTCCCTGCTAAGTAGATTGTCCCTAAATGTAGCAGACTTTATTTTCATGCACAAATGCAAATGTTAAAAATATCTTGCGCAAAGATATGCTTTTGACATTTCAACTGCATTTTTTATTTGCTTTGCAAATGTTGCGTTTAGGAATTTGCCCTACTATACAAATGTACCTAATTCGACCTAACCCGAATGACAGACTGATGTTTTTGTATTTGATTGAATTTTTCACTATCGTATATCGCCTCTTTTAAGAGACAGGGTCAATTTTGTAGGAAAAAGAATTGAATAAAAAAGGAAAAAATGGAAAAAAAGGAAAAAAATGTTTTAAAAGCTAAAGCTCAATGTAATTTGCGAAAAAGAATTTAAATTGCAAAAGGATGAATTCAATTAGAAAAGGGACTAATTTAATGTGAAATATAGAATTTACCGGTAAGACACAGACATTGGCAGCATTGGAAAAGGTTAGAAATATTTTATTTCTATAATTCCTTGCGTAATTTCAGGGCCATTTTAAAAATACCTTTCTGTCTAAAAGTTAATCCAAAATCACCCAGGCGAGGTACATTTAATAAAAAAAAGAAATGCTATTCTATACAAAAGTTTTCCAATTCGTATGATTTCGGAGAATTTTCCGTACCTACGAAAACCTTGCTAGGGCCGAATAACTAGAGCAACAAAAGACATCAATGAAAGAGTAGTTTTATTAATTTTCAATTGTCTCAAAAACTATAAGACTTAAATTCAATTTTTTTTTTTTCATTTAATGTATTTTATAAAGATGCCCCTCCCGCCTTAACGGGAGCGTTATTCATATTTGGCGTCATTGTCCTCTGTTCGCATCATTTGGAAAAGTTTTAGTACTCCTATTCTTCCGTTTCTTGCAGGCTTTCCCAATTTTAAGAAATGATAATATTAATATAAATATACTCTAACAAAATTTACGGAATTTGAAAATTCAAGTTAAAATTATAAATATTTAAATAAATAAATACTAATTTATTTTACCAAAAAAAAAAAAAATAAATAAATAATGCAAACACTTTTACATGCACATAAGTATGTATGTATGTAGATATGTGTCCTACGCTGTTTTTATTTATCAAAATGTATGTTTTTTTTATAAATATCTGCCTGCTTTAGTGCCTTAAACTTAGACCTTCAAAAATTGTGTTATGGTTTTTATCCTCATTTGAAAGTGGTTTAAAAAAAAGACATACAGGTGAATTATATCCTTACCATCAAAACTAACTTATGAAAACTATACCAAAAAACAATGTTTATTGTCTAAATCATCTATTTCTTAATTTATTCATCAGGTTCCTATCAAACAGGCAAGCAAAGGGGGACTGGTCGTCAACCAAGGCATCAACCTTACTAAGTTAAATAATAATCGTATTGCCGTATTTTATAGTTTGTTGTGGTAGGTTAATTTTACTTTTACAAACAAAAAAAAAAAAACATTTATTAATCAAGAAGTTTTTTTTTATTTACAGCGTACTTTTTTAAAATAATATAATACACACTCTTCATCCAATTCATACAAAAACAGAACTCAGACAACTTAATACAACAACAACACAATACAAAACCGACAGTTGCGTTTCATTCATCTTCTTCCATTCACCATTCCATTTGTTATGAAATAGGAAATAAAAACAAAGAAAAATCAACTTTAACACATTGAACAAAAGTAAGTGTATATCACAAAACATAAAGAAAGAAATCAGTAGAAAAAGGAAGATGCCAACTACTAACAACAACAAATAAACCTATCTAAAGAACAAAAAACTAGTTCGAGAGTATTTTTTAATACAAAAAGAAAAGAAAAAATACCACAAAAATAGTTTGCTTAGTAATATTTATAATGAAACGTTTTTCCGTACCAAGAAGAGGAGGGAAGTTAATTAGTTAAAATTTTCATTCAACATGAAATTTGTTTTACGGAAAGTGGAAATGATCAAAATATTAATTTAAAAGCAGAAACCACAAATAAATTGGGTAAAAAGGCTGATTTGCCTTCGAAACATCATTATCACTAAAACAAAAGAAATAAATAAATAAAAAAAAAAACAATCCACAAAACGTTCTGTATCTTAAAATTAACATCAAAAACAAAAAAATTGCTTACGAAATTCTTCTATTTAGTTCATAAACAAATAAAACACAGTGATACATAGAATCGTATGTATATGTATCTTTAATAAAAATTAATAAAATAAAAATGTACAAAACAAACAAAAGTAAATTAAAAAAATATAAAAAAGAAAAGTTCATTTTGTTGTTTATTATTTGTATACTATATAATAATGAAAATATTTTGAGCAGAAATACTTAAGTAAAGTAAACAAAAAGAATCAGACTTAAATAAAATAAAAATGAGTTTTATAAAAAAAAAACAATTAGTTTAGTACTTTTCCGTAATCGTATTTAAAATTTCTTTTCTAGTATTTTTGTATAAATTACTGTGACTGATAATTACAAAAAAAAATAAAATAAACAAATAGACGAAAATGAGAAGTAATTTTTTTCTAAAATAATTAGTCTACACACAAGAAGAATGAAATGATTAATATTTACACTAAAATTTATATATATTTACATTAAATAATAAATAAGTATGTAGTGGAGATTAAAAAAGTAAAAAAAAAATAACACATCAAGCATACATCAACCAACAACCAACACTGGAGGCACATTCATTTTAAAGGATTACTTAATATTTTTTTCTTTGTCTCATTATGTAAAGGGAAATATTTAGTTTTTATTCTATTTAATTTCCAATAATTATTTTTCAGTACAGTCAATTATGGAAATCAAATCTCTCTTTTTTAAATTAATTATAATTATTTGTAGTGTAATAAATTTAATTTTTGATAAACATTTCAGAATTGATTTTTTATTTTAGTATTTTAATGATAATTCTTCGGATGCTTGAGAATTTATTTTTATTTACAAGTGATACTTTGGTTTTTATTTAAAATTAAAAACTGGATTCGCAAAATCGCACTGTGTACAGGTAAAAAGTAAAATTGAAATTCTTACAGACATGAAACTTGGTGAACTGTTTTTGGCTTATATCTTATATATAATAAACTATCTAATCCATGTTATAACAAAAGAATATTTACTATCCTTTTTAAAGCTTTATTATATACAAAAAAAAAGAAATCAGTTCAACAACCTTATATGAAAAATGTTTCGGAGTTCATTTCCCTTTCACTTTATTTTTGATGCTGTGCAAAACATGCGTTTAAGAATTCGGCTAGGGATTTGTTTATAAATTTTGGAATGGTTTGCGCAAGTTTTGCGTGTTATTTATTCGATTTTGGGCAATAAATCAAGAAATCATCATGACTGCTTCCATTCTATACGTGATGACATTTCAGAGCAATTTTTTTTTTTTGAGAAATGTACGATTTACTTATCTTCGAAAACCGTGTATTTCATATTAACCGGACAGAATTTTGTTCCGATCTGATCGGACACAATGGTAGATCCCTTTTATGTTTTTCAAATATTTTCATTTTTTTTTTACTGAAACAAAAAATAAAATATTTTCGCACAGTCCAATAATAAAATTCCATTTATAGAAATTATTTATAAATTTAAAAAAAAAAATAGTGCTTCAAGAATTTCTCAAAACTGACGTCTAATTTGTCCAGTTTCATGCAAAATGTTTATGATATCCAAAAACGATCTATAGTCAAATTCAATGTGTAAGCCTTAAAAAAAAATAAATCATTAAGTGAACGATCTGTTTTAATGATAAATTTACCTCTTTCGTAACCAAAACATTTACAAACAACCTCAAACTCATGACTGCTGAGCAAATTATTCAAATCGCGAATTGTCAATACTCGAAGGAATTGATTTTGGGTCACTGTGCCGCAATTTTCTTTATCAAAATCTTTAAATAGCGATTGAAGATTTGAAATTTTGTCCGGTTTGCTAGCTAGTTTTTGTAGAGCTTTTGATGCTATTGTTCTTTCTTCGAAATTAAGAAAGCATTGAACACAATCAACACAAGGGAAGTGTTTTAAGGGAGTCAATAAAGTGTTGTTTTGTGAAGGTCGTTGTTCTTGAATGAAAATCTCATCAAGTACATTGCAAAAGTCACGATATCGCACAGTACAGCCGCGATTAGAAGAACGGAAACTGGTAAAAAAATTTTAAATTTTAATTTTCATATACCTACATATATTAAATGATTATTTGTAATTAATAATTCAGTGCTAAACTATAATTGGACTAGAGCGTAGCATTAGCTGCTGAAGATATATGATTTTATAGGAACTGTATTTTTTGTGGAAAATCACCTAGCTAATATATGTACAACTAAATGACTAGGAAGGTTAACTTACATGTCACAAATTATATCGACTTCGGGGATAGTAAGTCTTACACTTGCATTATCCAACCCTCGACGGAAGTCCATTTCAGGAATTTGATTTTCTTTATGATGATCATAGTCTACAAAGAAGTCAATAATTTTAACATTGTTGATGGCCGTTTGTCTTTTAATTTTAGAGAGAGTATGAATAACATTCCGTTCTGTAGGCTTGTTCTTAATTAAACATGGTTGGTCACTTTTACTAATTTCTCTCAGTGGCACAGGTTCTATCAGCTTAAAAGAAACATATATTTAATTAAAATCATTAGGTTTTTT
Organism: Syrphus vitripennis; assembly: GCA_958431115.1. NCBI lineage: Eukaryota > Metazoa > Arthropoda > Insecta > Diptera > Syrphidae > Syrphus > Syrphus vitripennis. The sequence goes on along the minus strand of OY288108.1, from coordinate 14,832,333 downwards.
TTCGAGGTACGAGTACCTTAGGAATAGCGTATTCAGCTGGGTCAACATCTTCCAAAAACCTCATATAATTGAAACCCATATCATTACAATAACGTTTCTCCAGTGCAGCGAACTCATTATCAGAAATCAGAATAGCATTAGTCAATAAAGCTTGTAACCCTTGATTCGGACGAACATATCCTTTGTTTAATCTTTTTTTTTGGTTTAAGTTAGATATAAAAGAGCATTAAAATGTTATTGATTGAAACTCACTTATCATAATTTTTAAAAAAAGGATGCAAATAAATTCTTCTTGTAGTAATTTTATTTTGTATTCTTTTAATAGTTTCCTCGCAAATATCTCGAACAGATTCGGGTTGATCTTGCCAATTAAGTTGACCTGGTTTAGGTAAGGTCTTGATGTGCTTAAAGGGTACCTCGACAGGAAGCTGAGGTTGTTTGTCCAGGTTTTTTTCAGTAAAAACTGCCAATTATTTTTTTTTCAACATTTTACTTTTCTTAAAAATATAAAATACAAAATTAACCTCTATCTATTTCATCAGTGAAAATTTTCCATTTAATACGATCCAAATCGATTGGGTCAGCATATCTTGCAAATATCATTTCAATTTCTCGCTGATTTAGCTTAAATCGCTTAGATGCAGAAATACCAACGTTATCTAAAGCACGTACGAACTGATTTCTTGTAATACTTCCCACTTTCAGCAGATCGAAAGTTTCCATAAATTCAGAAATGCGAATACGATTTTCATAAACATAACGTTGTATTCGAAATATTGTTTCACAAACGGCATCGTGCTTATCAGGAATTTTAAAGCCTTGTGTCTGCTTATTTATACCCTGTGCATTTGGAAACGGTAACTCGGGAAGATCAAGATCAATCAATTGGCCGGGAAAACAAATAATATTCTATAAAAAACGGAACTGTTTGTATTTAAAAACAAAACTAATTTCGTACTCTTACATCAGAGCAGTTCATTAATCCTTGTTCATTTAGATACTTTGTTATAGCATCAATATGCTTTACAAATGCTACATAATTAACGGTGTATGAATCTTTCATGTAACGCTTTAACAAAAGTATGAAATCCTTTTCGGAGAGAGCGAGTTTCATAAAATGCAAAACTCTTGAAAAATGTGCTACAGTCACAGTACCAGAACTTCTTGCTACCTATAAAATTTGATATAATATGTAGTTATCGAGTAGAATATTCGTGAATTGAATATTTTTCAATTATTGAAGACCATTGGAAGTCCGAGATTTTGAGTGTCATTGACGTTCCCTATATTAGAGGAAGGACAATCTTTTTTCGTGATAACCCCAATATTTTCGTCAGGAAATATTTAGAGCTATTACGAATGAAATTTGTCCACCTTTGAAATCGCTCTTCTTATAAATATTAAATTCCACAAGGGATTTGAATTTATTTTGCATTGATCTATAAAAATTAGATAAATTTTTGAAAACTTACCAATTCATAATCTTGAAAATACGGTAGCAGAGGTATTACACTTGTTTTAGCTATTTTCATTAGTAATATACAACACATACGTTTTTCGTGATCACTTAAAATGTTAACGTGCATCGGATCGTTCCATTCAATACCAGTTACATTGTCAATATTTTTGCTATGATCCTGACCTATCTCATGGTTTAATTAAAGCTTTTGGTATCAGTATTCATTATATTGCACTAACCTTCTTCGCAGAGAACTCCACAAAATTGTTTGTACGGGATTCGGCCATCACGGATTCGAAAATAGTCAGTTAATTCTCGTATTTCAAAATCTGATAAACCAATTATTTTCTTATATTTCCCCAAAACACTTGAAAATTTTGATTCTTAGAAGAAAAGAGAACAATATATGTATGTGAAATGTATGAACAAACAAACTTTTAAAAGCTTTAAAAACAGAAGATTTTTAACTACCCACCTGATATTAACCCATGTTCGTTCGGGTCATATTGAGAAAATTCTTTATTAATGTTGAATCCATGTCGAAATATAGCTGCTTGAATTTTACGACAAGTTCGCCAAACTTCATTTAAATTTGTGTTCAACTTTAATGAACAAAACTGTTAATTAACACTGTGCATATATGTACATAATACTAATAAAATATTTTTGCGGTTTACCATTTGGTCATTGTTATCCATATTGCTGACCCAGAATTTAAAAGTAAAATTATGTAAATATATCAAAATCAATTTAATATTTTATATGAGATTAATTTTTTTCATTGGTGTTCTAACAACTATTTGTATGAGTCAGTGTTTTCGATTTAAAAGCTAGTGCAATAAATACTTTTTCAAACTTCTAGCAATTCATCCTGCACCATTAAAGACGGTAACTGTCTTATTTATTACTAAACTTGCTAAAACAAGCAAATAGTTACGAACACCTTCTTTAAAAAATGCATTATAGCAACGGCATAAAGTTAATGCTTCTTATCGCGAATATCTCTATTCAATCTTGCGTTTTGCTTAACATTCCTAAATTTCGCGTTAAGAGGCAATAAATTTATGCCGTAGCCGTCGCAATATTCATTTGAGAAATGCTGTAGTGAAGTTGAGTGCTCCATTCGGCAAGAGTACGATAACTCCGGAGACAAGATTTAGTAACGGATTTTTGTAGAACAGTAAAAAACAAGTGTTTTTTACTTTAAGAGGCGGTGGTCAATTTAGAAAAAGAGTACTTAAAATGGATTACGTTTTTGACTTTTTGTCTTTGTCGGTTTTCAACTGTTTTTATATCAAATAAGGAAGAACCAGACAAAGATCAATCCTTGTTGGAATAATCAAAGTCAGAAGCAATAAAAGCGGACGAATAGATTTTTTTTCTGTAGAAATAAATAATAAAAATAATTTAAAAACTCTTTTTTTTTCAATTCTTCGAATTTATTTAGCGACGCTTTGTATATGAAAACTATAGTACTATCATGGTGGAAGTCGAATGGGGCGACATCTAATTTACCTATGCAACCCTTACTCTTTTTTTTTTGCGGAGAGCTTATGGAGGTTTTAAATGATATTTATTATTATTTTTTGGATGCAATAATCCAAAAAATAGTCTACTCTTGCCCCTACCACCAATTTTCGACGCCAAATCGAATTTTACACCTCACATTTTGCAGCGCCACCACCAGGACCTCTGCAACCCTAAAAAAAACTCGCCACGATAGTACTATAGTTTTCATATACAAAGAGCGACGAGACGACGTGAAAAGCTGTATTGTGTTATAGGTTTTTTCTTCAGCTGGTTGTTGAACGCGGACGTGTATCATGCTCATGAATTTTTTGTTATTGTGAATCGTTCTCTTTTTAGATAGTTGACAGTTCTATACTTCTATCCTATCTTAACCTAACCAGGCATATTTGCAAACAAAAATCGTGTTTTTAAATTTAGTTTCTGTGAAACATTCTTCAAAGTTAATTTAACAAATTATCAATGTCTACAAATGTTAATATACGTTTAGCAATTGACCGGGTCAATATGGGTCTGCTTTCTCAGAATGAAAACCGAATACCTCGGTTGTTTACCCCAGGCGAAGTGGTAACCGCTCAGCAAGGCTTCATGAAGGGCCACGGCACCTACGTGGAAGGCGAAGATATCAAAGCATCAGTTGCAGGAGTTATGGAGCAAGTAAACAAATTGATATCCATAAAACCACTCAAGAGTAGATATGTAGGTGAAATCGGTGATGTCGTGGTAGCTCGCATAACAGAAGTTCAACAAAAACGCTGGAAGGTCGACACTAATTCACGCCTGGATTCGGTTTTGCTTCTTTCTTCTGTCAATCTACCTGGTGGAGAGTTGCGTCGTCGAGTGGCCGAAGATGAACAAATGATGCGTAATTACTTGCAAGAAGGTGACCTAATATCAGCTGAAGTACAAAACATCTATGACGAAGGAACTCTTTCGCTTTACACTCGCTCTCTCAAATATGGAAAATTATCTCAAGGTATCCTTGTTAAAGTATTCCCTTCGTTGGTTAAGAGGCGAAAAACTCATTTTCACAATCTGCCTTGCGGGGCATCGATTATATTGGGCAACAATGGATTCATTTGGATATCACCAACTGTGAATTCAGAAGTAGAAGGTGATGGTGGTTTTACTCAAAATCTGGATGATGTTGTTCCTCGATCCGATCGAGAAGTCATTGCACGTCTACGTAATTGCATTTTGGCTTTGTCGCAGTGTAAAATGGTTTTATTCGATACGAGTATACTGTATGCTTATGAAGAAAGTTTAAAGTACGAAGTCGATGAGCTGCTGAATCAAGAGGCCATATTCGATGTGGCATTTCTAACACAACATCGACTCCGATTGCAAGAAGAATAATTTTTTTTATAATAAAATACACCTTTTTTCATTAAAAGCTTTTTTTCTTTTGAATTTCCGAAATCTATTGACATTACATCATAATATTTTCTATAGATATAAAGGCCAACGTAGGTCCACCGACCGTTTCAACGCTATCTCCCAAGTTATCCACTACTCGGTTTTTGGCTTTTTTTACTCTGTACCATAACTTTTCCATAATTTATACGAAACTTTATTTATAGAAAACTCAATACCATCATGTGCAAAACTTTTGCTAATTTGTATATTTACCCGCACAAGGCTATCATCCCTTTTTTACATCTAAATGATCAAATTGATAAACTTCAAATTTCCAAACATCAAAACCCTTCAATGGACAACAATTTCTGCAATAGCGGAACTGAGGGAACCTATTTGAAATCATTAATTCAGTTTCAGTTGCTTCCGTATAACTCTGCCTTTGTATTTTGAAGCCCTAATCATCTTGATGAGGCCTGAGGCTAAATCCAAGACTGATTAATTTGAACAATCCTTGATACAACTCGGACGTGATATCTAAGATATCGAAATGAATTGGTTTTATTTCAATATTTAAGATAACTTACTATCTGATTGATTGAATAAGCTGGCTCATTTAATTGCCCCTTATTCGTAGACAGCTATCTTATAAGTCATACATAGGCAGGAATTCTAACGACATGACTGGTTCACGAAACTAGAGATGACTTTGGGTGCTGTTTTCTTGGGACTCCAAAAGTAGTACCACCGAGTATCTTCATTTTCTAAAAAAATGCTTGTGAATTGCACAAATTTGTTTTGTTTCAAAAGTCCCATTTAGGGGCGAGTTATAGCAAACAGGAAAATGGATCAGGAAAATTTTTCTTATGGATTATTTAGTAAGTTCTCGATCGATTTGAAACACATAAGCTGAAGTAATCGATGACAAATGACAATTTTAATGCACTATGTAAAAAAAAAAATTTATTGAACGTAGGATTTTTGATAAAAATGCATTTGTTTATTTTCCTGATGCAAGTTCATCAGGAAAACAAATAAATGCATTTTTATCAAAAAACCTTTGTTCAATCAGTTTTTTTTTACATAGTGCATTAAAATTGTCATTTGTCATCGATTACTTCAGCTTATGTGTTTCAAATCGATCGAGAACTTACTAAATAATCCATCAGAAAAATTTTCCTGATCCATTTTCCTGTTCGCTATAACTCGCCCCTTAGAACTAATTAAAATTATCGATTTAAAATTCTAATTCTTGAGGTCTTTAAAAAAAGTGTAGAAATTCTGGAGGAAAGGATTAAGTTTAATTTTATTATTTTTTCAGAATATAGTCAATTTGTGTACCAACAGGTTTTGGTAAATTAACAGAAATAGTTAAATCTATAAATACTTATAATTTATAAATCTATTTGAATATTTGAATTGTTTTTTCTAATTTTCATTTACTTTTATTGCTTAATTATATAAAAAAGGAAAAGTTGTGCAATGTGCAAGCTATTTTATTATAGAAAACTTTTAATATCCAAACTTGTCGTTCAAAGATGTTATTCCATCGCCGGATTGATTCTCTGGTGGAACCCATTTTGAATACTTTGCTGTGTCCTCATACTCGCCTTGGTCTTCAATATCAACATTTTCACGTTTTCCCCTTATTCTTTGTCGCTGTCGCTTTCTCTTTACTGCTTGCGTTGTTTCTTCATCAACGTTATTTAATTTTTCTGACACTTTACTTGCAGTTTCTTCAATTTTTTCCTCTGTTTCTACTGTTTTTTCGTCATCGAAATTTTCTTGAGTTACATTTGGTGAAGGTACTTCTTGTATTTTGTCTGGAATAAATGCTGGTCCATATAATTTACTTGATTTTCCTTCTTCTGAGTCTTTTGTCAAAGGTTCTGCAGGTTCCTCATTTTGTACGTCAGAACTATGAGTTGGCTGTTCTTCTTCTTCTTCGACTTCTTCTTCGTCTGATTTGAGTTCTTTTTCAGTTGTAACTGTTGTTGATGCCGCGTTAGGCGCTACTCTAAGAGTTTTAAGTGTTTTATATGAAAATTGATTGCGTTTTCCAACCATTGGCAGTTGTCTAGGCTTTTTATTTGAAGAATCTGCAACTGATGAAATAATTGGCGGAAGTTCAATAGGTTTGGCTATTTGAATTAATCTGTTAAGCTTGTTTTGATCGGCTAATAATTGTTTTTCTTCCATTTGCAATTTCCATAAATCGGATTTTTCCAAAACTGTTGCTGCATCAGTTAAATTTTCCATGAAAGTATCGAGATCCTCGATTTCTTGTTTTTTGGACTCTTTCATTTGTCTGGCTAGTTCATGATATTTCTCAATTTTGTTTTTAACGTCCTTTAATTTTTCATCGATTTCTGTTTGCTGAATAATCTACATAAAGGGAAAGAAATGTAAAATTTGAAAACTTAAAATATTAAACGATTTATTTACCAAATCATCATAAGTGAGTGTAACACTTGTGTTTGGATTTGACTTTCGCATCTTCTTTCGTTCAACGTCTCCAGTTCTATCAAAGAAATCATCTTCATCATCCGAATCTGGTTTTGCGATTTTACGTTTTAAAGGTTCTAGGTATAAACAAAAATAAGAGAAAATAAAAGTTAAGAAAAAATCTTCACTTGTTTTTTTTTGTCTTACCATGGTTTGCCTGCCTAAGAACGCCATGCCTGTCAAGAATTCTACATGCCTCCAAAGCACACTGCACCACACAGTCCTTTTTTTTTCCTTTGTGACAAATTTCTGCAACAATTTGCTTTCCATTAGAATCGTCCACCGGAAGTTCGATACGACAAACAAATGTTCCAACAGACATCTCATCGCATTTGTATTCCAAATCAAGTCCTTCGCGCTCAAAAAATCCTCGAAGTGTTTTCTTAGGGTCATCAAGAAAAAGTTCTTCATTGTTGGTGCTTGCATAGGGATTAACCGAGAGATCAGTTTCCTCATCAGCGTCTTCACCCATTCCCCAAGTAACATCTTCCCTTTCCATAGCTTCCAATTGAATGGAAGAATTAATTTTTTTTTGCTCATCGGCGTCTAGGCGCATTTGCTTGAGTTCAGTAACTGACATTTCTGATTCGGGTTCTTGATCGAATTCGGGTCCCTGAAGGATATAACTTCTCATACTAGCACCTAACCTTAACATATGTCCCACTTTTACACGAATATATGCTTTTGGCGGGATTCTCATTTTATTGAGAAATGTCCCGTGAGTGCTACCTAAATCGTATATATACCAACCCTCTTCAATGTGTTTCTTATTTTCGGCGGTATCATCATTTTCCAACTTGGGTCTGTACTGGAAAATTGCATGAAATCTGGACACAGTCGGATGAGCCATTTCGATGTCATTTCCTGGAGAACGTCCGAATACCCAGAAGGCTTTTTCTTGTAGGCTCTTTACCTCATCAATTATTTGTCCAGTTTTGAGCACTTCGAATTTGTATTCGTTTTCTTCCGGGGGACAAGCTGACCATTTTGGTTCTATATACGGACAACTAGGTATGGGTTTTGTTTGTGATTTTTCTTCGGTAGATTTTTTTTGATTAGGATCGAGAATTTGATCAACTTCACTTGGTTTGATGTTTGAATGTTTCGGAACAGCATTTGGAATCTTAAATTCTTCCATTTTTAGCTAAAAATCAATTTAAGTTAATTGAAAATGAAATAGAAATGCATGCGAAAGAGGAGTGTAAACAAAAATTTCTATACCTAGGAATAGGAAATAAAACAATTTACTAGCCGCTGTCATTTTTGACATTACCTGTCAAGCGAGGTTTGATGGTGCTAAAATTCAAGTAAAGATGGCGCATTTATGAGGCATACAGAACTAGAGGGAACATGTTTCGCTTTGGAGAATATCGATAATTGAATTTTAAAGGTATTTTCTAATACCCGTAAATTTTGCATTATAAATCAATTGCTTTGTTACGTATTCAGTGGAAAAACATATTTTAAATGGATACAATTTTTAAAGGTGTATTAGTATAATACTAAACTGTACCACCATCGCTTTTGGGAAAGGAAATATCAAGAACTTGTTTGATAATCGATTGCCGGCAAACCGTTATTCACGTAGAAGAACTTCGAGAAACAAATAAAAAAACTGCTTACTATTCTTGTATAAATAAATACAAATTGATTGAAGTTTGTCAAAGTTAGGGACAGTTAACAATTGTAAAAAGTCGAAAAGGAAAGAAAAACGAAAAAATACCTCTTAATTTTATTCGACTAAAAATGATCTTATATTTTTTTCTGCGGTGGCGATTGTAGGGCTAGGATTGAAAGATAGCCTCCGTCTACTACTGCAAACTAATGTCAAAAACCAATGAAAATAAGTTTTCCGGCAGTCAAGCAGAGAAATCGGCAATATGTCACATACGAGTAAGTAAGCCGAATCTTGTTTTTATTATACAAATGTCAGTTTAACTTAGTAGAGGTACGCTTTTCACTCCCAAAAGCAAAAATTAATTAAACTAAACAAAGGGCAAGAATCTTATATTATGGGTCAATGATTTAATTTCCTTACATTCGCTCATTTTCATCCGACTCAGTTGTTAGATAGCTACGCCACTCCAGCGGGACTAATTTAATGTTTTAAATATCTTTCAATAATTAAGTAGTACTACAGTAGTTGATGCAAGTTGGGGAAAAGGTTTTTTTTGGGTGACTTGTTTTAGCTGCAAAACATTTGTTTTCCTTGAGAAGAATTGTTTATGGATAAAAGAAATATGATTCCATAAATAATTATTTTCTTAAAACATTATGTTATAGTTGTTTAAGTTCAACTTGAATTTGAAATTCGAACACTGCCAAACCAATGTTTTTATTTTGCCTAGTTTTTAATAAAATTGCTGTCTTTTTCCATAAGAATTTTCGAATAAAGTTTATAGACTTAAGTTCTTTTCAATTTTCTCAACACTTACAGAAGAGATAAAACCATCCGGTTTTCAGTTGACTAAAGAACTTTTAAAAATCGTAAAATATTTTTTGTCATCATAACTGTTATTTTTTATTAATTGATTTGATCAATAAATTACAATAATCAGCTAAAAATAATTAATTTAATTTATCATTTTCCTTTTCAAAATTATTTTATTTAGGTAAATCCAACCACTACGGACGGCTCTCGACATCATCCGGCTATTACGATTAGACCTTTAGAAAGCGGAAACACTGAAAGGAGAGTTTATCTTCTAAAGTTTATATTTAGTAACAATTTTTATTAATTTTTTATGAACTAAAATGTGAATTCACTTGTAGCGTGTACATTATTAACACAATTTTTTGTTTCATAAACACTTCACGTTTATGGTTACAAATTAAATTTGGGGATTTGTTCTATTTCTAGTTTGTTCAGAAATTGTGGTTGAATAATGCCAATCAACTGAAAACGGTTTGTTCTATTTCTAGTTTGTTCAGAAATTGTGGTTGAATAATGCCAATCAACTGAAAACGGTTGATTTCAGTTCAAAGTTGGCATATTCTTGGATTTAACTTAACCCACTGAGAACAAACTAGCCCCAAAAGTGGTTTAGAGACAAACTTATAGTATAACTGCAAGTGAATTTATTTTTAGATAAAAAAGACTTATAAATTGGGATACTGTGTATCCAGTTAGAATTTACTGCTTTCTCTAAATGCTTCAAGAAAAGGTCATCAGCAGCTATAAAAGAGAAAATCAAAACACAAAAAATAAACAAACATATCAAATCGTATGTAGATTCTGCATGTACACATTTTGTTATCATCACAGTACTACGGTAATCGGTATAGGTATACCATATTTATTTATTTGTACTTAGGTACATATGTATATACATACCATCAATATATATACGTACGGACATAAATAACTAAATAGCCAATCAAATGTTTTTTTGACGTCATTGAGTCTTATCAATAATCCAAACTAATTTATTTTAACTTATTAGCGTAGAGTATGTTTCTTTACACCACCATAAATTAAGGGGAATTGTTGTTGTTTCATTAGAGATTGCTTTTAATGGGGAAAATAGGGGTAATTTTCTTTTAGGAAAAACTTTTAAAAGCTTCTTATTCAGTGGGGTACATTTTTCGAAATGAAATTATTGATGATTGCTTGAAAATTTAACATGGTTCAATTGGGTATATGCTCGTATGTAGGTAATTCGAGTTTAGGTTTTTTAGAAATCAAATAAAATCAGCGGTTTTTTCTTGGAAGGCCACATAGTATAGTACATTTCGTTTTTGATAGCAAAGAAAAAACACCTATTCTTATTTGGATTTTGGTATTTTTCAGTATAGTCTTGATTAGTAAAATCACAGAGATGGCTTTGGGAAAAGTTAGCTTCTGAGAGTTAATAAAATTAGAACTGAATTGATACTCTTTACTACCAAAACTAAAATACTTTCCTTCACAATACCTCCACTCAACGTTGTCCTTGTTTTGCAGTACATTTGAGAGCTATCAGTAAAGAATGCAGTCCTTTGGAAAGACATTTTTAAATGATCTCAATGAGCTTCCTAAACTGAAGATTAATGACTTGATCCCTTTTCTTAACGCTATACATATTGGCTCTAGCTAAGACCAGCTGAGTACTTTTAATAATATAGAATAATTAGCCCCTATCGATTCTTTAACTTGTAGGACTAACTAATTTTGGTTTTTCAGTGCTGAGTTAACTGAAAAATTGGGCCTAAGATTTTAGGGGCGGAAAATGTGGGTTAAAGCATTACGGCTGAAGTTTTTACAGGAAATATCTCAATACAATATCAAATAAATATAATTGAATCTGAAGCCGCTGAGGAGATAATAAGTGTTAAAGGTTCTTGTTTCATCAAATTTTATTTGATGTTTTTATTTTTATCTATAATACCCTTTATTTAATGAATTAACTTGCCATTGTCAGTGCTAAAAAATAAAAAAATATTGACACATAGGCCAGCACAACCTTCGAAAATAAACATGGATAAATCTACTTGAAAAAATCAATACAAAAAACAAAGTACGTATACGCCCGAGTGAACATATGTACATATATGATATTTTAATTTCATTGTTCAATTTTATCTACGAGTACATATATAAAATATAAGTATTTGAAGATTATCACTGTTTATTCGAAGTTCTAAAAGCAGGATCCATCATGATACCACTAACGAGAAGATCACCATTTTGAGTGCAACAATGTTTATGGAGGTACAATAACATATATAAAATAAAAAATAGTTAATTTAACTGGTAAGAAGAACAAAATAAAAACTATTTAGAAACTTGTTAAACTGGCAACACTATTAATGTAAACGCACTTAAATGCTGCCGGTTCTAAATCCGTCAAATCCGTCTCATCTATACAGAGGCCATCTACCTATGACCGCCGGAAGTTATGATTCTCCTTCCTCCTTCCTTAAGAGTCCAATTAAGAAAATTAAAGTTATTTCACACTCAATATCCAGGTAGAGCGGTACCATTCCTATTTCATTTCTCCGTCCAAAAAGTCAACTTCTCCCTGGGGTAGTATTCAAAACAAAAATCCCTTTAAGCACAGGTGAATTTGAGAGCTTTCTATAGCGAAATATCTGTGTACCCACTCAAACTTTGCCCTGAAACAAAAGAGAAACTTTTGCAGTATCCCCATTTTCGCAATCCATTAGAATGCGAGAGTGATTGTGTTGTGCATGCACTTCAGACAACCACAGGATTTTGTGTTCTTTTTCGAAGGCCTAGCCAAATTTGAAATTTCGAAAATCGTTGGCATTTCGTCAGTTACAAGTTTACCACTGAGCCTGTTAGATCGGTGTGAAAAAAGCTCGTGTCTGTACAGAATACTCCGCCGCCGCTATCACCAACGTTAACACCTCAAATTGACTTCCACCTGTCTCGTGCGCGCTCGTTTCTCTTGCTCTCGCATCAAAACTACCCTCCTCTAATAAGCCACCTGCAAAAAGAGGGACTCACAATCTGAAATACCCATTTACTTTTTTTTTTTTCTCTAAATTTTGGGAAATGGAATACAGGACCCAATCGAGCAATATTCTTTGTCCATCCATCAAGTGGGATTGATTTTTGTTTTTTTTTGGAACATGAAATAAAAAAAATACTGGAAAAACGTCGTTGTCCATAATTGAAAATAAAGTTAATTGGAGCACTCACGCCATAACTGTAACTTTAACCATTACATAACGCTGGGAATTTATAATTCTATTCCGTCGCGTCGTCAGTTGGCACCTGACTTTTTCAAGATTTCGATGATTTTAAATTAATTTTAATGCCTTCATCGAGAATATTGAATATTCGAAATTTAATTTCAAATGGAATAAACATAAATTTGATTGTTTTGCGAGCACATGTGCGGGCTACGTTTTAAAACGCGAAATAGCCCGTCTCAGAAGACGTCCTTGCGCTGGGGTGATAGCTGTTATGGTGCGTGTTTATAGGTTCCAGTGAATTTTTTTGCCATTTGAAGCCGAAGTTAAGCATTTCCTTTCGCAAACAAAATAAAAAAAAAAAACAATTTCCTACAGCACGATTGTACCACTCATTATTTAAAAAAAAATAAATGAAAATCTAAACTTAAAGTTTAAAAATTCATAAAATATTTTGCTACACATACATTATACATACATACATATACATATGTATAAAATAAAAATATATAATATATAAATAGTTTGTGAAAATGTCTGTGATTTGTTTAATTAAAAATAAATGATAACAAATTAAAAATAAATTTGTTAAGATTGTTACGAATTTGTGGAAAACAAGAAAAAATTTAAAAAGACGGAATTGAATAGAAGAGCTTTTCCTATATAAGGTAAGTCTCTCTCTCACTTTTATAATATTCTACTTTCAACCTACAACCCACCTTTAGGAAAACCCCGTAGTAGTTAAGGCCATTATTATTTTATCACACACACTTATGTATATTCGTTGACTTCCCCATTCTTTTTTTTTCAAGAAAACCGAGGAGAAACCAGAGAGTTTTGAATGAAAGCATTTTCCAATCAGTTATAATGTTTGAATAATCAAGAGCTTTAAGAAGTTCAACTACTGTTAAACGAAGAATTGAATAAATAGTCGTAGTCGTATAACCATCAAGAAGAGAATCGAATATTTGGAACACATGGTTTTAGAGTGCGCGTGGTCTCATTTTTGTAGGGACTATAGGTTAAAGGCTCCCCAAAATGGTGTAGGATTATGTTATAGAAGTACTATTGAAAAATAAAACGAAATGGAGATGTGCGCAGCAATGTTCATACAAAATGGGAACTTTCTGTTATGAAAAAAAAAGAAAATGGTGTCATGCTCTTTTCCCATTTTTTTTCTTTTCTTAATTATTTTCGACACTTAAATGTTTATAATTTTTGGAAATACTTTATACTTTTTATCAATAGATGTATGATGACTTTGTTGAGGTGGTTTTTTAAGAACTTAACAAGCTTACGTGTTTTTTTTATTCAAAACGTTTATAATAAGTTGCATGATAAATCTATGATAAATTTTTTTAATGATATTTTGAAAAACAAAAAATTGGACTTAAATATTTACATATTATAAAGGTTTTGGGTACATATGTATATAATTATATGCATTTACGTTATATATGTATGGACTAAGACATCAAAGAATTGTAGGCAGGGGATATGACGTCTCTCTATTACAAGATCTCAATAAAACGTTTGTTCCTTCGTAAATTACTGCTTTTGTTTTGTGATCACTCCTTTAGGGAACTATTTGCTGTAAACTCTGAAGCAAATCAATCGACGCATTCAGGTTTTAACATTGTGATTATGACTCAGTTGTACGATAATTAGTTTTTCTTCAATTTTCGGAGAACTGTCTTCGATTATTTTAACATCTAATGAACAGAATTGATTCTGGAATTTTTCTTCACGTCTATTTTTATAACTCAGTCCGTTACTTATGTCCAGCTTAAAAATGTCTTTTCATCTTCTACCTGGTAAAATAAAGAACTGCCAAGTCTTCGTTAATTAATAAATTAATCAGTCCAAAAACACAATTGTAAAACAAAGGAGGCAAGTTCATCTGCACATTGAACCTTAGCACTCTAAGAAATTTACTGATTCTCAGCAATTGGGAGTGCTTTTTATAATTATTGATAACAAATCCGAGAGAATGGGCGTATACTACGCCCCTTAGATGGAAAACCCCAAAATTTTGTTTCTTTCCTTTTCATTTAACACATTACCTATCATTGTATAGAATGCAAATTTACAATATTCTAGTACGTTTTCGGGAAGTGCTACATAATCTGATGATTTGATAATTTCACGAATTTTGAAGCTTTATAGAAACTAAAAATTAAAAATTGGTGGGGCGCATGTGCTTGATCAGCTCATTACAAATCTGTGGCAATATGACAGAGTAGCTAAGGTGAACTTACTTTGCACCCACTGAAAGAATGATGTATTTATCTTGAGTAATGATTCGACTTAAAAAAAAAACTATCTATAACCACCACAAATGAAATGTAAATTTTTCAAAACAATTTTTTTTAACATAAGCTACTCTGTCATACAGCCACAGACATATGTATACGCGTATTCCGAATTTGAAGTTTCTTATTACATTCGTACTCAAGTAAGAGGGGCCTGTAGGTTTCATGGAAAGCGTTTTCTTATGGCTCAGATCATACCTAGATAACCACCAATCAATCTCCTTTCCCATCTTTGCTACTTCGGGCGTTCTTTAAGGGTCGCTATATGAATTTCATTAAATAATTCGATTGTCTAAACGATCGAAACGAAACGATCTTGTTTTAATCTAAACTTGGCTTCACAAAAATTTCTTAGAACTCAGTGTTGCTGAATGCCAATACATAACTTTCCCGCGTGAATGATAAACCCTTTAAAATCGAATTTGTTGCTCTCGCGATGTTGCTATTGAATTTATTTTTTTCTGTTCTTTACTCATGTAGGAGTTATTTGCGACAATCAGTCAAAATTTTGATATTGTAAACAAGGACTTTTTAATTTTGGCGAAGAATCACCCATCACCCCCACCCATTTAGGTTGTAGTTCAACAGACAGAATTGCGAAACCCACTTTTTTTTTACTTCTCTATCGTAGTAATGTTAAATTTGATCAAAATCTCGAGCTTCAAATTTTTCATGAATCTAGAACGTACCTTATAGTACCTATTGTCCCAATTAAAAATAAATTTCCTAAAAAGTTATGCTTTGGTACAAAATTATCTTTGGTATAAAATTTTCTCAAGACACCAAAATCACCCAAACTCATCTTTGTCGGAAGTCTGATTTTCCTTGGGTTTGTTTATTTTTCTTTTAGACTTCGCTTTAAATGTATGTTATGTTGGGTTTAGATCAAATCCTCGTACAAATCAAAACGCACATTTTCCCAAAAATTAATTTGAGTGCAGATAGATTTTAAATGTAAAGTCCTTTTTTTTTCTCTCGTCCTTTGCTTCCATTCACTGATAGCAAATTTCCTCATATCTGTACAAACACACATTTACAAATTAATATTTAAAGGTCTTCTATTATAATTTAAAAAGAAGCATCTCTTAAATGCCAAAGGTTAAATATCCTGGATGCAATTAAAATTAAATAACCAGAAGGGGCAAATCTTTTGAAGGTCATCCTTTATAACAAGTTTGTGATGAATTTTTCTCTCTTATCAGATGTAGGTATAATATGTATGCATGCAGATATGTACATATTTTTCCTGCGAAAATTATTAACCATCCTTTTGTAACCTCAAGGGAAATTCATTTATTTGAAACTTGGAATTTTTTAATTAGCTTCACTTTTTTACAAAGTTCATGGTTACACAAAGGATCTTTTGTTGTCATTGCCATGCAAATTTACCAAAACATTTTCTCGATAGAATACTTTTTTTTTAAGGTTAGAACCTAAATTGTTCATTGAATATAAACCATTTTTTAATTTCATAATTATTCCATTTTTAATACAGAATGTGTCTCTTGATGTCAATGTCTTAGGTCTCCCTTTTTGGTCTATGATATTTTTTTAATTTTTTGTTTATTACCTCATTTTAACTTTTTATTGCAAAAACTTGATCGGAGGCAAAAATTTTAATAATGGGGCCAATACTACTGGGATTTATATTTTGAATGAAATGGCGGTGGCAAATGTCCAATAAGTTTTTTGGCAGCAATTATTTTTTGGCAAATTTAGTTAACTTATTATGCTCAGACAGACTACCGAATCGCACCTAATATGTTTAAATAAGGATGTTATTTTATAACAATGATTACTTATTAAAGCATTCTAGTGTAACTCTAAACGGATAAATAACCATTCTTTTGCCAATTTTTTTTTTGATATGGGTTGGATATGGACTTGTACATTTCTTCGACTTGTCGTGGATGAAGTGTTGTTGTGAGTGATTTTAAAGTTTTGTTTTCATTCAGCCACCTTACCCTGTTGAATACTGCTAAATTAAGTAACCCAAATATTTTTTGCCAATTCATATACATATATGTAAGTATCTGCAATCTACACAGTTTGTAGTTGTCAAAGTAAGAAATTGATGGAGTTTGGCTCTCAAGTTCTTCTATCGAAAATGCGTACATTTGGTTTCGATGAATCTCCTCTTCATTGGATTGGAAATTAATTTTCTGGCCATCATTATAATAATACTTCTATTCAATCAAACTTTTTTCTCAGGATAGTAAGCTCTTCATATTCGTTTTCAGATTTTCATTGATCTTCTTTGGATGTAGAACTAGAACTAGAACATGAACGCTGTTCAAGAGTGGCACTTGCATCGAAGAAATCCAATCGCCTTTCAGTTTTCGGTATGACCATCACAGACTACTTTTTGTGGAATGATCCAAGTGATCATTGTCGCCAAACACAATGCTAAATGTTTCTCTCAGACCTGGAGGGTGCTCCTTTTATCCACTTTAATCTCTTGGATAGAATCTCCAGAAAAGAGCTTATAAAATGAAATAATGGGGCATATTCATAGTCAAGCTTTAGAACCCAGTACAACTGGCCTCGAGTCCAAAGTTAACAACAGCTTAGAAACAGGTTAGAAACAGCTGCTGTTCATAAAGAATTTGGAAGCTATGTTTAGTAAAAAACAGAATTCTATTACAATTTTAGTACTATTGCCCGTCAATCCATTGAAATCCAATCCATTTTTAGACAAATAGAAAAAAACAACTTAGTCAAAGGGTCAATCTTTTTTAAGGATTGAGCTCCAGTTTATCTTTTGGACCCGGGTCTAAATTGTCTATGAATAACATAAACTCCAGGTTAGCATAGAAGAGACAAAGAAACAACTTGTCAGACGACTATGAATATGCCCCAGTGTACAAGTGCATTATTCCACCGTAGTACTCACTCTTTTAGGAATACACATCAGATTATCCATGAGCACCCAACTTCAAACTTATTGTTAAGTACAGAGATTTCCTCTTTAGACGCGCATCAAGAATGTGGAATGCTTAACTTGGCTCTATGTTTTCCTTCCATTTCAATATTCCACCGGTAACTCCTTTTTAATACTTCTATTTTTTCCTAACGATCGCACTGTGTTTAACTTTAATGAGAGTAGTCAGCTGTATCAGTCCTTTAGTGCGCGTTAAATTAAAGCAACAAACATTTGCTAGCGACCATGCAAATGGTACTTAAAAACTTTGGCCAACTTTAGACGACTGTCTAACGTGGACAATGTGTTCAAAATATGTTGTGGTCTAATAGCTGCTTTTCTAAGACACAAGAGTTGGTGAATTAGGTGATATTTATTTTATAAAATAAAGCGTATTTCCACTTACTTATAAATACGACTGTTATTTTTTAAATGGCTGAAATTTAAAAACTCAGCAAACTTCCAGCTGTATCATTCAAAATTTTAGTCGACATGCATAAATTTATAATTTGAGTTTGGAAACTTGGATCTAGTTAGTAAAAGTGATTTAATTTGTGTTTGTTTCCTTGACTTTTTTTTGATTTATGATTTCCATACATCAGTAAACAAAGTTTGTTTTCCACAATTTAGAATTCGTTAGCTTTAAAAATTTAAAACATTATCCGCACAGCCACGAAAAAAAATGTCCAAACATTATTACGTGATCTGAAATCAAACACATTTAAAGTTTATCCACGACTTTTTGCTACTTTCGAATAAATTTTAAGTTGGGGTTTTTGGGTTTTATGATGTTTTTGGTATTTAAAGAAAGAAATTTAAAAGTTTAGAAAAATCTCTTAAAACGTAGATGAGTAGAGTACCTATACATTCAAATTTTGCAATAAGAAAAAGTTATAAGATATTTTCTTCAGTTAAAACAAAAAATATCGTTCAGAGTTTTTTTTTATGTAGGTAGTGAAGTAGGTACTTGCGAGTAACTACTTTACCTTTTGAAATGAAATGCTTCAAAAATGTTTCCTTTCGAATTCAATCTTCTCTTGAGTTTTGGTTAAAAAATTAATAATTGATTTTGCCGAAATAAATTATTTTCCTAAAACCTTTAATTTTGATTTGTTATGTTATATTATCAACAAATTAATATTCCATCATATTTTGAGGTTAAATACACATCAAATTATGTCATATTTTGTTATATGTAGGTACCTGGAAAAAAATGAGTTTTCATTAGGTTGAGCAACGACACGTGCAGTCGACGTTTTCTGAGGTCAACCCAGTAAACCCCACAAATAAGGTGTTGATCCGCAGTTATTAAGGTCTAATGGTTGAAAACGTTAGGAATAAAAAAATAAATAAAAAAAAGCTATGGAACATCGGCTCTAGAATAAAGTATACTCTGCACAGTACAATTTTTATTCAAAATCCATTAATTAATTTTATTAAGTTTAAAAGCTCCTTAAAAAAATATAGTGGGATCAAATTTAAAAAAAGTAACGGACATTGGAACAAATTGTTGGCATTTATTTTCCCATACCATTGATACCTATCAATATCACCGATCTGTAGCTACATGTTTCAGACCTGTTTTTTAACATAACCTCTTCCTGCAAAAGGTTTTTTTTTTCACTTTTGGGTCAGAAAACGTCTCAACTCTTACTGTGATGAAGGAATTGTGCAGTAGGATTAAGAAATCGAAACCTTCGAGAAGTACATCTTTCTAGAGCTTGCTTATGGCTGTTATTATGAGTGACCTGCTATTTCGTTTAAAAATACACATGTCGATTACAGAATTCGCAAAACTCGATCCGCAATGATTGACAAGTGTAGTGTTCTCTTTTCTTTTCACGATAAATGAATAGGTTGGAAACAGAGCTCTACACTGCGGATCGAGTTGGGCGGATTTTGTAATCGACATGACTAAATTATTGAAAAGCTCTCAATACGGTCTTTATTTGACTTTAGAAAATGTCGACCTTCCTGGTTTTATATTCTTCTATTTCTGAATCCATTGCACGTAGAAACATAGGTGTCTTTACAGGTAGTGTGTTTGGTTTTACATGGCACTATCAGCTTAATTCTTCATGCTTTAAAGACAGTGTTTTTGACGTACATTATGTAATTTTTCAATTTTTGATTTATTTTACAAAATTTCTCTTTTCTCTATCAGTGTAGTGTAATATCAATATAGCAAAATATTTTGCTATAGGCATCCTTGAGACGACTATCATCTTCAAATAGTATTAGCAACCATGATTAATATCGCCGGAGTAGTGAGCATCGTGCTCTTTTACTTACTCATCCTTGGTGTAGGTATCTGGGCTGGACGGAAAAAGGAAGCTGGCAATGATTCCGAAGAAGAAGTTATGCTTGCAGGAAGATCGATTGGATTATTTGTTGGTATATTCACAATGACAGGTGAGATATGAAATATTATATACACTTGTTTGTATGAGTAATCTTCTGGGGATTTTTACAGCAACTTGGGTTGGCGGAGGTTATATAAATGGAACAGCTGAAGCCATCTACACACAAGGACTGGTATGG
Organism: Syrphus vitripennis; assembly: GCA_958431115.1. Lineage (NCBI taxonomy): Eukaryota > Metazoa > Arthropoda > Insecta > Diptera > Syrphidae > Syrphus > Syrphus vitripennis. The sequence continues at coordinate 14,812,076 of OY288108.1, read as the reverse complement.
TGTCAAGCACCATTCGGTTATGCACTCAGTTTGGTTTTTGGTATGAATAAAAAAAAAAACTTTTCCTTTCCGGTTGTGGTTGAATTTTATTTATGTTTCTCTTGCAGGTGGTATCTTCTTTGCGAATCCCATGCGGAAGCAGGGTTATATTACAATGCTTGATCCTTTGCAAGATGCATTTGGTGAGAGGATGGGTGGTTTGCTGTTTTTACCAGCACTGTGCGGTGAAGTGTTCTGGGCTGCTGGTATTCTAGCTGCTCTGGGTAGGTCGAGATTAACTTTGATAGTTCATTCGTGTGTGTTATTTTCTGTGTTGCTTAAACAGGTGCAACGTTATCAGTTATCATCGATATGGATCACCGAACTTCAGTGGTCCTGTCATCGTGCATTGCTGTCTTTTACACACTCTTCGGTGGATTATATTCCGTGGCATATACGGATGTTATTCAATTGTTCTGCATCTTTATTGGCTTGTGGATGTGTATTCCTTTTGCATGGGCAAATGATCATGTTAAGAGCTTATCATCAATGGATGTCGATTGGATTGGATCTGTTGCACCTGAAATGAAATGGTTCTATATAGACTATGGATTATTATTAGTATTTGGCGGAATTCCATGGCAGGTAAATAAACATTTAAATAATTTGAACTTTTATTAATTCCTTAGATTTTGAACTTTTTTTTTCATAAGCTTTTCTAATGCATACTTATCTGCAGGTCTATTTCCAACGAGTATTATCGAGTAAGACTGCTGGCCGAGCACAAATTTTATCCTATGTTGCCGCATTTGGTTGTATCTTAATGGCCATCCCACCGGTTCTAATTGGAGCAATTGCAAAGTCAACTGGTAAATGATAAATTTCCCATAAATACTAAAACATGAAAAATCCAATTTCATTTTTGTTCTTAAAAATCAATATCAATCAATCCATCTTTAAAAGCTTGGAACGAAACTGACTATAAGGGTCCATACCCACTGACTGTTGACCAGACCAGTATGATACTTCCTATGGTGCTGCAATACTTGACACCTGATTTTGTGTCCTTTTTCGGACTTGGGGCTGTCTCTGCGGCTGTGATGTCCTCCGCTGATTCCTCCGTTCTATCGGCATCGTCAATGTTTGCCCGCAATGTGTACAAAATGGTTTTCCGTCAAAATGCATCCGAAATGGAAATCATTTGGGTTATGAGAGTTGGTATTCTTGTTGTTGGTGTAATGTCGACTGTAATGGCTCTAACGATTCCTTCAATTTATGGACTATGGTATTTTTGATTCAAGATACATATTGACAAGTTTGTAATGAGAATGGTTTTTTTTTTTTTTCTTTAGGTCAATGTGTTCCGATCTGGTTTACGTCATTCTATTCCCACAATTGCTAATGGTGGTACATTTTAAGCACCACTGCAACACTTATGGCAGTTTAGCAGCATATTTGGTGGCCTTCTTTCTGCGACTGTCTGGTGGAGAACCCTTGATGGGTCTTGATGCCTTCGTCTATTATCCTGGATATGATGAAGATACTAAAACTCAATTGTTTCCCTTTCGAACGATGGCAATGCTTATGAGTCTTTGCACATTGGTTTTTGTATCCTGGTGGACAAAGTATGTACCTTAACAATTGATTTTATTGAATTATGGTAGCTTAGGTTATTGTATGCCTTTTTTTTTTGTTTTTAATTCAGAATGATGTTTGAATCTGGGAAATTGCCACCAAATTATGATTATTTCAAATGTGTGGTGAATATTCCTGAGGACATTGTTAGAGTGGGTGAGCCATCAGAGGCTGGCGAGCAGGTAATGATGCTGAGATCTTATTATAATTAAATTATAATTGTTAAGTTTCAAAGCTATGAATTGGATATTTTATTTATTAATAATTAGTTTTACAATAAAGTTGCAATAGTTTCAAAATAAAAAAAAAAAACATTTTTATTTTGCTTATAATTTATATAACTCAGTTGAAAACAGTTCATCTCTTGAATGCTGATGATTTGCTTTGTTTTACAAAAAATTAATTTAATTAAAATATTTTTATTTGAATGTTTATTACAAATAAAACGAAAATAATAATTATGTTGATATTATCCCTGCATGAAATTTAAGTTCTATAAAAAAAATATACACATGTACATAAAGTGAATACCTACTTCAACTTTGAAATAAGGGAACATTTATTTTTTTATTTTGCTTTTTCATTTGGAGACAGAAAGGAAATATATTTAAAATACATTTTCTTTTTATAAATATTTTAGAATGTGAAATTCCCAAAGCTTTTGCATAACAGGCTATGGTTTCATAAAGTATTGTATCCTGGAAGCCTTTAATTAGGAGTCGTATACACATTCTTTTTTCGTAAATAAATGATTCTTTTAACAAAAAGTAGTTGTTAAATTGAAAGTTTTATTAAGAAATAAAATTGTTGTCCACCCATTATTAACTAGCAATGAATATGAGCATTATTTTGATTTTTGAACAAAGGGTGTGTTTTACTAGGAAACATGTAGCACGCCAGAATAAAATTTCTCTCTGTACAGAGAACAACAAAGAAGAAATAAATCAGCAAAATACGGATTCCTTAATGTTTCTCTGGAGACATTTTAGCTTAGTATTAGCTATAGGCCAGAGGCGCGGTCAAGGAACTAATATTTTAAGACGTACTCTTTTCTAATCGTTGAGTTTTCCTAAAGTTCTGGGGCCAGAACTATAAACTGTAATTAAACTATGAACTTTAATTAAACAGCGTAAAATCCCTAGTTATAATAGGTACATACATCTTTCAATATTATCAAAACAATTCTGTAGAAACGCCATTGCACGAAATTAGTAAACTCTATACTTGGCGATTTTTCAAGTAAGATTTTGAAGCGAATACTTCTTCGATCATAACCAATAATGCGTGTTCAAATAGAAACGATCGTTTTCTACAAAATCATTCAAAACAAAATTAATTATTTTCTCATTGCTTGGCAAAACCAAAAAAAAAAACTGTGAGATTTCGATAATACTAGCATTCAATCATTTTAGCAAACTTGGGTTTTTCTCTTGGTTTTGAAGAAAAATTAAAAAACAATTTTTAAAACTTTTCACACAGCCGAACATTGATTTTCTATTTCCCAACGTTTTGGTGGTTGATCTAAAAAAAAAATGACTTCAAATGGAAAACAATTTATTAGAAAGGATTACACGTACCTACACTCCATAGCATTTTTAATAAGCAAAAACTCCATTCTTTATTTAATTTTTGGACTCAAAACTAAAAAAATTATAGCAGGAAGTTGTAGGATTTTGGGTGTTGAAAGTCTTTTGACTTGGACATAAAGATCAACAGTTTAGTATAAGCAAAGGATGGAATTAATAACCCCTGCATTAAGTTAACTTATTTACAGAATCTTAAAATTTTTCAACTATAAGATTTGCAGCTCTCTGCGAAGGCTTGTTGGAACGAAATCTAAATTCTGCAATATTTCGTCATTTGCGGACACAGATCAGCTCATATGAATGGCATTTTATTTTCACAAAATGACTTGGACTGCAAAAGAATAGTCATCAGCACTACTTAATTTTTTTTGCTTGTTACATCAAAATGCTTAAATTTGAATATAATTATGTCGACTAAATTATGAAGTAAATTGACTAAAACCAGTACTGAAGACTTTTAATTGACTAAAAAAATAATTTTTATTCAATTAATGTGATGAGTTTTTTTTACACGGTCACTTGTATTCAATTTTCAAGTTAAATTGATTCGAGACTACAGATTACATTACCAAATGACTGAGATTCTTCACATGATACATTTTTATCACATCCAAAAAAATTATGAAGAAAAACTTCAAAAGAGAAAACTAGTACATTCAAATACTATAGTGTGTAATATATTTAAAGAGAATAATACTGCACACATCGAGAATCGTCTCCTAGAACATAATCCTAAAACGAATCCTGATTAGATTAACACGATGTTATAATTTTGTTAATAAGCATTATTTCTCGTCATAAAGTCGGTATTGAAATTTAAATTATTTGATTAAAAAAATTTATTTATCCTTAGCTATATTTTTATGCATGATGAAATGGCTTTTTTCTTTAAAATCATCTCTAAAGCTGAACAAACTTTGTTTGTATCAAAAAAAAAGAATTAAATTAAAATTTTTATAAAAAACAACAAAAATAGCTTTCTGTGATGGCGGGTCCACTGGCACGTTCTTATGGTGCTGCCACAATGGTTGGAAAAGACGAACGAAATGGCCGAATAAATCCAGCAATGGAAGCAGATGATGATTTGCCCGTTGCTGAAGCGCAACGTCAATTTCAATTATCAATGGGAGGCGGCGGCGGTGGAGGCCAACCAGGAATAGCTGTGCCAACTGCTGAAGACAATACGTCCTTCTAATACAGAGATATATAACTATAAATTGAAAAAAAAAACACCACATCATTAGCCACTAAACTACTATAGACGTAAATATTATACAACCAGATTATTACTAAACTCATAAAAAGAAGAAATAAAATTAAACAATAGTTATTATTTTTATAAATATACTCAAAAATCTATATATTTTTTTTTATATAATTAAGTTAAAAATTTAAAGTGATATTATTGTAGAATTATTTCAAATTAATTTTTTTTTTATTTATTGTTTTTTTGTGAATCAATATTGTTGGAAAGATGTTAAGTGCTCAGGTATATTTATTGATGGGATACATAAATTTACTAATTGTTTATTATTATATATATATTTAGTACAAAATAGTTTAATATGCCTATACAAAAAAAAATTTAAACTGTAAAAACTTTAATTTTTTTTTTTAAATACAATTTTCATTAGATATTTTGTTTAAAATTTATTTTTATAGTTCAATAAACGAAGTATTATACCTTAAAAAAAAACTACACTAAACTTACTATTATGAATGTAAAAAAAATCAAAAGACATATCTGCAATACTAGAAACAAAACAAAAAAAAAAAAAACGAAACAAGCCACTGCAACTGAACATATCACTGTGAATACTAAATTTATTGTTTTAATTTTAGGGTTAAATTTAACCTTTAAAATCAAACAAACACAGGATTTATAATGAAAAAAAAAATTAAACTATAATGTGTAAGAAAATTAAAAAACCAGCATTTTAAAACAAAAATAAACATAGTTGTACCTTGTACCTACCCAAAATTAGATTAGACTGCAAAGTAAAATTATTCGTGAACTTTTTCAATATTCTTTTGATTTTCGATTTCATAATTCAAATAAAATCAAAACAAATGCACATGCTCATATCATCATCAATTTAAAATTTAATCAAAAATCAGCGCATTTTTCAGTGATCTTATAGATTCCTGCGTTCTCAGAATCTGAAACAATTTCAATTTGATTTTTGTTTTGATAAAGATAAAATAGTTTTAGTGCCAAAAAAACTGAGATTTTAATCAATCCATCTCTTTAAAATCGGCCCTAAGGTTACTTTGACTATTTGTCGTAGAATCGTATTCAGATTTCGACTCTAATTAACGACTAATTAACCTAAATAATTCATCTAACTACTTTTCCATCGGTGAATGTTGTTTCTTTAACTTAAAACTTATGTGAAATGTGGACCCTAAAACAGACAAAAAATTATATTTTTGGTTTTGAATGAGTTTACTTTTTTTTTTTTTTAAATATTCATTTAAAGATTTAGTATTTTTATCGAAAAAAAAAGAAAATACATTTGGAATATAAGAAAAAAAAATAAGATGCATTTTAACATGCGACGCGACGTAGGTTATAGTAAGGGCGGTAATTATCGAGCGCTCATAACGTTAAAAGGTTTAAAAACTTATCCAATAATCTATAATTTTTTAAGTGCTTATAAGACTTATGATTGCTAATGACCACCCTTAAAAAATCTGTTCAAAAAGTTTCGAAATAAACTAAAAACATCAAAGATAAGCCTCATAAACTTTAAAGCATTCCATAAATATCGCCCTTAATGTCAAAAGAGATCACAAATTTTATTTTTTAAGCATAAATTATAAACAAGGACAAAAATGCTACACAAAATTAAATTAGATTTTTAAAAATAAAACAAATACATATCACTAATTGTGTCCTTCCTTAAAAAACAAAAAAATAAAAAAAATAAACAATGCAATATATCACATAAAGAAAAATGGATTCTTTGCTAAATAATACAAAAATAACGAAACATATCATTTAAATGTGAATAATTATATAGAATATGTAGATAAGTATATAAATATAAATAAATGTAAAATAAAATATAAATCCTGTTATACAAAATGAATTGAACTAAATATAATTAATTAAATGTACCTATAGTGTAAAAATAAAACAAACAAAAAATATAATCTCTTAAGATTAAAAAAAATATTAGATGTTATAAGAAAATAGTGAAATTATATTATATTATACAAACATTTTAAAAAATAAAACAGAGTAGTACCTACATAAACCTTAATACCAAAAAAAAATAAATAAAATAAAACAATACAAATGAAATTTGAAAAATAAATGTTGCAAAATGACAGTGTTAAAAAAAAAATAAATACCTAAATATTTACGAATCCAGTCAGTTATTTTCGATTCTATATAAAAATATACAAAATTATTCTAAAACTGTTACAGAGTTTTTATCAAAAACAAATTATTGTTGTTAAATTGTGTTTCATTTTATTTTAAGTTTTTAAATACATAATATATTTATTCTATACTTCAAGTATGTAATTTAACTCTTGATGTAATACTGCGTTATTTTAAAATTTAAAATTAAATATTGGTGTTAAAAATGGTGTTACTTTAATGTTCTATGTAATTAACAAAAAAAAAACTGTATTATGTAATATAATAAAATTAAATAAGTTGTGTTTTTATTGTTATTTTTACCATATTGCTTATACCTATTTTAATACAGTATTGAAATTTATTATAAACGTAACGAAAATATACAAAAAACCACCCTATTTGTTTGACAATTAAAAAGAAAAAATAAAACATAAGTACATTTGTGCAAATATATTATCAAAAGCGAAGAAAAAATTAAAAAAGAAAAAAAAAAACATGAAAGTAAATAAAGAGAAAAATTATATATTGGTTTCCTTGTTGATGCAATTTTGTCTTTTAAATATCTTCATTGAGCAAATTAGATTGAATGGTTAATTGTTATGAATGTTTTGAAATTTATTTTTTTCTACGAGTATAAGAACCAGAGGTAAGCTAGAAATGATCATTGATGTTTAGGTCAGAATTTGAAAAAAAAAAACATCTGTTCAATCAAATTTATGAAAGAATTTTGCTTCGTGTAATCAGTCAAAACATTGAATTCAATAATTTTAATAATAAACTTTTAGACTCGAAAAATTACAGAGAGTAAAATATAATTTTTAGAATATTATGATTTCCTGAATTGTAGACACTTTTCAAATGGTAAAATTGTGAGAAAAATGATTTTTACTGTAAGAGTCTTCTAGATCGTTGTTTCAAGTAAGATTGTGAAGCATTTACTTGTCAATGGATAGAAGAAAAATGGAACATATATTTCTACAATGCAAAACTAGTCTAAGTCCAAAATTGCGAAATTTTCACTTTTATCGTAAGAAAAAAAGCTAGTTCGATTATGCGCGTGTCTGTTTTATGACAGTGGTCCTAAAAATAGTTTAAAAATGTTTCATAAAATAGTTTAGGAGTGAACACACAAGTTTTAAAACCGCTCTACAGAAAAATTTTGACAAAAATTCAATAATTTAATTTTGAAACATTTGGAGAAAATTTTAACGCATTTTTGGCAGTCAATTTACTATACAGAATTATATTTTTGTCGAGAATATTGTTTTTAAGTTTTTATAAAACGCTTTACAAACCGCTTTTTTAGTAGCATTCCATAAAAGAATTCTGTATAAATCCTGCTTTTAAATTATTCTGTATTAAAAATTTCTTTGAATCCCGAATTTTTTATTTAAAAATTCTAAAAACTATAAAGTAAACAAAAATTTTGGAATTTTGCATTTCAAAATTGAAATTCTGTAAATGGTCTGTTCGGTCTGAATTTCAATAAATGCTGAGCATGGGTCGCCATGACAAAGTAGAAATAGTGCTTGACTTCTAACTTAGATGTGTTGGTTCGATTTCAGCCTAGACGCTGAATCCCTCAACTGGATCAAAACCTAAATTCTCAATCCACTGTGCCAACAAAAATCTATCCTATCTTTCTAATCCTTCTAACATTACCTATTTTATAAGAAACTAGGTCATAATGGCATACAAATGTCATCCCTTTCCGCTTACACCTAGCGATGCATGATGAAGCCACAAAATCACCAAATTTAATTCATTGTGTGATTCATCCATTTAGATTTTTAGAAAACCAGAAATCAACGAATAAAATCAGCTCCTAGCAATTTTGGCTCGATCGTTTATGGCCAGCGTATGAACACGTATCTTTAAAATTATTTTGTTCGAAGAATACGGCTGGTACTGCCATGCAAAAAGAAGACGCCCTGTTGAACCCAATTGTTCAAAAGGCGTTACATCGCCGGGAAAATAGGGACGCAACGGCATCTACATTTAGTTGGCCTCAGACATGGAAAAACCCAAATTTGGAAGGCCTCCTTGCCGATTTTTCTGGGTTCAACCCGGCCAATAGGCGGAGCCATAAGGTGAAGCAGTGGTCTATCTTCCAGTCCAGATCCCTCTTTACAAAAAAGGTAAAAGTATACGAAGAAGAAAAATATCCAAGTAATTTTTTTGATACATATTTTTTTTTTAACTTTTGGCATCTGAAAATGCTACTCGTGTGGGATTACTCATTTATCCGGTAACTAACACTTATTGAAGACCCTTAAACAAGTGAGTCGATTTTGTCAATAGCTTCTTTGTTGAATTTGGGGCATCTCATAGAAAATGCTGAAGATCATTACAAATATTCGTTTATTTTGTTTTACTTAACATTTCCCTAATGGCAAACAAAAAAAAAAAAAAAAACACAATATACCGATTGCACAATTGCATATAAACGACCTAGAATGTCAGTATTAATGATGAACTCAAAGTTACGACGAGCAGTTTCTTCTCAAAACCACCGCCACCGTCATCGTCAAAAGTCAGCACACCAGTGCATATCATAAAGTCATAATAATTGATGTAATTATAATCGTCGAGATTAACTAATAATCTATGATTGTTCGCTTTGTTCTGTTCCAGCTCAGAGAGCAGAGCACTGAATCTTATCTACAACTAAAATTCAAAGCGAGCGTCTTCATCTTTCGGAAGTTGCAACTTACTCGTACATACATTTGTTGTTGAACGAACGGTCTTCATCCAAAACATGGCAACAAAATTCCAACAAAATCATAATAATGGGAATGCTATTGACACAAGAATCTGTCAGATATAAAGTACGTCATGCAGGTAATAATCTGCATGTAGCCATTCGTTTGTATTTTTATTAATTATTTCGATATTCAGATATGAGTTATGTGATGGGAAGCAGATGCAGATATCTTCTTTTTAATGCAATCAGATTAATTTTGCAAATCTGCGGAAGAGGTCAGCAGTGGATTTTTGTGTTTTTTTTTTTTTTTGCGGTTAACAGAATTATATTTTTTTTATTTTGCAAAATCCTAGGACACATGGTTGAGTGCTTTAAAATGTTGCACAATGAATGTAGAGGAATATAATGTTGCCTCGCATTGCGATGACGAATGTGTCAATTAGTTTTGACCGCTAGGGCTCTTCACATTGCGAAAATACACTAGTTTTACTTTTTCTACAGATATATTTAATTTGTTAGCCAGAGCCAAATGATTGGTCGTCAATTAATGCAACAATGGTCTAGGTCAGGAGTTTTGTTAAAATATAGTTTTTCTTATAGTAATTATAAATGCGAGGACAGTAATATTTATGAGTTCTGTCGATAGCCATTTATCTTGTTTTATGCAAAAAAAAAAAATTATTTTGCCGCAGTTTGTAATAAGTAAAAAAACAAACAGGTAATTATGGCACCCAGTTGTTGAGTTTGCGGAGGTGGTGCTTAATAATCTAATTTCATAACACTAAAAGTTAAGCAAACCACTAATTTACTGCTCTCTATTAATTTTTTTTGGTGCTGTTGAAATTTAAATGCTCATAAGCATTGACCCGAAAATTATTTTAATAAGTGGGTAAATGCAAAAAAAAATTGATTCTGAGATTTAAAATTTAAAAATTGTATGAAGCCATTCCTTTTTACTAGTGATTATAGATTACAAAATACAAAATTAGTATTGGGATTTGAAACAAATAAACGCCCACGTTCTTTGAAAAAAATCATTTGCTAATACATTCTCTTACAAGCTGAAACAATCATTCATAATTTTGGCTACTCAAATGATAACAAAATAGAAATTTTATATTGAAGATCACTTAGAGAATTTTTGAAATTCTGATTTAATGGATTCGGATTGGATTGGATAGAATTGAAAAAAAGGGTTGATGTATTTTCTAAGCAAACATTTAGAGAAGAGGTGGTTGAAATTCTTGTTACAAAATTCTGTTTTATTTATTCTTTTTAAATTCTTCGTGATCAAAATTTAAAAAAATCTTTACACTCTAAATTTTTTATATCGAGGCAAATTGTTAGTTTCAAAATTCTTTATGTACAAAGTTATAAATTTTGAAACTTTGGGTGCGAGTTTTCGAACATTTAAATTCTTTCTTAGAAAAATTACCGTTTCCTGTAAGAACTACCTTTCAGGTTATTAGAGATCAACAATGCAAGGACACATATCAAATTTAGAAAATTATACACACTTAAAAAGGAAAGGAAAGTTTCTAAGATTTGTTGAGTCAAAAAAAAAATAAGGAATCAGTTTTTTTTTTATGTTTTTTTTTGATGTTTTTTTTAGTTACTTTTGATGTCCCAATTTCTTGAATATCAGTCTTAACGAAAAATAATTGAAAATTGGTCAGTCGAAAAACTTAAAAAGTGATTTTTTCGCTTCATTTTCGACTTATAAGGTTTTTATAATATCAACTTTTTTCTTTGACAAGCTTTAACTTTGCACAACTTAAAGCTATTTTTGTTTTTTTTTTCATTTAAACAAGATACAATTTTTTCATGTGTGGATAACGATTTTTCAGCAATTTATTATCAAACACTTTTTTTAACCATTTTTTTTTGACTCAGCACACAAAGTAATCAAACCTAAGTTGGCTTCTTATAAAGTACTCTAACGATAGCAAAAAACAAATTACAAAACATCAGAAGGCATCTTTATTTTTGAACTCGAACTTAAGGTTAAAATTTTAATAAAATATAAATTTAGTAGGTATAGGTATTTGCAAATGCCTTCGTGCATAATCAAAAGAGGCTACTCGCAATATGCTTCTTTCTAAAAGGTTAACAAACACAAAGTGCACACATTTTTATTGATAAAAATACCACGTCATTATGAAAATCACAATATTAAGACATTGGTAAGAAATTTCAACCAAAAAAAGATAAGAAAATTGATGTGTAATTTTTATGTGTACCCACTTGTTTGACATTTATCACTCTGATGTTCAATATTCCATCAAAGCGATCAAAATTTTGGCACCAGTAACCACCCATTAATAACCACATAACACTCCATTTGCAAATCAAATTTCTACATTGCAATAAAAAGAGCATATTTGCACTTTCATTCCTCCCATCAATCTTCAACTTAACAAAAAGCAAATAACTTATAAACTAGTTGCTGTAATTTATTATAAAAAAAAGTAAAAGTAAATAGAAATAGAAATATATTTTAAAGCTTAAACTAATTTTGAGACTAGAAATTTTAATCAGAGGTCAATAACTGATTCTTTAGTTTCAAGTGACTACAGCTTATTTGAAGTAAGTTTAAAGTTGATTGTAAAATAATGATCTCTAGACAAATTGTAGGTTTCCTAAGGGACTTTTACCAAATTGTCATTGGACCAACATCAACATGTCATTGGACTTTGACATTTGTGATTTTCTTATTGTGAATTATAAAAAAAAATTCTTTAATAGCGAGCGTATCATAGCTGCCATTGTGCCAAAGTGAGAAATTTGACGTTTGTTTGTGAATTGTATGTCAATATTTCGTTAAATTTAACTGTTTATCTAAGCTTAGACCAAAGAACTTGAATCGAATCGTACCTTTTCCTCAAAATATTAAAATATTTTCGTCTGTAAACTGGTGAATTTTCGTCTAAATTGGAATTTATGTACATTACTTATCAATATATAGTTAAAGTTGTTTTCGAAAAAAAAAACTTTATTCATCGATTTTTTCTCTCTAATTATTTTTTTTGTAATTTAAAATGGGTCAGTTTAACAACCACGAGTAACAACTTTGAATATCCACAACTGTCGCCATTTCGTGACAATGCACGACACATACATACTTTGATTGCAGAGTGTATTCAACCCAAACAAACTGGGTGCATCAATGTCAAACCAATTTCCATACCATCTTTTGATCTTCGGTCCCGGTAATCGTGGTGGATTGCCGCCTTAAAGCTTTAGACACCATCGTTTGAAAGCTGACTTTGAAATTTGAAATGCGCGCTCGCGTGTATGTTTCTTTGTTGCGAGCGCCGCCGCTTGTAATTGGCGTTGGAATATTTGCAAGTAAAACCACGAATTACAGCTTATAGCACCTAGTTTTCTTATTGAACTACGGCGCGGCGCGGCGCGCGGTGTGGCGGCGGCAGTTTGGTGGCGATGACACGTTGCGCGCCATTCCAAATACCTAATTGTTGTACCCATAGGCAATTAAACAAGTGTTACATCTTATATGTGGAACCTTAGGGATGGCATGCATCGATAGTTTTGTTTGTTAAGTAAGCAATTTGTATTTCTGCATACTGCATTATTAAAATTATGACACCTTTTAGAAATTATTTCATTATTACAATTAGGTATGTATGTAAATTATGGTATGTGATAATATTTAATTGTGAGGCAGTTTGACATATTTTTTAAGATTCATAGATACAAAACAAAAAAATTATTTATAAAGTTTAAAAAAATTATATTTACTCCGATGGCATTTTCATTACATATAACTATCTTACCACATCTTCACCCAACTGCCTGTCTCGTTGTATGGGCAAAACAGTTCGTAAAACAAAACAGTTTACTACGGAAATGTATAAATTTTCGCTCTAAAACAATTTGTTGAAATCTGAGCACGAGATATTTTATTATATCCATTCGAATGGATTTATGCACAGCCAGTGGGATTTATGAGATTCAAAATGTGGCATCAGCGAATCCCATATTCCTCCCGCCCGGTGCGATGGAGTTCTATACTCTTATGTGGTCGTTCTTTCTCATGAATGTACATCATCATGTATGCATACGTTGCTGCACTATCAGATTGATTCAAGATCCCAAGTCAAATACAAAAGACAGAAGAAGAAAGAAAAATGCCATACAGACATCAGTGTTGAAGCGACATGGTTTCGGAATATTCTGTGCATCGCATTAACAAGTTCCAATAAGAGGCAAACAAAGATTTCTACCCGTACCCACTAACCAAAGCACCATTGTTTTCTCTGAATACCCAGAAGAAAGATTTTTATCTGTGAAATAATACTTGTTGTATTCCAAGGAGAGCACTTCGTAAATTCTTATTTATTTTTATATGCCTTTTAAGTTAATATACATAATATATATACATTGCAAATGAATTGGCCAATTTGATGTTGACATAAGTATTTAACTGAATATAGTTGATGCAGTGAAAAAGAAGTATAAATAAAGATTGAAGAACATAATTTTAAACCTGAAGCAATTTAAATGCACAGTTTTTGAAAAATGTTCATTTTTCGATTGCGGCCTTACATATTTATCTCGTCCTCAAATAACAGTTTTTAGGAAATAAAAATGATTTGAATGTCGTTTTCAATAATAGTTCTTCTCAGCAGTATACCTCATCTATACTTTTTGAGCCAAACAATTGCATTTCTTCCATACGAAAACACCTAAAATTTTAAGCTGAAGTAATGTTTAAATCACTCGAGGCTTTAGTAGGCTTTTTCGCATCCATTATGATGAATCATCATAATGTAATAACTGCTTAACATCTCTAGTGTCTCTCGATTTTTTTACGAATTTAATATATGTATGCTCTCCTATAGTGCCTACTTTCTACATGTTTTTTATTTATCCTCTGAATGGGGAGCGGCCTTAACATTACCTATGTATATCGTCTTAGTTTTTGAATAACTTGAAACAAACTACAAATTCAACAGATATTTTTTCAGCACTTTTTAAGCATTTCTTTTTTTTTTTAATTTTTCAAAATTTAACAACTTTGAAAACCTGGAGTTGTAAATCATATAAGTATGTAGATGTGAAATTTTCAGGATATGTTTAGTTAGAAAATTTTATTTTGGAATGTCGTTTGAAATAGGTGAACATACTGAACATGGCCCAAATTAAAACATTAGTGTAATGTATTTAATTCAATCCAAAAGTCTTGGCGCCAGCCCAATCCATTAGAACCATAGTATCAACATTTTTAAAGAAAATTCGAGAAATAAAGTTTAGAAGTCATAAAATAATCTAGTTTTCAGTTTTTGATTAGGAATTAATAAGAGAACCGAATTCTATAAAAAAATTATATTAAATCTAATAGTTTTGAGAAATTACACTTTAAACTTTTTTTTGTGTTCTTTTTCTAGAATTTTGTGTTTGAAATCATTTTTTCAAAAGCTATGTATAAATTTTATGTTATTTAATAAGTGGCTTATAGTTCAAAGTATTGGCTGTAAAGAAAAGTATTAAAGTGAATTTTAAGTGTTACCGTTATTTTTCAATGATTTTTTTTTCACTTTTAGTACTTATTTCATGAAATTGCGCCTCCCGCCGAAACGGGGAAAGATAGGCCCCCATCCCATAGCAAAATATGTTTCTTTTCGACGCCTCTTCAAAAAACCATTATCAATTTTTGGCGCCAAAGTTATCGTTCCCGTGCCTACTACTTTTTGCAATTCTTAGATTCGTCAATAAACAAATAAAAAAACAAACGAATTATATTTTACACATCTGGTTTTATTCATTGGCAGTGGCAACTTAAATAATTCTTTTATAAAACTTTTATACAAGTAAAAATAAACAAAAAATCAAATAAAATAAAACAAAAACAAAAAATACAAAAACTTAATATTAAAATGAGGAAAGAGACATAAGAACTCTTAAATTAAGAACCTAACAAAATACATCTCAATGTATGTTAAATTTAACACAATAATTGATCCTTTAGATAAGATTATACTGAATATGAATGATGATAGAACTTAAAGAGAGCTTTTGAAGAGAAAATAAATTTTAAACACATAACGGAGGTTTCGTTCAAAGGTTGTTCATAAGGCACTTGTGTGGTGAATTTGGTGAATCCCGTTGATTCTCTACTTCCGATATTTGTAGCCTCCATCCGAAGAATAGCTTTGTGGAATAGTTTCTGGGACCGAACTGGGAGCACCATACGAACTGGAGGGAATTGATGCGGATGGATAGCCACCAGATCCTCCAGTTGAAGGGGCACCATAACTAGACGATGGAGCTGATGGTCCAGGAGCAGATGGTGCTCCATAGCTGCTTGATGGTCCCTGTGGGGCGTCATAACTAGAAGGTCCTGAAGAGTATCCTGAAGCTGGGCCGGAAGCTGGAGCTCCATAGCTTGATGATGGTGGAGACGAGGGCCCAGATGGAGCACCATATGAAGATGAAGGTACGGGACCAGACGCTGGGGCTCCATAGCTGGACGATGGAATAGATGGTGCACCGTAGCTGGAAGACGGAGGTGATGGAGCAGATGGGGCTCCATAGCTAGAAGAGGGTGCGGATGGTGCTCCGTAGCTTGAGGATGGGGGTGATGGAGCTCCATATATTATGGATGGTGCTGGTCCAGTTGGAGCACCATAACTTGCAGAGGGAGCTGATGGAGCACCATAGCTGCTTGAAGGTGGTGATGGTGCACCGTAACTAGATGATGGTCTTGATGGTGAAGGTGCCGAAGCTGATGGGTATCCACCAGACCCGCCAGACCCACCAGATGAGTATCCTCCTGAACCACCTGAAGAGTATCCACCAGAACCTCCAGCTGAAGGAGCGCCATAGCTTGATGATGGTATATTAGCTGTTGGTGCACCATAACTAGATGAAGGAGCTGGTGCAGAAGGAGCTCCATAACTTCCCGATGGAGCACCATAGCTGGAAGATGGAACTGACACTGAAGGTGCACCGTAGCTTGATGATGGCCTTGATGGGGCGGGAGCTGATGGAGCACCATAACTGGATGAAGGCCTTGATGGTACTGAAGGTGCACCGTAGCTCGATGATGGCTTTGATGGTGCAGCTGGGGCTCCATAGCTTGACGATGGGGCGCTGTATCCACCAGAACCACCACCAGATGAATATCCACCAGAGCTTCCACCAGAGGAATATCCACCAGAACTTCCACCAGATGACGAGTATCCACCAGACCCACCACCGGAAGATGCATATCCGCCAGAACCACCACCAGAAGAAGGTGCACCATAAGTGGAGGAGGGTGCTGAACTGTAACTTGGTCCTACAGGAGCGTTATAGCTTGATGATGGAGCAGAAGGAGCACCGTAACTTCCGGATGGTGCTGAAGGAGCACCGTAACTTGATGAAGGAGCAGGGCCTGAAGGCGCACCATAGCTTGAAGAAGGAATTGAGATTGATGGAGCACCGTATGACGAAGATGGTCTGGATGGAGCTGCTGGTGCTCCGTAAGAAGAAGACGGTCTGGGTGCAGATGGAGCACCATAGCTGCTAGATGGACGTGATGGAGCTCCATAGCTTGTAGAGGGCTTTGAAGGTGCTCCATAGCTTGGAGAAGGTGCAGATGGGACTCCATAACTTGTTGATGGTGGCGATACCTTGGGTGGACCATAGTTTCCTGATGGTGGAGATGGTGGTGCACCGTATGAAGATGATGGTCGTTTTGGTGGTCCGTAGCTTGAGGAAGGTCGTTTGGGTGGACCATAGCTGGATGATGGTGGTGAAGCTGGTGGTCCATAGCTAGAAGAAGGCTTTTTTGGTGGGCCATAGTTTGATGAAGGTGGTGCTCCATAGCTGGGAGATGGACGGCTAGGCGCACCATAGCTTGAAGACGGTGGAGAGGCTGGTGGTGCTCCGTAATTTGTTGACGGTCGGCTCACAGTTGGTGCACCATAGCTACCTGAGGGTTTGGATGGAGCACCGTAGCTTGATGAAGGAACCGATGGTGGTGCACCGTAACTACTAGACGGTCTCGATGGTGCACCATAACTTGGTGAGGGTGCTGCAGGTGGAGCACCATAACTACTCGAAGGTCTTGAAGGAGCCCCGTAACTTTGTGATGGTGCTGCTGGCCCCGAAGGAGGTGGTAGATAAGAATTAGTTGGTGCATTGTACCTCGTTGATGGTCTTTGTCCAGAAGTCGGAGGCAGATAGCCATTTGAAGGAGATGGAGGTTCACACACGATCATCCTCATGCAGCATAATGTGATACAAAGTATCTGATGAAAGACACAAAAAAATACACACATGATAGTTTTGTAAAACAAAATTATGAAACAATCGTGGAAACTTACCGCCGACGTCAACCTTATCATCCTCATCGTGATTGAACTAGTTTCTCACAGAATTAAAAACCTGCAACAAAAAGAAAAGAAAAAAAAAAAAAACTAGATGAGATCTATTTATAGTCCAATTAAGAGCCTCCCAACTCCCATCATCAGTCGTATATATACGATGCAATATTGCGTAAGCCCCTCTCTATAGATATAATATATAAATACAGCTGTATAGTAGCGAATCGAAGCGACTAAATTTTTTTACGCATGCGTAACCGCATCCCGTATAATTATATTGCGTTATTTAACGCTTCTCAGCCAAAGTTAATTGATTTCTGATGCTCGACGACGCGATGACGGTAGCATGTTGTGGTGGCAATGCGCGCACAATTTAACTGTCATTTTGTGCTCCCCGAGGAAGATGCGACCGACCAAGACATGAAGTGAAATTGACTTCCAAAGTTGCAAACAGGCAGACTCTTCTTCACTATTCTCCATTCAACTTATTTTAGTTTTGTTTGTGTTTTTATTTTTGCAAACAAAAGCGAAAGTAGGTTCAGAGTATAAAAATACTTAAGTACGAGTTGAGACAGTAAGCCAGACCTAGGTTTGTTTGTGTTTTTTTTTTGAATGTCTGTAAACGTTACAAGTTCGGGCATCCGCCAGAGGAAACTCCATTTTTTAAGGTATTTTTTTTGTTGCAAGTCGTGATTCAGACACCCACAAGTCGTGTGATTGGTTTTATTTGTATTCATAATAGATTCATTTCCAGGATAATGTAGTAAATAGGTATTTTGACATATTCAATGAAAAGTGAAATCGATTTTTCCCTTTTATCAATCAATACCGCGATAGTAATACTCAATACTTTTGGAGAAAAAAAAAACAATCGTGACATTGAATTTGCTCCAAATGATTATGTTGAATGAAATTTGAATGGATGAATTAATTGGGAATATTCACTCATACATACGTGATACAATATCATAAAGATAGCTTCGTTTAAAAAAAAACAGCTAACACAAAAATGAATTTGTAGATTTGAAACGTATAGGGTTAGTAGTAATGTTTAAAAGAGGAAAAAAGTTCATGAATTAAATTTTTTTTTGTGATATAGATTTCTCCATGGAAAAATGCAAAACTTCAAACTCTAAACGTCGCGTAGTCTTACGTAAATTATTTATGCATAAGATGACATGTTTTTGAAGATTAATCTATAAAATAAAAACAGATGAATGTAAATAACACCTTTTAACTATGTACGAGTATGTAAACAAACTACTCGTGAATTCAAACATTTTTCTTTGATTTAACCTTTGACCTCTTTCAGTTTTCCGCCACATCAGCTCTTACTTTTTTTAGATATTTATTTTTAAAAATTTGCAAGAATTTGTGGTATTTTAAAAATGAAAATTATTTGTAATATTGACTACTCTGATAAATCCATTGCTGAAATTTTTATTACGTAAATCTTGAGACATTTGCCGATTTTCAATGTTTTTTTTGAGAGAATTTTTGTGAAGAGAATTTAACTGAATTTTTAATGATTTGTTTCAAAAATAAAAAAACCGCAAAAGAAATGAAAAAAAAGACTGCAGTTTTTTCAACTCTGATATGCTTATGTTTCTCATTCGACATATAGGTAGATAGAATTAAGAATGTTTTATCTTTATCGATGTCAAAAGAAAGAACTTCTTTAGAAAATTTAGAACTCAACAATTTTTAAGGCCATATGAATCAGAAATTTTCTTACTCGTATATTTTTATATTTTTTATTTCTGTTTGCCGATTGTGATTCATGAATTCAAGTAATACGATGGGGGAATATGCAAATTCGTATTCGTCTACTCTAGAAAACTTCAATGAAGCAACAATGAAGTCTATCACAATTTTTTGTATAATCGTGTTGCACTTGCTCTGTATCATTATAGTTTTCAAAAAACCTTGAAATTTAGCCATCAGGGGGCTAATTATTTTTCTTTTGCTTCAACTCTAAACCTTCCTAGTCAGCCAATAAAATTGAAGATAATTGGACTTCAACTTGACCAATTTCAATAAAAATAAAATTGTAACCGCAAAAAACTATCTTTGTCTGAGCTATGGTGAGGCCTTATCATACCGCAACGCATGTTGCACAAGAAATTAAGTTCAATGCATATTGAACTTAAAATTCAAATACCTCGAAAAGAAAACCCATCAATATTCTGGGAGTTACATCTTCAAGTTACATGTGTAAAAAATGTGTGTTTAATTTTATGAGGTTTGACGCGTCACGTCTACTGATAGAGTGTATCTAAATTTCTGCTTCCCTAGCACCTGAATTTATGGATATACTCCTCAGTCAAAAGTGCAAGTGCATGTCATGTCCATTAGTTTGTTACGAACACGAAGTATTTTTTTTTGCTGCCCACATTGATGATGTACCTATCATAATTTCTGACTTAATGAGCTTTGTGAGGGTCTTAGTTGTCTTCCTCTCCATATCAGTTCATGTCATGGTACAAAGTCATTAGAAGCAGAAAAAAAAAAATATGATGCGGCAAGGTATAATGCTGTCATAAAAGGTACAGCTGTCAATTCCTCATCTTCATCTTGAGATGTTACTTAATAAGTTCCGATATAAAATGTATTTTATCTTATGGATGAACATAAGATTTCCGCTATGTTGTGCATTGAAGTTGGAGTTTTTTTTTTGTCTATATTTCCTACCAATATACATAATGTAGGTATTTGTATACACTTTCCAACGTCATCGCCGCGCCGCCGCCATTGCCGAATAAATTTGAGTAATGTTGCAATCGCGCGCTTTGAGATGTTTTTATTTTTCTTCGAAACATCATTTTATAATAAGACAATTCATAACAATGTCATGTCGTGCGGAAAAAAAACGTATACTTTCCCATCCTTTTCTTTCCCTAGTAAGATTTTTTTTGTGATTTAACTTTTCATTCATAGGTTTTTCTCTAAGCATCTTAGCATAAGGGCAAAGTTATGCATTCGTGAAATAATTGAGCAAAAGATGATGGATACATTTATGGTTGATAAACACGAACCAGGGAAGATTCAAGACCATCTAAACAATGAAGACATAGTTGTTAAGAAAATGGAAGAAATTATTACAACTTGTCACTCCAGGGCAATAGATTGGCAAAATATTGATTGCGTGACCCTATTTCTTACTATACTCAAGATTTAGCTACATTGGCGAGTAAAATGAGATGACTCACCTTACTCGGCGACTCATCTCACTTCATTCGCAAAAGCAATTTAGCAGTTTAGAAGTGGGTTAGTCCGAATTCATGTTCAAACACTTGAAAGGCTAGGGTGAGAAATGAAAACAACGACAACGTGACTCATCTCACTCATTTGAATTACCTAATTCTCGACATTGGATTAACAGAGCTAGCTGATCCCGCAAGCTGAACTATTCACAGCTAAGTCCACAAAACTATTTTCTAGAGAAGGATGCATGAAGATGAAGCCTTAAAAAGCTGGAAGGATAAATCCAAATTATTTCATGAGTTAACTCACATTTAAATTTGATCCCATATGTTTTGTGCAATTTTTTTTGTATTTCTTTTAAAATTGTTTTATTTGTGTCTGCCTTATTGTTCCTTTATTCCTTCACAATAATTCTAGGATAATTTTAAGCCCTTATTAGCAAGAATATGAAACCTTACAGTGCATTTTACAATAAGCAATATCTATTTGTATTGTTTGATTTCCTTTTGTTTGATTATTATTTAATTTTTGTGTTGAATGCGAATAAATGGAATTCGCAACATTTTTATATGCTCAGCAACAAGTTGCTGATTGTTTGTATTTGTAAAAAAAAAATAACAAGCATACATTATAAACAATTTGATCGTTTTTCAGTGCATAATATTTTTACTTTGAATTTGCATCTAGCTAACATTCCGTATTTACTGTAAGGCATAAAGTAAACGTTAATATTTAAATAGATACAAGTGAAGCTATGCGGTTGCATCAGGTTTGTTTGTGTAAAAAAGTAGGTGGCCAGACATTTGTTGGTCGGCTATTTAGTTGGTTTGAAATTGCAACGACAACAATGACGACAACGACACAATCCTAGTTATATAGCTAATGGTATAGTTTTATGAATTCGTGCGAAATGATATTCAAATGATTTTATCTCGGTATGAAAAATAAAAATAAAAGTTTATTCTCGAAACTCAGGCAAACTCCCTCACTACACTTTTTATGATTTGTAAATATTATTGTGAAAAGTTAAGTTGCAAATACAACACAAAAATCTGTATATTGGGGTGTAACAGCAATTGTTTTTTTGCTTGAACATTAAAATGGTCGCAATCTTCAGTGATATCATATTTCTATAGTGAACATTGAGGATTACTTCACAAAAATATATTTGTTATTGACAAACAGAGAAAAAAACAGTAAGATTTTGGACTATTTTGGTAGGAAATCTTTTTAAAAGGAACGATACAAACAGCATTTCCAAATAATTCTAAAATGAATTTGGATTAATTTAATGAAGAACAATTTATTGAAATTTTATAAAATTTTCGTTTTGTATTAAGAAAAATACCATTGAAAGCATATGTACATCTTTAATACGAAAAACATATTATTTTAAGAAGTTTACTTAACAACATTCAATCCTTGCGAATGCAAATTTCAGGAAGAGAAAAGTTATTTTTGTCTGTAGTTTAAAGTGATTACTCCTAACTTCAACTTCAGAGGCATAGTGCTTGGCTGGTAATCGAAAGATCTTAGGTTAAAGGAGAAAATCCCTTTAGTATTTTAGATTATAGGTTCGGGTATAGCCAGGTAGACTTATTAATCAAAGTAAAATCAAATTCGAACGAGAAAGCTATAATAAAGCAAAACTTTTTGTAGAAAAGGGCCTTAAACTGTTTGAAAAAGATTTGCTTATAATAAATCATAATCAATTATTTTTTTTTCTTAACATAAATTGCTAAAAATAAATCACTTGATTGTATGATGCACTTTTTTCTATAGACATTTAGACATCAGTCAATCGCCGTGGTGATGAGGTCAATACTCAATAACAAAGACAGACAGGTCGGTCTGATAAATAATTACGAACGAGGAAGTTTTGAAGAATACAATAAATTACAAATTGTATGCTTGTAATGAAGGTGTTCAATTTGTATACAAAAAAAATGTACATAATATATGTATGTTCTTTGACCATGATAAAAACTTCATATACTTTGTTGAAATAAATATGAACAGGATAATACTTTAGGATCAATATATTTTTCTAGTCTTATAAGTGAATCAGTACCCAAGCTTTTTTTCATATTTTACGTATTTTTTTATTCTTTTTGTGGACTAAAGGTTATTGAATCAATAATTCAACAAGTCCAATTGAACAGTAATAAGTTTTCTATACTTAACCGATTCTTCAACTTATGTATTTCAGTAGTACTCGTACTTAGTACATAATTACTCGTATATAGAATTTGTAGTATTAAAAAAAAAGTTCAATCTACTTCATTTCGTGTTGTCTTTGTTTGTCGTACCTTGATACATATGGCTTCATATGAAAGTCAACAAAATTATATATTTTATTTTTTTGTTAAGTATTCAACATTATAAATGTGAAAAATTTGTAAAGCAAACTCAGTGTTATAATTTACTGTAATGAACTCATTTTGATCCAGATTTATTATTGCTAACCATATTTTAAATAAAGCCTTTTCAATATTTATGATAAGAGATTCCCTAATAACCTAGGTAAAATTAACAAAGAAAGTTAAATCGTCACTCAGATTATGTTTAAAAATTTTAAAACACTACAAAAAAATAATCATTTTTCAAATTCGTTGCTAACATATTTTTTGGTTAGTGATTGTTTTTAATTTTCAAATAAAGATAACATAAGCGTATAATTTAGTTTGTATTTTGTTAAAAAAAAATTTGGAATATACTGTAGTTTTTGTTTTTAAATCTTTTTTTATATAGTTGAAAAGTAATAGAATACTAATGATTCTTACGGTATAGTGCTTTTTAATATTTATGGTTAATTTTTTAACCTTTTTAAAATAACTACTATTTTTTATTTTCAACTAAAAAAAGTTATAAAACTTTGAAGTTTTTATCTATGAACTTTTGTAATTTTTGTAAAATTTTCGACTTTGTTTTTAATAAAAGCATTAATTAAAAATCTTTTGCTATTTGCCTAAATGTTATAAGCTATGTTTTAAAAGTAGATATATACACACATATTCAGTTAAAAAATTAAAGGATCAAAAGTTTGCTTTTGAAAGGCGACATCGTATTTCAAACAATTTCAACCAATTTACTTCTATTTAAAATATTGAAAATATGAACAAATCTTAAGGCTACGCACCCGTGAAAAAGTTTATTCTCTAAAAAAATACCACCAGGCGTATTTATTAGAATTTCTAACTATTACTATAGTATTTGTTGTTTGTTTTTTTTTTTATAAAAAAGTTGTTTTTTACTGTTATAATCAAAATATATTTTTTAAAAAGTTTATTTATCAGCAAATAGAAGTTTTTGAACAAACAATTTGAATCAACCACATTTTTATGATTAAAAGAAAATCTTGAAATTTTAACAAAAAATAATAAATATTTTAAATAAAAATGTACTTTGTACTTTTAGCAATTGTCTCGCTGGTCACTACAAAAAATATATTATATTAAATTTAAAAATGAATATATTGAATTAAATACATTAATAATAATATTAATTACATTAATTCAATATATTTATTTTAAATAGTAAAATAATATGTGTAGGATAGGAATTCCTGATTTATTTAAATAATCTTCTCATTTCTATTACTCCGCCGAAATTATAATTCCACAAAAAATTAATTATATCACTAAACGGAACTTAAAAATCGTTTTTTTTTTTAAATTTAAAATAAAGCATATTCTCAAATAAAGCAAGCAACTTCGCCAAAGTTAACAATACAGTGAACGATTTTAATTGAACAATACAAAAAAAAAACCAGCATAAGACATTAAGAAATCGATTTCTTTCCAACTCTCAAATGCAAAAATGCTCTGATCAATATTGTTGAATACTGGATCAGGTAAAATCTAATTAAACAAATTCAAATTATCTTTCCACTTTTGTTTCACAATGCACATCCAAGATCAAAAGATCATTTTAAACCACAAAGTCAGATGTATCATAATTTTTTTTTAATAAATTTTCACAACAACTCAAAGTTCACTTAATTCAGGATCATTGATCGCACACACATTCAAAATGTCACTTTATAATCATCCCTTTTAATTATTAAAACATTAAACGTAACTAACCAGAAATTTTATGTTATATCCAAGCTCCGTTGTAGCGTTTCCTCGAGTCGATTTTAAAGGAAAAGGATATCACAACTAAGGCTCTAAGGTTGGTTTATTCCGATAGTTAAATGCAAACTACATAACCTACACCGCACATCGAGCTATTTTATACCAAAATTGCATATTTCCCTACTTTTGTCTAAACACAATGAAAAGTTTTAGTAATATTTCTTACAATTGTTGTTGTCTTTATATTTTTGTTTATGTTTATGTTTTTTTTTTTTATTTTTTTCTAATTTTGCTTTCATACTCAATCATTGGGAAAAATGAGTTTTTTTTTGCATTTATTTCAATGCTGCTTTGAGGCATCTGTATACTGTCATACCTCAATCATTTGAAGAGAGTAGAGACCAAAAAGAAACCAGCAAAAAAGTGCATCTTCAAATTTCAACAATGGATTGAGATACTTTGCGTTAGCATTAGCACAGCTTTGGTTGTTGGAGAAAAAAGCTCAAAACTTCGCAGGTAAGGTCTCTATTTTAATTCAAAGCTGAGAAAATTATGATGCGTTCACCAACAATCATTCATAAGCAATGGGATATGGGATGGGGGTAATCCACCAACACTAATGTATCTACATATAGTTTTGTTGAAGCTATCAGGTACTTTGTAAGTTTTGTTGTAAACTATCTTTTATTTTGGCAAAGAGCATTAGAGCAGAAACACTGTAGCTATTACCACGTGATTGTGCGCATCTTTTAGTTTGCCGAGATGATGAATCTTTAAGATACTTTACGCGGTTTTAATTGGGTATAGATGGTATACTGCGGTGGCATTATAGGATGTGCTATTACTCGTAGAGATGTAGTTGGGGTATGCTATGACAGTTAATTAGTAAATTTGTTTAAAATTCGTGGTTTTTCAGTTTGAATTAATTGAATATATTTATGTGCGAAGATGAGGACAGGTAATATCTTGGATAATAATGAAAAGAAGAGACTCTTGTTATTATTGTTTTGCCTTGGAGAATAAGTATGGTCTTTTGTGGCGCATTATAAATCATCGGTTTCAGCTGCAATATAAGTTGACAAAGTGATTATGGTGGTGGTGGCTGTGTTTGTTATTTGGATAGAAATAAGGAAATGTGGTAACGGATTTTTGTAAACAAAATGTAAGAGGCTGTTCAAATGGCGAATTTTAATGATGTTTAGAATTGATTTAGATGAGATATATACATATGTAGGTGTCTGTCTACTGCTTAGTTTGTATTGTTTTGGTATTTTGCATTAGGTTATTGAACAATTTTAATTACTTATTGTTTGATATTATTATTATGATAAATTAATTTTAGTGCTATAATGGCTCCAAGTTATTCTGTTAGTTTTGGAGAAAACTAAAATTACTACAGAGATATGGAAAATTATTAGAGTGTATTTACGTTTCGGTGGTTAATATCTATGTATAATTTCTTTTGCTTATACTGCTTCTGAATTTTTTAGATCAGTTCGTAATTTACCTTGTCACTTTGACCGCCAGCATTTGTGGCTTAGATGGGCTATAATCCAATGTAATAGAGCAACGTAATTTATATTTTTTTCTGTTAAATTTGTTAACACTCTAGCAATGAATACTCTCGTTGTTTTGGATAGGCTCTATTTTAAGCGTAAGTAAGTACAACCGCCAAAATGTAAATTCGATGTTACTTCATGCCTCTCAGAAAAATAATACATTTTCCTCTTTGATAAGTTCTTAGGGAAGGCTCTTTACTTAACAATTAGTAATTTTTTTAACTGTAAAAATACTTACATTACTGTACACAAGCTCATCGACACCTTGGGTATATACTTTTGTTTATAACAAAAAATTCAGATTTTTGTTTGCTTCGAGGCAAGATAGTCTTTGAAAATGAGAATAAGGCCTGGAGTACACAATAATACTGTAGTTATATTGGAAATTGATTTCAATAATTATTTTGTTGCAACTTGTAACCATTTGCTGTATTTTTTGTTAAATTAGAAATTATTGATTTTTGTCTTTTCTCTACTCAACTTACATCCAACCTTTTGCAAATTGTACCTTCACAGATCACCCAAGATTTTTTACTTTCACTGTATCCATTGTTTTATAAAAGTCTGGTCACTTGTTCGAGTATTATTCTACTACAAAAATTGTTTGGTAAAAATAACATGAATTTTCTGTCAAAAAATTACTTTTTTAAATTAAAAATTTTAATATCAAACGATTAAACAAATAAACAAGATTAATAAAAGAAAAAAGTTGATATAGGTAGCAAATGTATATGCGTACCAATAAAAAATGTTTAATGTTATTTCAAAGTTCGTACGCATTTCGATTTTTCAAAATTAAAATATTTATTAGGTAACAATCAAAATTTTTTCTCCAACATTTTTCCACGTGAAATGGAAATTTTATGTTCTTAAGAAAATTTGCAATTACATACATATGTAGGTACATATTTAAGTACATGCAAAGATAAAAACTGAAAACAATAAAAAACCAAGAAATGTATTTTTATGGACATTTTTTTAAAAATCGCATGGGCAGAAGAGAGATTAAATTAAAAATCTGAAGTTTTAATTTTTAATGAGGTTTCTGTAAATATAAAATTTGTTAATACACAAAAAACTTAGCCCGCCATACCAGCTTGAAATAGAAGGTAGATTTCATTTAAAACTGCATTCTACTAGGGCGGCGGCGGGCGATCCCTCTGCCCACTCTTGCTACAAGGTTTCAACACTTCTTAAAATTAATCTTCGGACATCTTCTTAACTAATGCCGAAAGTTTGAAGTTGCTCACATAGTTTTTCAGATAAGTAAATTGTCAAAACTTAAAGCTGTTTACCTACTTGTCACTTTTCCAGTTAGGTATAGAGATTAGTAGGTTTACGTCATTAACAGTTATGCTATACACAATTATCAAACAGAAAGAGAAATGTAAAATGTAATTTAAATAATAATTCCTACTAACATAGAAATGTATTAGATCCTTTTTGACAGGATACCCAAATCATCTAAAACCGTAGCTTTTGTTGAACACTTTGACTTCAGTGCTTCAAGTATTATTCCACGAACACCTTCTACATGAAATAATGGATACGTTAACATGCTTTTTTTAAAATGGATTAAACTACTAGATGTTAGGTTTGTCTTAAAAATAGAATTGTTTGTTAAAGCAAGGGTTTTAAATTTGGAAAAAAAAGGAAAAATAAATCATTGTTTGAAAAAAGCTTTAAAATTCACAAAAATTAGGCTGTTCATCCTAGCCTTCTCATTTGCTAAAACGCAAATTTTTGTTAAATTCTGCGTTCATTATAAATCATACATACATAATATTCGAAGATAAATCTTTAACATTTCATTATAGTTAATTTGTCCTTGCAGTCATAAATTAGTATTTATCTTAAATCGAAAATTCGAATTTATGGTAGCTTAGCTAAATAGTATGTGTAATGAGAAATTTGGCAAATAAGTAATCTGTACTGCAGTAAAAAAACGTTCTCTTTATAAATATAGATAATTATCCCTATCGACTAATTTATTACGAAAATCATCAGTCATATTCCTTTCGAATATCGCTGTAAATCTTTTGGTAATCGATAAATTAAAAATTAATGATCATAATGCACTGCACTTTGTAGTTTCACGTACATATCTCATTTCGTATTAAAGATTTTATTTTTGTATGAAAGTAGATTTAGAAGAACTTAATTTAAAGGAGATAGTGGCAGTACATTAGTAATGAATTTTATTTATTTTATAGTTTTATGTTTTTGCTACATCAAATCTGAAATTAAGGTTAAAACCTAGAATACCACAATTTTTTTCCGATTGGCATCTGAATTTGAAGATTTGAATTTTTTTTTGTTACGAGTAAATTGTACCTATTTATATTTTTTTAGCGGAAACTTGACTGTTCGAGAAAATGTGGGTTTATACATCAAAATGCTATAAATTCAGGAAATAAATAGTTAGATATTCTATAAAATTCTTTGAAAGTTTTGATTGTTATCGAAAGGCGCTTCTACTTCAGTGCCCATTAAGTCAAAGACTTAGACTTCAGAACACTTGTTTATCTTATCTAGCACTGGCACCGTTAGTAGTTTCTGAGATATACTGCTTCAACAATCAAGAAAAAAACGGTAGCAAATTTTGGTGGCCAGATGAACATATGAATAATTATTAATATCATTTGAATCATTTAAATAAATTGTTCAACTGATATGTATACTTAAATTATTTAAAAAATAAAATTAAGCGTGTACCGGGTGGTAAAGTGGGTTATACCTTTACTGGGAAAAAGGAAAGGAAGAAAAAAAAAATCCATCTAATATTCCTTGTTTGTTAAAAGTTATTTTACAGTAAAATGCTTCAATACATATAAATAATGTGTGTACATAATTTCTGCCACAACAACAAATTCTGCTACCAGCTCCTTAGCTATAAATGAACATTCATTTATTTATGTAGCGTTTGAAAGCTAAAGCTTCAGACTATAATGTGTACTTTTGATTTGAAGTGAATTTTATTGTCAGCTTTGTATTGGGGTGCAATTATTTTATTTTATTTATTAGGCTCCTGAAGTCCTGTCTTATTTGGCTGATGAGGAAGACTGACTGGAAGAATTCACATTTTCTACCACGCGATTTAAAAATTATAAATTATTCATTGAACTGTCGTAACGTATTTTGAAATCTAGAGATCAAAAACAATAATAATAGAGATAGAATTTAATGCTTTGCTGTAAAACATTATCCAGTTTTATGTACATCCATAATTTATGACCAAAGGTGTCAGATTAAACAAAGCACAACGCTTGATATATTGTAAATAAATATTAAGTGGCTTAACAATGCAAACAACAAATCTTATGACAAATTTCTTTGTCAGATACATAGTTATAGTTGACTTTTTTTTTTTACAGAACACAAAATTTTGTATTGCAAAACCACTGATGTTTTACGACTTAGCGGAGCAAGTTTTATTATAAATAACCTTAAATCCCAAAAAAAAGTTGCAAATGCTTAGAATTTGGAACACAGAAGGGATCAGAACTCAATTATTATATTAAGATAGTTCGAAATTTGCACTCAATTTGCACTTGCACGTCTTGGTGATTAGCGAAGTTCTGCACGCAGCTTTATCGAATAGAAATGGAGGAATTCAGTGGACACTGCAATTAAACCTCAGACACCTTGACTACGCGAACGATTTATGCTTGGATAATGGATTTCCATTAAATGACATCAAGGGTGGAGAGAGAAACTGAAATAGTCGGACTAAAGATGGGAGCGGGTCAGAATTCTGGTTTTCAAAATTCTGCTTGGTCAAAATTCTGTTTTTTTTTTTTTAAATTCTGTCTGGTCAAAATTCTGCATTTCAAAATTCTGTTTTTCAAAATTCTGGTTGACCAAAATTCTGTTTTTCAAAATTCTGTTTTTCAAATTTCTGTTTTTCATAATTCTGTTTTTCAAAATTCTGTCTAACCAAAATTTAGTATATACCAAAAACAAGCGCGTGGAAATATTGACTGATCGTTGTTGCAAATATTTATGTATTTAATGACTCAATGACGAAAACATAAATTCATTCAAAGAACGAGAGAAAACAAGACAGAACGATATCATTATGTACGTATAACAATATCATATCATATGATTTATGATTTCACTCATAAATATGTTTATAATAATGCATACATATTCTTTTGCATTAGAAAACTATGTATACCAAGTTCCAACATATTTTGTTTTACCTTTACTGTATACTCGTAGATAGTAAGCATTTAGTAAATAAAAAATCGTCTCAAATATGTATGTACGTATGGTATTACCATGTTTAATAAAGTAATATTCAATTACAAGAAATCAATTCTTCATAATTCTGTTTTTAAAAATTCTGTAAATCTGTTGAAAAAGAGAAATCGTTTTGATAATGTAAAAAAGTGCGCACTTTTTTACACTTTTTTACATTATCAAAACGATTTTTCTTTTTCAACAGATTTACAGAATTTTTAAAAACAGAATTTTGAAAAACAGAATTTTGACCAAGCAGAATTTTGTGCAGCCAGAATTTTGAAAAACAGAATTTTGACATGCAGAATTTTGAAAGCAGAATTATAACCCAAGCAGAATTTCGACCCCAACCCACTAAAGATCATTTCAGCGAATACAAAAAGGGATCAGCCTTGGAAATCTCTTCTAGATATTTCTGGTTGAAAATTTTTGAGATTTGGAAGTATTGTCTTCACTGACGGCGGAACTGTACAAGCTATTAACATCCAAATGGGGAAAGCAAAGTCTCCTTTTGGAGCTACGACTATTCCACTCTAATGTTGAATCCGAGCTTCGATACGGGCGCAGCACTTGGAAAGTCACAACTGCTGATGAACTTTATGCAAGAAAAGGGCAGTGTTGATTGATATGCTTCGAAAGGGTAAAGGGTAAAGAACCCTTTCACTCAGACAGGCAGACGACCAGTTTGACCTAAAAGCACTTGACGAAGAACGGCCAAAGACGAATTAGTCCAACTGGTTAGGAGTTGTAGAGAGCTGAAATTCATTTCTAACAACCGTAGACAATGACACGAAGGGGAAGTAGAGGCGCTATGCCCCATAAGGGGAAACTAACGGACATAACAGTTCATAAGTAAAGTAAAGTAAGTAACTGACGATTGATTTTATAAGTTTGACATCTCTTTCTTAAAAAAATCGCTTAGCCCTTGTGCAAGAACAAAAGCTGCACAAATTTTATTAGACTTTATTTTAAGTTTACACTGTTTACCTTAGCCTCATAATTGACACTCATGCTTTCTACACTGATAGAATTTAAATATCTAGCTATTTGGGACTGAGTGCTTTCGAAATTTAAGTATACTTAATCCAACTTACAGTCAGTTAATTGTATATTTTTGAAATTTATACTTTTATTTTTTCAAATTGAAAATAAACCAATTTGACATGAAAAAAACTGCAGTCTATTCACGATATAGACCAAGTGTCCGTATTGGTAATTGGTTCGAAGATATATGTCTCGAAGAGGTTCTCTTATGATTTAAAAAATCTTTTTTCATTTTGAAGCTCACTGCTTTTTAATTTTAGGATGAAATCAAAGCGTTTCTTTGTAAACGTCAAAAAACTGAGCTGCTTATACAGAAGACTCGTTTGCTATTCGTAAATTTTCACGCCAAGGTCGAATTGGATACATCATCCGATCATATACGCTTTGGAGCTGTTGTCCAATTTCTAACATGTATGAATTTGTGTACCGAAGATTCAAATCTAAAATCAGCATTGTCTGTAATAATAAATGAACAAGTTGTACGAAAAAGTCGCCTGCGAATCAATGATATATGTGAATTGACTGTTGCGCCATCTGTGCAACCTTGTGTAAGAAATTCCTTCAAGATTTTAAGGTAAGACTTTTTTTTAAAAACATGAGGTATTTTCTCAAAATATATTTGAAAATATACATTCAATATTTTTTTTTTTATTCTCAGCGGTGATAACAATGGCCGGACTGGCGAACCATTGCGGTTCGGTGATAATTTTACAATACAGTGCGTTGACGCTGAAGAACAACCTCTTCTTTTATTCAGCATGCAAAAATCAGCTGATCTTTCAAGTATGGTTCCGACATCATTTGATTCTCAAAAACGTGGAGAAGTCAATTTACCCGTGGCTCTGTGTTTAAAAAAGGTCCATATGGATTTGATAAAATTCAAAAACTTCTCGTAATCTTTTTTTTTTTACTGTATAGAATATTGGTCCAGGAAAGAGTATCCCATCTGCATACTCTAAATGGCGCTGCTATCATTCAGATCCTAAAATGCGTTTTGAAACAGATGGTCAGCCAATACCAGTAAGTATCTATTGTAAGAATCATATCTAACGTTTTTTTTTTAATAATCATTTTTTCAACTTTTTTTGTAAAAGTCCAATTGTCCGCTTGTAATAACTCATTCAGCAACAAATCGAAATTTGGCAGCCGAAAATGTTCTTATTCAAACATTGTTTGGACCGGTTTGTTGATAAATAATATAATTTAATTTATTTTGAATAACATTTCTTTTATTTTATGGAAGGAATTTCTTGTATCCGTTCAAAATTATGTCGATATTTTCAGAAGGCAGAGCCCTAAAAATCTTTGGATTATTTCTGTTGGAAAGGAAAATGTTTCCGAAGAATTGCCTGAAAATTGATTTAAACAAAACTGTTTGGATTCTGTTTGATTTCTTTCATTGTCCATGCAAACGAACAAAGCAAAGTTATACTTAGCCCACAACAATGCCCAAGGAAAAATCTTTCAAATCGATTCGCAAAATACAATTGTTTTGTTTTTATATTTTGTTTCCTCTTCCTATTTTTACAGAAAAATGGTTTTTAATTGTTTTTGAACATTTAAATATACGGAGCCTTTCTTATTATCTCTACTGCCGAAAATATGATTGTAATGTTTTTTGTAGGAAATTTAATTGGCTTTCAACTGTAGTGTTAACTGCTTTGCTAACACTTTTAGTTGTCAAAATATTCACAAGAAATTACAAAAGAGGAACTTCAACCCACCTCCCTCCCTGCTCCCTGCTTTAAGTTGGGTACTTCGATTACATTATATCTGGTGGTCACCTCTACTATTTAAAAAAAACTAGGAAGCACTGTTCCTTGCATTTGTTTTATCTTCGTTGACTAAATTATATGGGATTCAGATTTTTTTTAAATCTGGGTCCAATATTGAAAATATTGGAATTTTAACATTCTAATACATTGAAAAAAAAAATTTTAAAACTGAATTTCTGGTCACGAATCTGACATTAGATAAGGAAGCCATCAGAGAACTGCACTTTATTTCAATAATATCAACATTTTAGAAACTGAAAACACTACTCAAGAAGAATATTGATGGAAAATGAAGAAAAAATTCAATAACAATTTGCAATCATCATCATCATCGGCTCGACAACCGGAGTCCGGTCCTGGCCTCCTTCACAAAGTCTCTCCACCTATCCCGGTATCGAGCCGAAGCCATTAAGTTGCGCACCCCAAGGCCATCCAGTGAAAGCATGGTCTACCACGCTGCCGTCTACCATAGAATGTACCACAAAGGACTTTCCGAGCAGGTTCCTCTTCGTTCATGCGAGCTGGGTGTCCTGCCCACCGGAGTCTACCGAGCTTAATTTTTGTCACTATGTCTGCTTCAAGATAGATTGCGTACAATTCATGATGTACCGCCTCCGGAATCGTCCTTCAATTTGCAATACCCTAAAAAATAATACAAAAACAATTTACGTTAAAAAAAATATTTGGGCGATATTTCCATCTTAATTGGGGTAAATGTGATTTTTTTTGTGGGTGATAAAAAATAAACTGCGCCATATTTCCGTATCGATTACTGCATTTATGCGTTACTTAGTCTCGGTTTAAATCCTAGTGGTGTGAGTCTGATGATCGAGGTGGCACTCGTGACATCATTTCAGATTCTACCTTTCGATATTTTACGATTCAGAGTTCTGTCTTTCGAGAATTCGACACTCGAGATTAGGCACAACTACAATAACCCAGAGGATGAGACATAATAACGATTTAATGTGGAACACTTAGCCGGCCAATTTGGGCGGGATGGACTTTTATCTAAAAAAAAAAAACGGTTAAATGGACAAACATATTAAAAAATAAATATCTGTCTTATCCTGTTTCAAATCAAATTATTTCTATAAATAATTAAAAAAAAATATTATTCCAAACTAAAAAATTAGTGTGGCACTCCTGTAAAACAGACACACATATAGAATTGCAAATATTTTTCACCAATCATTGCAATACTTTGTTTAATCAAAATTCTGATTTATTACCTAATGACAAAAAAAGGAATTCAAAATAATGTAAATTTATTACATGCGAGTGTTTTCATAAATGAATTACTTAACAAAAATTTACAAATTTGATCAGATGCCTTAAATAACCTGCGATGAAAATTATTTTATTATTTCTTGTTGCCGTTTTGTAAACTTGTATAGACATTTTCTAACAGTGATTGTTTTTATTGTGTTATAAAAAAAATGGTTTCATAAATTTGTCTCAGAAACTTTATAAGTCAGTCATAAAAGCAAACTTGTGTAAACCAGACGTTAATTCTATTTTCCCAAATGGAAGACTTGTGTAATACAAAATAATACACTACACATCCTGTCAATAAAATTGAGAGAGGCGTTTATTTTCATTAAATATCAGATAACAGATACATAGGTATCTGCTTGTAACCTAAAAGTTTTATTGTACAACAAAATTCCCATGCATATTTATGTATAGCCAGCTATAAATATAAATTAATTTCAAACTTAGTTTTTTGAAACAAAAGACATCTATAGCAATGTTATACCCATATTAAAGTATACGTACTCGTACGTAAGAATCTGAGTACATTTAGGTTTTTTTAATGTACATATTTATAGGGCAGGTAGGTACTCAGGTTGAACCTAAAGTTCCCTAGCTCATTCTAAAAAAAAAATAAAGAGTTTAAAGACTTTTCTTTAAGCAGTTATTATTTCGTATGTCTGCCTTGTAGATACAATATGTACGTCTAGCGTTCTGTTTATAAGGCTTTACATATCTGGATATGTTGTAATTCTTAAGATGCTTAAAAAATAAGTATAATCATAAAAAGCATCGCACGTACAAAAACACAAAGTCTGGGGTAGTATTGCCAGGTCTTAGCAAAGAAAACAAATTAATTTTAGAAGTTCCTACGAAAAATTATAAATACTGTGGTGTTTGAGCATTCTGCATAAAGAACGAAACCTTGCTTCTACGCTGTGGAATCATCACTGATTAATATAGATAATCTTAAATTTTATTAAATGTTGTATTATTTTATTTATTTTTTATTTTTATTTTTTATTTTTCATTTTTCATTTTTATTTTTTATTTTTATTTTTTAGTTTTAATTTTTAATTTTTAATTTTATTTCATTTTATTTTATTTTATTTTATTTTATTTTATTTTATTTTATTTTATTTTATTTTATTTTATTTTATTTTATTTTATTTTATTTTATTTTATTTTATTTTATTTTATTTTATTT
The DNA here is from genome assembly GCA_958431115.1 of Syrphus vitripennis. Lineage (NCBI taxonomy): Eukaryota > Metazoa > Arthropoda > Insecta > Diptera > Syrphidae > Syrphus > Syrphus vitripennis. Next base: position 14,776,108 of record OY288108.1, on the reverse strand, counting down.
TATTTTATTTTATTTTATTTTATTTTATTTTATTTTATTTTATTTTATTTTATTTTATTTAATTTTATTTAATTTTATTTTATTTTATTTTATTTTATTTTATTTTATTTTATTTTATTTTATTTTATTTTATTTTATTTTATTTTATTTTATTTTATTTTATTTTATTTTATTTTATTTTATTTTATTTTATTTTATTTTATTTTATTTTATTTTATTTTATTTTATTTTATTTTATTTTATTTTATTTTATTTTATTTTATTTTATTTTATTTTATTTTATTTTATTTTATTTTATTTTATTTTATTTTATTTTATTTTATTTTATTTTATTTTATTTTATTTTATTTTATTTTATTTTATTTTATTTTATTTTATTTTATTTTATTTTATTTTATTTTATTTTATTTTATTTTATTTGTTTTAAATATTAAATTTAAAAAAAAGTAACCTCTGGCAACCACGTATAATGTACCGTATATTTTATTTAATTAACTGATGAATATGTCTCATGGCAATAGAAGAAAAGAAGCAACATAGCAATTTGGCACCAGCCAACAGCAGCTGCCACCATCGCATCGCCACAACGATTACGCCAATATTTTAGATTTTTTTTTTTTTTGGTTTTTCGGAAACATACTCGTAATTTGGATTGGTTAATTTAAGCACAAAGTAATGTTAATGGTTATGGTTATTGTACACACTCAAAAGCAATAATATTTTATGAACAATAAGTGAACGCGACTTTGACTCTGCGATGGGAATTATTGGCCAGATGCCTTTCAAAAAAAAAAAAAATAACTAAAAAATCTTCTTCAAGCCTTATAGATGCGCAGCGCACTCCATTGCGATAGTTAGTCTAAATTTTTGCAAATTTTTCTTTAATGAACAAAAATTGAATAGATTGTTAGGCAGTTAAAAAACATCATTCTATTTTTCTGCATTGAGGATCGTCATCAAAATACACCTGCACTTTTAATCTGTGCGGTACTCGAAACTGTTACAAAATAACATTGTTAAACATACTAAAATGTAGGTAGGTAGGTACTTGGCAAATAAGAAGGTGACCCACGATGCCACTGCTGCACTGTCATTTGTAATGCGATAAAGCGTATAAGCGACAAGCACTTGAGCTCCTCAAAAAGATACAAATTTCTTAGGTGAAAGTACGCCCCTTGCGGTAAAGCGGCCATTTAAAGGGGTCTTCCAACGAGCTCGAGCGTCTTGAGTAAGATGTTCAAGCTTTACGCGGGTTCTGTTTATGTCTGACTCTTGTTTAATGCCTCTGACGAAGCTATATCATTAATTTAATTGTCGATTGTACTTGTACTGCATTCGATGAAGAAGAAGGCGAAGAAGCAGAGTGTTATATCATGTGTTTTCGAATGTTATAGCAAAGCAATAATGAGCGAAGAGTAGTAGGTAGATGATGATGATGATGACAATTGGTTTCTTTATAGCAATGGCGATGGCGATGGCGCATACCACCGGCGACGACGACGTGATGATGACATTGCAGTCGACAACTATTTCAAGTGCCTTTTACTTATCTACTATAGATTTTTTTCGATTTTTTTTTCTCGAAAAGTTAGATAAATCTACCTATATGTAACTATGCTGAATTACATGTTCCGAATTTTGAAGTTAAAAAAAAAAATAATGATTATTATCATTTGAAGTGCAATCAATGCAAGAAATTTTGCTCTTATTGATGAGTGATGATTGATGATTGGATATAACCTTGGATTTTAGTTGTTGCTTATGAAAGCCTTACAATCTACAAAATTCAATGGTTATTCATGATATTTTTGTTCGAAGTTCGAAGGCTTTAAAGACAATCAGTTTGATTAGGCATTGCGGTTATAATTGTTATGATTTCGATATTTTGTACTTATGCACAAAAAAATGTTGCAAAAACATTTTTGCTTTGACACAAAAGAAACAAATGTTAAAGCTTTGAATTGAGAAGGGTTTCTTTATATAGACTTGATCTTACTTGGCTGTCGTTATACATATATGAGTTTTTGAGCTCAATACTTCAAGATCGTATTGAGCAATTATGTAATCATGATGAAATATCTGAGGTGATCTAGAAAATTTACCATCAAGTACAATCACGACTTTTGTTATTGTTCTTTTTTTTTTGTTAATTGTAAGTTTTTTGCAAATTAGTAAAGTAAGAGGAGTTTCCAATAACACAGAGTTTTGACACATGAGTCAAAAGGCCCCGGGTGAGAAGGTGAAATTTTTTATATACTAATTCCAAAAGAAGGCTTTTGCAGTTTTCCTTTAGTAAATTCAGATTTGTACTACTTTAAATTGGTTTATTTTTGAATTCATACTATTTTCTATCTGTTCTGTCAGTTCAGCCCCATATTTGCAAACTGACAGCTGAAAATTGTACGGATATCAGTTCAAAGAGGGATTAATCTGCCAAAAAATCTACAACTGCAGATGAAATTGTAATAACCTCAAGCCCACTAAAGTTTTAACAATCCATAGAAATCAATTAATCAATTTATTTTGCCCAAAGGAAAACTAAAAACGGGAAATTGGCGTTTTGACAGATTAAGATCAAAAATAAATTGATTTATTTGACCAATTGAAAACTGTTTTATTTATCCGGTAAAATTGTTTGTCATTTTAATTCTGTAACATGCGTTTTCTTGTATTTCAAGACTTTTGGGTAACCATTTTATATTGGTCACATCCGAAAGCTTTCAAAACCCATGAGTCCAAATGTAAACATTCAAACCCATTCAGAGTCCAAACCGGGAACCCTTAGTTTTCTTTCCACAATTTTTTTTCGTAATATGTAGTATGTTCCCACTGACTTTGAAATTGCTATGATATCTCAATTTCGGAATTGAATATTTTTTAATCATATTTATATGTAGTTCATTTATTTTTCTTTAACTGAATTGTATAATTATAAACCTAAGATCTCCATAAAATTATATTCTAAACGGTTTTATTTCAGTTTCGCAAATAGGTATTTCTTAATACTGCATTGTACTTAAGACTTTCACCATTTTTATTTAAGCAATAACAAAGTCGAAATTTTTGTATTAGTATTGAAATCATTGTATTTTATAGCATTGAACTACAAGAGTAAGTTTATGCAATTTAGTCGTGCATTTCATTTGTATGAAAAGTTATATATTTCGTAAATCGATTAAACTGGCCTTAGCAAGTCCTATTATTATCTTTTAATTAATCTCCAAAGGCATCTATAAATTTCAATTCATGAACTTGAAAAAAAAAACTATCAAATCTTCACAATAACACTACAGTGAAATTAAATGCAAATAAATAGATATACTTTTTTTTGATAATAATGACGACACAGTTACCTAGTTTTGTTGTTATGCTACATTACAACATTTCAAATTGATGATTCTGCCTCTACACCATGGCTTTGGATTATGTGTGACGAATTATGTTGATTGAAATTAAAAATTAATTAACTATTCCCTTTATTTCATAGATCCTTGATGGATTGATTTCAAAAGACAGGTATAGAATATTTTGGTAGTGGAGGGTACTTTTTTTGTGTCATGACAAAGTGTACTGTAATTATGTGGAGTGAACTATCGGCTTCGTATAGTAATTTAAACATTGATTAATGTGACTTTTGGCCTTTCTGTCATCAAAATTGTTATACTTAAGATCTTAGAGTTTAACAATTAATAAAACATGATATTGGTGTTGTTTGTATGACATCGGTTTGCTAAAAGAATTTCAATCCAATGTCAAAGCTATTTCATACAAGGTCTTTTTGATCTTTATCTGAATTTGTGGTTTTTTCTTAAAAACACTACCTTATGGTGTATAATGAAATAAAAAAATCTTTGTAAATATGAAGAGTACTTAAATACATACTATGATTAACATTTTTGGTGTTTGGACGTACAAAAGTACAACTGAAAAAAAAAAAATAATTAATATAAACAATTATGGTAAGTAATGGCTATTTTTAATAACTACTATAATAATAATAATAATAATAATATTTCCCATGCTTTGCTTAAAAAGGTCATAGAATATAGAAGTGAATATTCATACTTAAGAGTAATTTATATACATAATTTAAATTCTATACATTTATCTCGGAACCAGCACTCAAAGGAATATCGTAATGTGTTATAATCTCCAGAGTTATGAATATATTATGAATTCCATACCTACCCACACAATATAAAATCTCGTTCAATCTCCAGAGTCGAATAGATTGTTTTTCTTATCATTTTGGTAAATATTTGTTTATTTTCTTTATAACCCTGAGGGAAATAATTACATTTTCTTGAAAAGTCTGAATGAAACAACAAGTCAAGGTTATTGTTATGTATACATTTATATATTTAAATAGATTCCATTCAATCATGAAAATTTGTTTTTTCTTTTTATGATCCCGAATATGGAACTAAAACTTTCCCACTTTACTACGCCGCCGCCGGTCTCTTAGAGCTTTGTAAGAAATTAAAAAAAAGTTTTCTTCCAATTCAATACATTTTGTCTTATACTAAACAAATTATGATTCCAATATGAAAAAATTTATTATTTCTTTGGAAATAAAATAATATTAGATGCCCAAACGAAAATTCAGGAAAATAAAGATAAAAATTCAATAATATAAGAATAATGCGTATACGCCGTAGTGAACAAATGGCTTTTTTAATAATGTGGTTCGACTTTAAATGAAGTAAACATTCTCAATATAAAAATTTAGCACCACTGGTTAGCACATTCTTGCATATATATTCAACACTACACTGTTATATATTAAAAATGGAACCAAGTCGAATTTCGGCATACACCTTAAAACACTTTTAGAAAATTGATTGCAATTTCTTAGTATTTACAGTAAAATATTTCAAAAAAAATGTCCATAATGTAGTTTTTCAAAACATTAATTTCATCAGTTTTTATTTTTTCAAAACTAAAAAAGTTTTTTTTTTCAATTTTGATATGATAAGGGTATATCATTAAAATTATGCAGGACCTCTTTATAAATTTTTTTTATTATAATCCGTTGAAAAAGTTATAAGAAAATTGAAAGAAACTAAAAGTCTAGTCCCCGACGGGTTTTTGTAAAATATTTGTTTACCAAATGATTTCAGGTTTTTTTTTTCAAAAACTCACAGAAATAAAAATTAATTGATATGGTTAGAGTCTTTTCGAGATAGCTTTGTCATAACGGTTACATAAAATGTTCTTTTATTTTTGGACCTAAAAACTTCTGGAGAATCATCAAAAAATAAATCTCAAGTCGCAAGGTCAATTTACAGACCGACAGACGGACTGGCGCCGAACCGCATAAAATAAAATTGTTAACGCTCTACAAAATTCCATATTTTTTAAAAAATCGGAGGTGTTGCATTTTATTGAAAAAAGGCTTTGAGAAAGCGTCTGGAAGCCATGGCTCCTAAATGCAATATCAAATATCCAATTTCTATTTTCATATTCACTTCAAACCTTAAGTCTCTAACAAATTTTATCACTATGATTGATACAATTCTGAAGACGGGTACCCCTTAAAAAGACTTAAAAGGAAAACATCAAATTTTTAATGTTTTTCATAAATTCTTTTTCCGAAATCTAATTATAGAAAAAATACAAATACCATTTTCAAGAAATTTAAAAAAACTAAATGATGTAGAATGAAATATTGGTCCATATACAATTCATATTGTACACGCAAGATGCAATGTTTTAGAAAAAAAATTCATATTGTTGCAAGATTGAGTCCTACACAATTTTTATGCAAAACAAAATTTAAATTAAATTTAAATTTCTGTATTACAAGTATGTTTCTAGGTCATATCAATCTTCGTATATCCCAAACACGTGGGAATATTATTTGCTATTTAATAAATGTTGCCTGAATTTGAATCGACAGTCAAAAAGATAAAGGCAAATTGTTTTTAAAACGTTAGCTTTTACCATCAAAACAAATTCCTCTCAAATTTTGCAGATCCAAATGGATTTCGTTAGTTTTTCTTTTCTCATTTTTAAACTCATTAAAATATGATTTAAATAAAACAACCAGACAAAGTGAAGACCATATGGAGTCGAGATATGAAGATTCAGCCATTACACGGCAACGCCTTTGGGGTTAAATAATAATAAAAACTTAATCTTAACTCAAGCGGTAATTTTAATTTACGTAAGATAAGCGATTAATGCAAGAGGCCTTAGTAGGGTACCTACTTTATGTATACCTAAATGATTTAAAATAGATATGTTGCCACTGGCTACTGCTTAAAAAAGCAATTAAATGTCGTCTTGTATTTGTTCAAGTGATGGCACTCTTAAGACCTAACATCAATTCGAAGAAATTTGGTCCAAATACTATTCCAAAAAAAAGTGGGTTGGTCGATTCAAGGTCAACTGTTCGTAAGACCAAGAGCTGTGATCTCTCTTCCAGCTAAATTGGATACCATAATTGTTAGGCGAATTTTATTCACAAAGAATTGTTTTGACAAAAATTGCCTCGAGCTTCAAAATTGATTGATTGCAAAGGATGATATTAGAATAATTACATCCATCGATAAGCCAATTATTGAGCATTTTGATTGGGAACAAGGGTATTGTGCAGCGGTAAGAAACTTTTGTTTAGTCTGCAGTTCCCATCACAACTATGAATAGAGTTTAAAAATAAAAAAAAAAAACAAGTAGTCTGTTGGTTTTGCAACTATTATTTTTAATTATACTCAATTTTTGGTAACCATGAAAATTTTTCAAGTTCAAAATTAAGTTTTATCACTTTCTCGTAAGTTCTTTTTTTTTTACCAAACCATAGAAATTGGATCTACAGGTGCAGTCCACTTCCAGTGTCCCCAGGGAATGCAGTTCCTTACTACATGGTAATATGCTGTACCATCTTCACAGCTGTGCAAAACAGCTGGTACTCCGGGTTCATCACAAGTCCAGTATTTTGTTGGATCATTATTATGTTGGAATTTTTGATTGTGTTCTGTTGGATCTTCACACGCAGATTGTCCACTGTGGCCATGGGTGTAATCAGCGGCAATAGTTACGAGGAAAAGTCCAAGAACGAATAGAACAATTGCTGAAAAGATATCCAAAAATATTGTAAGGTTGCAATTATTAATTTATGTTTAGATAGTATCTAAATTTCATACCGATTTTCATTGTGATTGTGAATTGTTTCGAATTCGTTATTAGATGACAAAACTTGATATGTGCTTTTCTAAAAATTGATCGACCTTTTTATACTTGGAGATAAAATCAACAAATGATAAGATTTTATCGGTTTTTTTCGGCACTTATTTTGACGGTATATAAGATCTTAGCTGATAACAAATGTAAGGTGCATAGAAAATAAATAATCAACAGATTTTCCATTAAAATGTTTTTGATAGGACCACTCCTTTCTTTTCTATTAAAGTAAAATTTAGTGTTTATACTTTGTAAGAATTTTGTTTCAGGAAATTAACACATCATTTAATTTTTTTTTATTTTTTTTCGATTTTCTATTTTGAGGAAATAAAATAAAATATTTAAAATAAGGAAAAATATTATTTTAATCAAAATTTTTCTTAAAGATTTCGATTTACATTCAATAACTTGTTTTGAAAACAATATTAAACAAAAGACATCTGGGGCCGAATTACCGCATCAGTTCACGAGTAATACGTGACTGAATTGTGCGATTTTGGCATTACCGCTCACGTTATTGAGCAATCTAGTACAGTAATTTGACATTTCCTCATCAGTTATCGAGCAAAATTTCATTCGATAACTAAAGAGCTCACTAATTATAACAAAACTGAAGGAAAATGTAAGAATTTTTCGATCTGACCTAAGCCAATTATTTCGAAACACCCTATACATTCTCAATTTTTTTTTTATTTGGAATTTGTTGGAATGATTTTTTGAGTTTTACTTTAAGTTTCTTGGTCAAAAAATTTGACCTAAGCCAATTATTTCGAAACACCCTATACATTAATTTCACACTAAAATCAATATTATTATGACCTAAACATTTTTTTGAGAAGAAATTAAAAGTGTAGCAAGAATTTGATGCTATGAAAACTTTTTCTTTTTGCAACAAAAAAAAAACTCTATTTCGGAATATAGAAAAACTTATTGGTTCCTTTCTTCATATGAAACCAAAGTAAAAAAAAAACAACATAGAAATGCTAAAAGAGCATTTTTGACTATCCGTTGTTCAAAAACAGTTAGCCACATAACATAAAAAATATCAATTCACAAGTCAGTAGAAGTTTAGCAAAGTTAGACGTATGCAAAATAAATACAATACAAGAAACTGCATGCATTTACAACACAACCTCTCAGACTATCAATTTAAACTTGCAAAATTGATTTATCGTGTGAATTTGTGAACACACAAAATGCCGCAACAAAGCAGCAGAAGATCAAAACTGCCGGCTAAGTTTTTTTGTTTTTATTTTGTTTTGGTGATTATATTATATTTTTGGACATACATACCAACACCATTAGCAACACACATTGATTCGATAAGAATCTATTTTGTTTGTTGTTCGGTTGTAAAATTCTCATGTTAATCACTTAGATGGGTTTGTAAAACAAAATGTTTGACATGGTTTTTGTATAATGTTTGAAAGTAAAAAGAGTTTTAGTTTATTTCTTTTTAAAGTTATTTCATAGCTATTTTATATTGCGACTGTTGTAATCAAAAGATTGTTTGTTGTCATGCAAGAATTTTTGGAACATTAATTTTCTTACATAATTTATTTTGCTTTTATTAGCTAGCAGATCTAATCACTTTTTATTTAATCTATAACATCTGCCACACTTTAAATGATATCTCATGGAATAGTTTCAGAATAAAAAATTTATATACTCGTTCATATAATGATGCAGACCGTTTTATGTTGGATAAAGATTTTTGAAGTTGAGATTAGAAGTGAAAAAGTTAAAGATTTCGTAATTAGATTTATTAATTCACTAGCCCATTTTTATTTAATGTCAGCATTTAAAGATTCTATCAACGATCTAATCTCAAAATTTGTCTGTTCACTAATTGCTAAAAACTGTAACTGAATTGTTAATGATGTAATAATGACTGATGTAAGGTAATGGTTTGAATAATACAATAGTACTGAACTTGAAACGATAAGACCTCTTCGGTGATAGGAAAAGAACATACGAGGACAAGCATAAAACTGCTTACATAAAATTCTAGAAATCTAATTTTCTAATAAATGTCTTTTTAAAGATATTTATAAAAAAAATTTGAAAAATCAACCAATTTGAATTGCCTGGAGAAGGTCGTGATCAAGATCAAAAACGTGCAGTACAAGAGGCAATAGATAAGCTACAAAGAACCTACAGCTCTTAAAATTATATTATTTATTTTTTTTCTCGAAATTTTGAGCTTGAAAATTCATTTTTCCATAAACTATGCTCTAAAATACTTTAACGAATTCGAAGTTTTATGTAACAGTTTTTGAGAAACTTTCTTACAAACTCAAAACGTAAAAAAAAAATCTTTTTTTACAGATTTTTTTTTTAATTAGTTGTTAGTTAATTGTTTTAAAGTATTTAATGCTACCAATTTTAAGCTGAAGGCTGGAAACTAAAAGGCTCTAAAATATTTTAGTTTTTGAGTTATTTAATAGTTGAATGTTTAAAAAACTACTTTTTTTTAATTATTTAGTGCATTCAAACTCTCAACGTTCTCTAGCACGGCCTCGGGTTGAATAAGAAGGAATTTAGAAGAGCACCATTTTTTGCGTTTATTTAACATTTTAAGGCTGGTATTTAAAGAGCACTCTTAAGTTTAAGAGCATCTTATTATTGTACATGAGTATAATGTAATGTTTAAACATATGAACAGCAGATGGAGAACGTTTTTTTAGTTTATTGTTCTTAGGGCAAAATGCAACACAATCTTCTTGACTATGAAAATTGAAATATAAAAACAAAATATGTAACATAAGTCATTCATTAGTGTCAAACAATGAAAACTGGTGAGACAATTTAATCATATTGTATTGCTGGATGTCTGATCAGTAAAATTAATTATCTTCAAATTTTCAGCTATTGTTACCGTATTAATTGCTATTTTTGTCAGCAGCCTTTCCGATGTTCACGTCTTTGAAAGGAATTTGTTAAAATGCTCTGAAGGTTACCAAGAAGGTGTAAAGTATCCCGATATCAATGATGCAACAGTATATTGGATCTGTCCCAAGGACCAACCACTTGGCGTCCGAATAGAATGTCCCGAGAATAGTGGCTTCTTGGAAGATGAACAAAAATGCGTTCCATGGAGATCTTGGTATTGGAAGCAACCCAGCATGGTGTAATATTAAAATTCATATATTCATCGAATGAATTGGCTCAAACATTTTTCCCAAAATAAAAATTTGTACAAACTAATAAATTCAAATCATTTTACAAGGTGTGATATAGTTTGCTCAATTTTACCTTAACTTATGTGAACATAAAATTGTAATTTTGATGGCAGAAAAATGTAAATTTTATTTTTTAAATCCAAAACAAACACTACTTATAAATATTTATGATTCCATTCACGGCTATTGTTCCAAATATAGACTCAAGTAGTAAACCAGCATATAGATGATTAATGTTCTGAACACAGCATGGAAGCGATTCGACACTCATTAACAGTCGTCTTGGAAAAAAAAAACGCACACACAAATTACAAAAGCAAAAAGCCACGTCACGTAACTCGTTGAGTATTTCGTCATAGTGTCAATAAACGGTGCTATATAGCACGTGATTGTAAATCATATATTTAATTAGTTAACCGGCTATGGAGATAGTGTAGTTGGTTTTATTGTTAGATTTAGTCATCATCGAGAAGAGGGCAAATAAAATGTGTGAATTGTGAGGAATTGAAAAGTTGAGAATATTTGAAAACATGACCGTGTGGCCTAATGGATAAGGCGTCGGACTTCGGATCCGAAGATTGCAGGTTCGAGTCCTGTCACGGTCGAAAAGAGAATTTTTTTATTTAAAATTCTATAATTATGTTTTAGGTTTAGCTTAGGCGTGTTTTTTTCTGCAATTTGATATTCAGTTCATGAACTAAATTGTGGAAATTTAAAATTTAAATTCTAACCGAGATAGGTATGCAAGTTGCGTTGGGAAAAAAGGGACCGTAGGTATAAAAATTTTCCTTATCAGGTCAACAGAGTGATATTATGTAGCTTCTGGACATGGAAAACGTTAGGAATGACACAATTTTTCCGATGATGTTACACCATAGAACTGCAGAAAACCCGGATGTAAAATTTCAAAACTTAATTTACTGTCCACAAACTAGGATCTCGTCTCGGTATCGTCTCAGATGTATGAGAATTGGTATCATCTTGGTGTCAGTTATATCTAAGATTTAGATTAAGTATTATAAATCTATATAAATAAAAATGTAAATGTTCGTTTGTTCCTAACCGCTAATCTCCGAAAGTTATTCACCAATTGCTTTGAAATTTTGACACAACATTGCATTCGGATACGGTAATGTTTATATATACTTAAAACAAAAAAAACTATGGTGTACGTTGGGCATAAAAAAACAACACTCACTAAGAACTATATTTATCAAAAAATCTACATATGTAAATATAAATTAAAAAAAATTCAGTTCGGTTGTCACAAAAAATTAAATTAAAAAATTTATTCAAATTCAATTCTTTAAGGAAAGATACACAAGATACAAAAAAAAAAAAAAAAATTGTGTACCACATTGTTGAAAGGTAGGTACGGTTTATTACTGCTTACTTCGTTACATTACATTCATTCATGTAAATTTTGGGTTTTTCAAGACTTTAAAAATTTGAAGAGCGAAATAATCAATTTTGGAAATTTGAAGACCAAACATAGTCGTTTAAACGTTTTATTATTTCTTATTTCCCAGGTATATACAATTTTGGTTTTTTCCAAGATTTGGAAGATCCAATTTCGTTACGTACAATGACATGACACATATAAGGTGAAAGGTGACAGATAAAAGTTGAAAGGTGACAGTGCCGTCCATCGCTTACCAGAATTTAAAAACATAGCACTATAGGTACTGAATCGAAAAAAAAAATTGATAAAAGTTTCGTAAGTATACAATAAAAATAAATTTATTCAAAAGCGACCAAAATCAAATCAAAACCGAAGCTCCAGAATCTCATGAAGAGAAAATAAAAACAATCTTCTGAAGATGAAGACATGGGCATCGCAAGATTCATGACTGACACTCAACCTGGGGCAAAGGTCGGTCCTGTCCAGATCTTAAAAACTCCATTCTACATACGAACAATCAAAGAAATCTTAGACGAAACTGGTTCCAGAAGAAGAAAAAAAAACGAAGATGATTGCGAACGATTAAAGCAAAAGAAGTCGTATTTTAATTGCGATGAAACCGAGTAAGATTTCAGAATGTGTCCGAAGCCTCCAAACAATATGAAAAATTAACAAAGTCAAGAACAGCGTTTTGTGCACCCGGTTAGGTCAGCAAGTAAACTGAAAGAGGTATTAGACAGTCAAAATTTAGAACTTCCATTCTTCTTTTATATGAGCGTAGTCTATTCTGGATATCGCTTTTCAATTTTGAGGTATAAATAAATTTCTAATATATCAAATTTAAATAAATTCTAGAACTTTAAAATTTTGAGGTCTTACAGTAACTGTGCACAAACGGAGTGCCTTAGTTTAAGGTATATTTAAGATGATTTTTTATCAATTTTTTAGGAAGCCTAAAGTTGATTGCCCGAGCGAAGCCGGGGTTGGCCCGCTAGTTTTAAATAAATTTCTCATATCAAATTTGAAGGGAAAAGGTTAATCAGCTTACGAACAAGCTCAAAAATTCAAAAACAAAAATTCTATTTAATAAAATGTATTTGCCGGATAACTTGCTTATTATATATTATATACATGTATTATATATAACAACACTTAGCTATGATTGAAAACAATACGTTTTTGTAGTGTTTTTTCACTGTCTTGCATTGCATGTACATATGTAATAAAAATTTACTTATGTATCTTTTTTTTTTACATCATTTTCTATTTTACCTATGTACCTAAATATCGCCTATGAATCGCCTAAAAGTATACTTACATTTATGTTTTGTTTTTTAAATATTATAATAAATATATAAAGTTAAGGTACAGAAAAGTAAAACATTTTTCTATAATTTGTATACATATATTTCTTTCTACGACGTATTTTCGCAAACTTAACTGATTTTTAGACCACCACGAGTAGACAAACCTCTAGATATGTATAGGTAAACAAGAGTATACTTTGGGGCGTTTTAGCATTGAAAGCAGAAGTTCAATTATAAAATCTTAGAAGGGTGTTTTTGCAAAAAATCTTCATACCAACTGACCTTTGGTGATCAAAAAGAAATTTCTTTTTTTTTTTCAATTCAAGATAAAAAAAATCTCAAACAAAAACTCGAAGGACGCCGATAAATTGTCAAACAGAAAAAAAAAGTTGGAAATAAAACCTTTCCCTAATCCCTAAATAAAATTGAAATAGGCAGACTTTTATAGATGTACCCGTTTTAAGAATTAAAAAAGAACAACGTTTTTTTTCGTAATTTTTAAGATAATGTAACAACACAGGGTAATGTTTTTCAATACAATTTTTAATGCTATTTGAAATTCCTAACCTTTTTTTTTTGATTCAATATACATACATATATCTATTTAGTATCCCTTAAACTTTCTATGAAATACCCTTTCGAAGGTTGTGTGTTTGTCAATTAAAACATAATATTATCATGATAAAAAATAATGGAGATGGATGGTAATGTTACAAGTTACTTTCAAGGATTTCTCGAAGAGTGAAAGAAAAAGGAGAAGATTGAAACTTTTTTCTAGCCTGCTTTATTACATAATCTCAATGGAAGAAAATAGATTAATGTTTGAAACGGAATTTAGCAACTTAAATTTCAATCTTCTATAAAAAGACCTTTGATAAATGGAACGAAAATGTAAATCAATTTGAAAAAGAACATTTTTAATATGGGATTATTAACAAAAAAATGTAATTCCATAAATAAATTAATATTTTTTCATTTATATTTGTAAGATGTTGAAACAATAATAATTTCTCAAATATTTCTTTAAAAACTAGCTGTGGCTAATATAGGAAACCTTAAACAGCTCATAAAACTCAAAGCTCACCCGATCTGCCTCTTCACCCCATCATGTGCTTTTCATTTGTTTAAATTTGTTCCTGTGATAAAGTATTTTTTTGTTGTTAAACAATACAAATTATGAGCGTTTCGTGGGTTTTGCCGGTTTGGATTTATTTCCTTAACCTATGAAATGTGACATTTTGAGCGTGATTAGATTTTATTAATGAATATACAATAATAAAATATTCGCCAGTCCTAAAGAAAGTTGTTAACACGCTCGAAATGTGACATTTCATTGGTTAAAGAAATAATCATTAACCCACGAAAAAGCATGAATTTACATACATATACTGTTAGTATATCCGTTCAATAAAAAACCACTTAAAATCTGATTAACTTAAGTAAATATTTAACTTTTCTTTCGAACAAAATTTGTACGAGTATAACTTAAATAGAACACCAATTGAACAGTTGTCTTTAAACATGACCTTCATTATAGCTTTCCGACAATCAGTTTATAAGATTAATTAATATTGACGTACTTACAAACATATTTCACAATACAAATATTTCAAAGTGAATTTATGATTACAATTAATGCACTTACAATATTAATTCGTATTAAAAGTAAGAATATTCAAACTAAAATTAGAAAGGAAGTCATTGCATAAAAACAATCATCTAAAAGCTACAAAGCCACCACTGCCGCCGCCGCTGCTGGCGCTGGCTGTAAATGTCATTGAATAATGAACTTGAATTTATTAATTCAGTTATTCAGTGAGAGTAATAATTCCAAGTAACAAATTGACATCTTCTTTTTTATTGCCTTTAAATCAATAGGAAGACGCATTAAGACTTCATAAGAAGTGCAAACATATAAATTCTTAAGTTGCGCATTATTTTGACAGGAGTAGAATAATTATTGCAATAGCAAGGACCCATACTTGACCGATATATGTACATTTGTACATTCATAATATAATATTTAAGAATGTCACTTTCATTGATCAAACAGAATCGTAATCGCTTTGAGTAGTTATGCACTATTAGGTATGAAATGAAATATTACTGTTCGCCAGAAGTGCTCTCCAATTCGGTATGGATTGAATGTGATGCGTTTATTAGAGACTACCTGTTAAAGTTTTGATTAAATGGAGAATCGTGAAGTTAGCTTCAAGGTGAAGACGCAACTTTTTGAGATGAATGCATTTTAATTTAATGTTTTGTTTATATGAACTTTTAAGGTTTAATCGTTAAGATATTTTTTTTTATTTATGGAAAATAATTAATTTTAGCTGTTTCGATTTAAGCTAGAACTATAATTATATTGAATTTGTTATTGCGGATGTTTACGTATATACATAGGTATGGTTTGTTGAACAGCTAACTTTAAATTCTTTTTTCTGAATCAAATAAGTAATGTTGACATTCGGAATAAATTGGGTTGGGAACAAAAGGAGACCAAGTGAAATTTTTGCAAAACTCGTCCTCAATTCGGAAGTGTCCGAAAAATAAAAAAAAAAAACATTTTCAAAATGTCTTAGTATTATAACTCGATGGAAAATTTATTTAATTGATTAAAAACAAGGTGAATATCACATCTGGCTTCAGACTTAATTAAAAACACATCACTTAACCTAATTTATTAAATTTTCAATGAGAACTAAATTCTTTATATCTTTCGCAAACATCATTAATAACAGTTTGCTTAGCAATTTATAAAGCTACAATGATAAACGAAAAGATGAGACGTTTTAAGATTTTAGTCGCCCATAGTAAAATACTATTTCAGATTTCATAAAATAACACAATGTGAATAAAAAAGAATGGAGGGAAATTAATTAAAAATGCAATTCAACAAAAAAAGTGCGTATACGTCCCAGTGTACCAACAGTGTTAAAACCAAATTCTAATGTCTTCTTCTTCATTTACTGACGATTGTTGTGATCTCGAAAAGGATCACAATTCTCCCACTCAAATGAATCATCTTATATCTTGGGCTTGACGGATTGACCCCAGAAAACTTCGACTGGCCTCCATGTTTTGGATTGTTCCATGTCTGAGGCCAACTAAATGCAGGTGTTGTTCTATTTATTTGATCTTTAAGATCTTGCCAAAGAATTAAGCTTAAAATGAAATGCCTACATTATTTAGAGTATTTCTTGCGATTTCTTATGCAGTGTCCAGTGTGAACATAACTTTTGAAATTAAAAAAAGTGTTTTTATAAAATTTGAGATAAAATGATCATAATCTCGTAACGTAAATCTTGGAAGAAAAATAAATCAAATACTACTGAGACCTAAGAACGTCATTTCACAATTTATATATACAAAAAAAAACCGCTCTTGTGTTCAGTGGAAGAATGTTCTGGACTCAAAAATGGAATAGTAAGCTATTGACTTTAATTTAATTTTTATTCCAAGGTGTAAGTACTCTTAATGTTGAAGAGTTGAAACAAAGGCACTCGATTGTTAACTTGAAAAAAGAAAAAAAAAAACAAATCTTAGCCTTTACTCTTGATATATCCTCTGTAAAATGTTAATTACATATTAAATTAACTTCAAAGTAAGACTTGGTTTATATTTTATTTATTTCTCAAAGGTGGCTAAGCTCATTTAATTTCATTCACTAGATTCTAAATTGACCTATTTAAAACAAAACCAGTTTATTCACTCATTTCATAACATGAAGTCTACGCAAATTTACCCATGCAAATTAAATTTTATAAAAACAAACACGAATAAGTTGCCTCAAAGTTCTAACAATACCTAACTATGTACCTAAACGCCCATCAAGTCCCATTGATAAAATATTTAAAAGTAAAAGAACATTTACGTTAAGAGTTGTGTAACGTTTTTAAAATGCAATTACATGTATCAACAAACAAAAACAAAAACTATAAAATTTATACTGAAGGTCATGGACTTTAAGTTCAACAAACGTGTTTGTCCTTTTGTAGTAAAAGTTGTTTTAACCTATAACACTAAAATATGAATATATTTCTTTTTGATAAATATTTCAAAAATAGAAGTTCGTGTTTATGGGATATTAAATGCTCACTTTTATTTTTTTTTTGTATTATTTTAACACAAAGAAAAAACAGTATAATAAATTGAAGGAGAAGTTATCATCAAATAATTTCGAATAATTTGTAAGGGGTTGAAATTCGAAATTCTTGAGTTGAAAAGCTCAATAATTGATGGGGAAAAATACCGAAGGAGATACCTATAAAAAATTTTAAGAAAGGAGAATTCGGAAAACAACCCCATTTCGAAAAAAATAATCATAGCTTTCTACCCCTTAAAGTTTCTTTTGAAAGGGGGGTTCTCTAATGTACACTTATACAAAGTTTAAGAACTCTCTCTCTCTTTCTCTGAATATTTTGGAGCTCACATTCTCTCTGAATAATTCTTTCCTAATCACTTAAATCTGCTCCGCCTTTTCGACAAAATTACAAAACTTATTCAAAGGGCAACTGTCAACTTTTTTTTTTCTATTCATCTTAAGGGATAACCACTCCCTCGCAGCCATGATGGAAAAATGGTCGATATCATATTTAAGTTTTTGGGTCTCTCTTGCTCTCTTTAGCATAGCAAGCTTGCTTTTGTATAAAAGGCTCCTCTCTCGTTCCCTAAGGTCATTGAAATGTCAAACATTGCCTTTAGCCGCTACCGCTACTCTTTAAAAAAAAAAAATGTAAAAAATGCACCGACATTGCAACTGACACTTCCGAACCTGAATAACTGTTTGTTAAAACAATTTTGGCATCATTCTTTTAATTGTTGTTACACGTAAAAGACTCAGAAATGAAGTAAATTTATATAAAAAATAATGAAGCACGTAGTTGTGAAAGTTCATTCTTATTTTTTTTCGGATGCCCACAAAAAAAGTTTGCCCTACATTATCCATAGGGGAAGGAAGTTCCTTTATGTGTAGGTGGTGGTGGTCTTGTTTGTTGTTGGCTTGGAAACCGTAACGCGCCATTGCCAAAAATTTTGTGCGCCATTTTTTGGGGATTTGAACAAAATACTTGATGTACTACCTACATTCAAAGATAACAGTGACCGCATTTCAGAAGAATTCAATTTTATTTTATTTTTTAAATTGGTTTTGTTGGCACTTCTCATCAATCCAATGGAAAAAAATAATTAAGAAAAAAAAAAACACATTGCGCATTGTTTTGTTTTTGGAGGCCGGTCATTCTGTTTTGTCATTAAGCTAGACAAATTAGAGATAAAATATTAAAAAAGGAATCAGGAACCATTCTTTCCAACCCCCTGCTGGTTGGGTTTAAATGTTAATCCAGATCAAGACAAGACTAATTTGACATATGATTGAGTGGCTTGTTTTGCAAGAGTATGGTTGTGTGTGTGAAGGTGTACCTATATAACAAAAATTATGTATATGTACCTTGTTTTTCTTTTTTAATAATTTATAAGAAAGGTATCCATCACGTTTAAGTCAACAACAACAACAAGAAAAAAAAAAAACTTTTGCGATATTGAGGATAAACTTTTCTGTGGATTTATAAATTATTTATTTTCTAATGATTGTGGAATAAAACAAAAAACCGAAATAAAGTTCATCAAAAAGTTTGTGGAAACTTTTCATGATGAGGAAATAATCGTTGGCATGCTTACCGATTTATTTTTGTACCAAATATTAAGTACATACAAATATTCTGAAGAAAATTAAACCAATATCGATTTTTTTATACCTGTATAGGTGTACCTAATCTATCTATCTTAAAATCGAACGAGATTTTTAGTTTGATTCAAATTTTTTGAACTTGAGGAAAATGGTAAAAAAGAAATTTTAGCTCTATTCGTAAATATCTAGTTCTTAGATCTTATATTTAAAATTTTTAAGCGATAAAGATATTTCATTTGTACTCGGTCAATATTTAAAAAAAAGTATTTTTTAATCTTTTTTGGAATTTGTTTTAGAATTTGTATGCGTCACAAAATTTTGTTGGAAAACATCGGATTTGGATTCAGCAACCCCAAAACATAAATCTGTGAAAAACCGGGACCATCCAACAGCTTTTTCAAAAATAACTTCACTCGGAATAAATTGAACTGATTACATTTTTAAATCGAGAGCAGTTTGAAGAAGAAAAACACTAATATTTGTTAGTAATTTTATATTTTATCAATTCTATTTGGGAATAATTTTGGAAAAAGCTATTGTTTGCGATTTATAAGCAAAGAACAGAAGAAAAATAATTTTTTTAAATTTTTAGCATTTTTACAGGTTCTGTCACTAAAAAGGGAAACATCAGTTTGGGATTGCCCACCCGGATAATTTAAAAAAAAGAAAAATCAATACCCTACAATTTTCATCCAAAATATACATAATTTCACTTCACTACCAGAAAAGTTTAAACTCTTATCAAATTGAATACTGGATTTTATAAATATGTATTCTAGATTTTATAAATTGAAATTTGTTTTAGTCCAGTAGGATTGTATAAAAATAGCTAAATATATAACAAAAATTAAGGAAGAAATATCATTTAGACAAACGTAATTGTAAATTATACTTCTTGATATTCTCGAGAGATGGCTTGTGGGATTTACCAAGTTTAATAAGTTTAATTTAAAAGAATGTAGTATTTTTATACCCCACAAGTAGGAAGAACCTTATGATGAAGCAAAAGAGTTGGAGAGTTGTGGTGCCAGTCGAGAGACTCTAGTTCTATATGGTTCTATTTTGTGGGTAAAGTAACCTCTGTCGACCCAGTGGGAAATATCATCAAAAAGTAAAACCACATTTATTAACCTTTTTTATTTGTTGCTGGGTTCAGACCTGACCCTGTTAGATTACTGTTCATAAAGTCTGCATAACTTCAAAACCATTGGCAATTAAAATTTTTAAGTTGAAATTCTTAAGTTGAAAAACATGACTCACAAAAGTTTCCAATTAATTTTGATCCAAGTACCACTTAATCTCACTCCTGGTTATTAGGAGTAACGAACGATTGATGAATATTAATATGTCTAAGGAGGAGGACCAAGTTGTTTTTTTGTTTTTGTGGCATCGAGCTCTTTTGGTCACTTCCTTCTTTGTGCAATTCAGTTTGTTAAACATAGCATTTTAGAAAAACAAAAAATAAATAAAATCAAAAAGTTTTTTTCTTTTTTTATTGTGATTTTGGTAAATCGGGAATAAAAGTATGTATTAAAAATAATAAATGAGTACGAAAGCTATCTAATAGACTTCTTCTTAAAAATTCAGTTGAAATATTTCCAAATAAATACAACTCACTGGAATATCATTTAATTCAGGAATAGTTGAAGATTTTCATTAAAAATTGACCCGCATTCTTACTTTAAACTTATGTAACTTCAGACTATATCTGATCCTATATGTAGATCCTATAGATTGAAACGGACTTTTCAGATAAAGGAAGAGATGAAACAATTCTGGGGTAAAAATACGAATTCATTGCACTAAAAACCTTTTTAAAACGAATCTGTTTTGAAACCAAAAATCACCGAAAATCTTTATTACCAGTGCAATCAACCATTGTATCTATTTACTTTTTTTCAGAACTATAGAATTTAATTCTTGATAAGAAATACAATTATAAATTAAATTTTAAAGCAAATGTAAAATTTACATATAAGTTAACTATGCCCTAATATGAGAGAGGTGAAACTTAACAAGTATGTATAGTGTTTGAAAACATTTGAAAACCTTTCATGTCTTTGTTATGAAAGATTGAAGGCTTTTGCCAGATATCGGAATCAAAAAAAGAGAAATATATTTTAATATCTGTAATCTTGAAAAGTCCTTCGAATAGCTTATAGCAAAAACTGAGTACAACTATTTCTAATATAGGGTGTTTTTTTTTATAAAATAGCTTTTCAAAATTTCCCTAAAGAACCATCAGCAATGGAATATTAGCTACAGCAAAGGCATTTATCTGTGAAATTAACATGTGAATGTAAACATTTATAAGTTAGTTCCTTAATTTTAATTTTTTTTTTGATGAAATATTTTAACTAATTCATCAAAGCTGATGATTAAGCAAGTTGTACTTTTAAAGGCAATTCAATTATAAATCAATTTTATCATACGTTCAAATATAGTCAAAACAATGCTTCCCACTTTTGTTTCTCATTCTCATTCAAAAAGACAAGAAGTATGGTCAAAAAGAATAATTGGCAAATTTGGCCCAACATGGGTACGTATTCATAATCATTAAACCACATGCCAAAAATCCGTGTGAACTCGCCAAAAATCTTCAGAATGGTAGGGACAATTTTCTAAAAACAGTAATTACTTAAGTCGTTAAGTTTTTACAAAACTTCATTTTTGCCCAGGGCTGGACACGAGGTGA
This sequence comes from Syrphus vitripennis, assembly GCA_958431115.1. Lineage (NCBI taxonomy): Eukaryota > Metazoa > Arthropoda > Insecta > Diptera > Syrphidae > Syrphus > Syrphus vitripennis. Next base: position 14,754,651 of record OY288108.1, on the reverse strand, counting down.
CACCAGGCGGGACTGTAGTGAATCTGGGTTTCGTCAAAATAGATTATTCCAGTTTTCGTTTGGTTTTTGTCTTGATCTCGTCTCGTTAGCGATTCTGCATCTTTCAGGCCTCATTTTTTTTGTCCGAAAAATAAGGAACAATAATTTGAATCTTAGATCCATTTCCTTTTAAAAATATATGAAATAACGGTTTCAAAAATACTTATTTATTTATTATTTTTACAATTAAGTTCAGCTTAAACGCTTATGTTCTACTGTTTCCTTAATTTTAACTATTGCAGTACCTTTTAAGGCCCCAGCTGGACTGGAACAAATGTTTCTATAATACACTTATCACACTTATCACATTTTTCAGTACAAACATTTCTTATTCAGTCCAAGTTCATCTACCTAAACTACGTGTTAATTAAAGAATATTTTTTCATCATTTCTATCAAACTTTGTGCTAAGCTGGAAAAATTTGATTTGTACATGGATACTTCGTTATTTCTACATCTCATCTGCATCAGCAATTCAGACGAAAATTTAATTCACAACTTATCCTAAAGCAATAGATTTGTGATTGTATTTCATACGTGTAGTCGACACGATGCTCTGTGCATATTAAATTATTCAGCCAAACCCCAAACCAACCATCCATCCCCCGTGTGCGACCAATTAAATTACGACCGACCGACAATGCCGCCGGTATCCAGCCAGACACCTTAATAACGTTTTTGTCCACCTTTTCACACATGGATACTGTATACCAACTATATGCATGTATATGGGGTTCTTACCCCTTCACTCTTAAGCACTGAGAAATAGAAAATCAATATCGGCAAATTTTGTGGCTACATATATGATGCCAAGCGGATGAGGTGGGCTCATGTATTTTAAGCTTCTGACATTTTCTCATTAACCTCCCAATATTGGCATATGTGGGCTTGTGTAGTAGAAGGACTCATCACTTTCGTCATCGTCAACGTAATAATTAAAAACAAATAGTTAAATTAAATATTTCTGGGGAGGGTTGATTTTCTGAAACGAAATTATCAGAACTAACCAAAGCAAAATAAGGGCTGGGGTAAAAAAGGTTTTAAGGCAGATATTTTTGATGTTCGTTAGGCTAATTAAGGTTCCAGTTACCATTAAATGTTATAATTGAATTATTTCCCAATAAAATTGATTACATCATTATCATTATAGAGAGAATCGATTAAAGTTTCGTGGTTTGTTGGAAACATTCTGATAAAACCATTAACCAAAAACTTTGTCGTTTTAGGGAGGACCATGATTTGTTTTCGATGATTTTAATGGCGTTTTTGCAAATGACCAATGCTTTTAATGGAACATAATTCTAAAAACAACCAATAAAAAAAAACTTGATGAACAGACTGTACATAAATTAACATTTATTTCAAATAAACAATGTTTTGGTTAAACATTCGGCGCTTCATAAAATAAAAAAAAAAAAATATGTATTGAATATTGCTTTTTTTTTAAATTAAATTAAGTATACGCCACAGTGGCCGGAGTAAATCAAAATGTATATTACTCTGTGTTATTTTTGGAATTTCAATCACATTGCATTTGGATTGTATGTAATGTTTTAACATATAAATTACTTCTGCGAGTATGTTGTTTGGTTCGAGGATAATTTGTCAGAAAGAATGGTAGGAAGTCAACGAATTTTATTATAGCTGTGGAAATATAAATAAGAAATTACATACCATAGAATTCAAATTTAAAACACACCTAGGGTTTAGATTGGAAATTATTTCGTATGATTTAAAGAGGTTTTGATTTGATTTTTATTTATTATTGAGAAATTGAAAACCAAAATTTTACTGGAGCTATTATTATTTTTTATTGAATTGTTTTACACTGCTGTGTGACTATAATTGCTCAACAAGTTTAAAAAAAAAACAAGAACACATATGTAGGTAGAGTTCGTTCAGCATTTTCCTTAATTTTTAACTTAAATTGTTTTGTATTACAAAACTAAGGAAAATAGAAGCTCTATTTTTGACTTTTTACTTTAATTTAAAAGAGGGTCATTAATTCAATAAATAAAGTCTGTAAATAGTAAAGGGTGACAAAGTTCCCAAAAATTGTTTTTTTTTCATGTTTTGAAATGCATCCTCTATCTTCTTAAGCAAAAACCACAGAAATGAAATATTCAAAATTTTAAGCTTAATATTTTTTGACTGCAAAACTTTTCTCTTTCCCCAATAGGGAACGAAATAATCTCAGAAAGAAGTGAGGTGCAGAAGCAGCATGGAGGGAGGAACATTAAATTAGTTTTATTTTTTTTTAATTTTATTGATTTGATGATTTTTTTTTATATCAAAACATAAAAAAACGAATGTCCAGCAATTTTCTTATCCTCTATCTCTATGTGGATATGAACTTCGAAGAGCCGGGTCTAAGAAATGTTCAAAACTTCAAGGTAAGTATTTGTTTTTTCCAAACAACAGGAATTGAAATTAATCTCGTTTAAAACTAAAGTTTAAAAGTCGGGGAAGATTCCAAAATTCTATTAAAAATGCTGTAGATCCAATATTCTTCTTTTTAAAATTCTGTTAATCCGAACTTATATTTGTTAAATCACTGAAATAATTTTAAACTATTTTTTTTAGTTCCCGTTGAACTAGTTTAATTCCATCTCCTGAACTCTGTACATGTGGTTTTGAGTTCTAAAAAAGGTGTCCGTACTACTTGATGTCTCCTCATAAACCGACAAAAATTCAAGTGAATATTTTGAATTTGATGTTTTATATCCAAGAAAATATTTTTTGTAAAACTAGGTTGATATTGAGAAACCGACCAAAACTCAGGTTTTCTAAGTCTTCATTCAAAGTTATGTATGCCAAAATTCTATAAATATAAAAGAAAGAATTTTAAGAATTTTAGAATACAAAATTTTTAGTTGACATTTTAGTAGAACGAAAAGAATTTTGATTTGACTATCGTAAGAATTTTCCAAATCCTAGCTTGGACAATGTCTGATTTGTTTCTATCCATAGACTACTTAACTAAAATATCTTGGATGATTTATCACAGGCTCACAACATAAGAAATAATATTTAATAGAATTCCTTCTCAGAAGTCCAAAATGATGCAATTTAAAACAAAATACTTTTTAATAAAATATTTACTAACTAATGAATAAAATTCATAATAATAATTTCATAATGCAGTTACACCTTTATAAAATTGTTCGAACATTGTATAGTCAAAAACTCTAGACTATAGAAAAAACATTTTACTCTAGTCTGTGGAATCTCACACTTCACAAAGAATAAACTTCTCCCATACTTAACCTGTTTAGTCGACTAATTTATGTACCTACATATGTATATAGTTTTCGAAAAAAAAATTTAAACTTTTAAATTTAATCAAATGAAAAGAGAACATCTTCTATCTAAGATTTGCTAAGTATTTGAAAGAAAATAAAAAAAATAACTTTTTTTTTTAAATAGTTCCAAATTCTCAAAACAAAAGGGAACTTTGTTTTTTATTAATCTTAATAAGGTATTTCAAAATACGGCTTATAATTTTTACATGTCATGTTCTGACTCTATGTATGTCTTGCATACTTTTTTTCGAAAAAAACGGTTGCATATAAAACCTACACAAAAATGCATCCTTTTCAGTATCTAATTTATCCAATTTAAAAATAAACATTTTTTTAAATATCCTTTTTCTTGCTACTTTAATGCTTTTATCATTTCAAAGATTAATGAGACAAGGGCAAACTTTTATTTTGTAGACTTGATTTCGTATTCTCATCAACCCCAACCACATTTCAGAATCCTTTATACATAAATCAAAATAATTTGTATTTACTCTCAAAAAAATACTCTTATTATATACATACCTTCTTTTGGACATAAGCAATTAAATATTCATTGTGTAGAAAGAATGACGGATAGGAAAAAAAAAAGAAAAATGGAAGAAAAACATGGTTGCGTGCAATAATTTTTGGTGAGTGATATTTCTAAGTTAAATAAAGTTTTCTTTTTTCATAGTTGGTCGTTCGTCTTCGGGTTAGGGAGCTGGCGATGGTGTTGTGGAGCAGTTTGTACCATCTCACAATTTTTTTTTCGCTTGATGTAAGGAGTACTTAACAGATGGCGTGAGATTCGACTTTTGATCGCCATCTTAGATTTAAGCTCTATTTTATACCTGTTGGGTGAATAGTTTTTCATCGGTGCCCAGATTTGCGCGATTGTCTTAAAAACCAAATATCCGGTAAGTCTGATTGTTTTAAATAAATATTTAGTCGCATACAAAATTTTTCAAATATAAAGTGTACAGAATTAAAATTTCTATTTTAAGACTTTAATACACAAATTTTAAGACTTTATTAAACAAATGCACAACGAAATCATAAACGAAAAACTTTATTCTGCTTTTTTTTCTACAGTACGCTGTTCCATGAGTGAAATTAAAAAAGACTTCACTGACTTTTTGGACACAATTAACTACCCAGGCCATTTATTGTGAGCGGAAAAATTATGTTTGAGTCTAGGACATGTTCGTTTTTGTTATTTCTTTCATAAAAATGCAACTTTCTGCAATTTTCTAGTACTGTTTACTTTAGCATTTCGTTCTACTATTATGAAACCACATTTTGATCATAATTGGTAAACCATTTAGTACAAAATCGAAAACCAAAAATCCGGTTCTATAGCAGGTACCGTTAATAATGGGTTTTTGAAAATATTTTTAGATCAAAGGATTTTGATAACTTATAGAACTCCACTGAAAAAATTTCATCAAAATCGTTAGATCCGTTTTCGAGATAAATCTGTTTGGTCTTAGCGGTTATATAAAAGGCACCGTTATTTTTAGAGCTAAAAAAATGTTTACACTTTAAAAATTTTCTATTCACTTCCCATTGTCATTAATAAATTCAAAAAAAAAAGTCAAAATCATCTTTTAATAACAACGAGAAAGTTAATCCACAAAAGAAGGTTAAGCAAAAGAATAAAAAATATATTTTCCAATTTCTTTTTAAAAATTTCAGTACGAATGAAAATAGCACTACTAAGTGAAGAGGGCTACAGAAAGAGGATAAGTTTTCAAGGAAAGTTGAAATTGTTGTTGTTATCGGATTTACCATTTTTTACAAATTTTAGTTATTGTACTAGATCTTCTTATGTGATTTTTTGTAAACTTCACTTAAATATTGGACGATCATTTTGTTTTTATTAATAAAAACCAGTTGCTTTACTCTCATGTCTCATTCCATGGTTTAGTAAAGTAGTAAATAAAGGTGGCTGTAATTATGGCTATAAGAATCAAGTGCGCACAATTTATCAACCTCTCTTTTATGTTCAAATTTTGGTACAATTCATTTACTACCATATTTTTTCATATTGCCAACAGCTCCATAACATTAAAAAAGAAGTATTTACTATCAACGCAACCTTACCGTTTTTTCTCTCTTTTTCTTTTAGGTACCTATTGCTGTTGATTATTTTTAGTGAATAATTTATTATAAAAAAAAACCCTCTTCTCAGACAAGCCAAACAAAAAATATCGATCCATAAAATAAAGGAATTTCCTTTTCAATGTACCTGCTAACTATTGTTGTAGGTATGATGAGAGGAAAAATAAAATATAAATCGTAAAAATAAGGGTTTTTTCCTTCCAATTCACATTCTCATTTCCGAAATCTTTTTATTTTATTTTTATTTGGCAAAGGAAATCGGTTTGGGTTGAAAATAAAATTAAAAAATAAAAAAACCAAACACACAAAACCAATTTTCTGAAGCTTACATTATTTTTATTTTTATTGTAAGGAAGAATTTTGTTCGTTTGTTTTATATCGTAAATTTAAGTTGCAAGAAATGAATACCAAGTTGAGTGGGCATTAAAAAAAAAAGAGTGAAAAGTTGTGAAGAATTGGAATATCATTGTATTCGAATTTTATTTTCTCTTTATTGAATTGTATGTGATGGTAATAAGATTAATGCTGGCGTTTCTTTTTATTTGAAAATTTATTAATTGTTTTGAAAAGGAAATGTTCATATTGATTTTAAGAGGTGAATAATAATATTTATTAACTGATAAGACTTTGACCAATTTTAAAGCAATGTCCACAGTAAAAAAAAACTACACTAATAACAGTTTGTCGTTTTATAGAAATGGCTTTTTATGTATAGAAAATTTTACTTTCCACTTGAACGACGAGATGTAGACCCCTTTGTTCCTTAAAAGTTTTTTTCATTTATGGGACTCTATACAAAAATTCTAGGAGCTTGCTGCATTTTATCGGAAACACCCCGAATTTGTTTGGTTTGCACTAGTGCACTAGTGAGAAACCGCAGTTTTGTGATTGCCAGTAAACACTGGTTTGCTTTTATGAAGCTCAGATATTTGGAGTTTTGAAATATGTGCAATAAAGAGGAAGAATGCGGATTTATTGTTTTGAAAATTACATCCTCAAAACGGTGTTCAATCAGAGACACACGTTGTTGGTAGTGACCTATCGTTTCGTACCTTGCTCTAGAACAGGTAGAACAAGCTTGGGGTGAATATCGTGATTTGCGGCTGATATTTTATTTCAGATCTATCACAGACAGCTGATTATAGCCGTAGATTTTAGTTAGGTCATCGCCAATAAATTAAAAACCCATAATTTTAAGTCTGGATACCTTGATAGCAAGATACGTTTCGAAGACGGCTGAGCTATTGTCTTCGGGAGTGTTCATGTTACAGGCTACGAAATGAATATAGGGAATCAATTATTGAAAACACGTGTGTCAAGTAAGGTTAATGTTCTCAAAAACATATTAAAACATAGTCCATGATTTTTTAGATACACTTAAAAAAGAAGAACGCGAAAGAAAACACTTTGTTTTTAAAAAAAGGGTATTCATAGTTAAATCGAATTGACACGTTCAATTTTTATCAAGAAGACAAATGACCTTTTGATTAATTTTTGTGCAAAATAAAAATGATGAATTAGAACTACATATGCATATACATATGCATGGATTTTGAAAAGCATTTGTAATAGAAAAGATATTTATTAATTATTTTTCTAATAGGTTAGGTTAGGTTAATTGGGCTGACAGTTGGTTTTGTTACCGTCACACTTAGATCAATGTATACTTCCATTGTGATACCTAACCTATGAATCTCATGGTTCGTCTAGCTATTTAGAGGTCTTGACGAAGTTCAGTTAGCTCTTGACTGAGAGTTCTGATAGCTCTTTTAATTCGTTAAAGCAGTAGTTGCCTAGGGTTTTTTTTTCTAGTGTGGCAGTGTGAGTGGACAGTGACAAAGAAAGTGAGCAGTGGCTTCATGCTCATCTTCGTCACCACAGCTTCTGCAGAGATCGTCGGTACTGAGCCCCATTTTCTTTTTATGGTGGCCAAGTAGGTTATGTCCCGTTATTATGCTTAAGGAAGGCTTATTAAGTATTAAAATTCTATCAGACCTATTCTTATTGTATCTACGCCAGAGTTTCCTGGTAATAACACTGGTTTCTAGGGGATTCCATCTTTTGTTCGATTTTTGAACAATTATGTTACCGACGTTTAGTTTCAGTTCGCATAGTGGGATTCCTATGTTTTGGTCTATGAGAGAAGGTTGAAGTGTTGAGCCTACCCTTTGCCAGCTCAGGAACCCAGCAGAGTCAAATGTAAGACTGTAAGCTGTATACCAAGAACCTTTAGCTCTTCGTGATAGCTAGAAACAAGCTTCGAATTGATTTCAGTGGCAGAGATCGCTTTTATTGCTGCCTGGCTGTCAATGAAAAAAAAAATTTATAATAACTTTCAATTGAAAGTGAAAGTGATTGTATTAAATTTAATGTTCCTATTAAAATATCCTGTTTTGTAATTGCAAGATTAAATTCAATGAGACAATATCTGGGGCTTAACTGTAAGTGAATAATTGTTTTTTTTTTAACAAAACCATTTCTCACTTTCGAAAATGTTTAATAATTATTTAAAAAAAAATAATAACTTTACATGCAGTGTTGAGTCATGCATTAAGCATATTACTAATTTCAAAAATAATTGTTTAAAAAAAAGACCGCGTTACTGCACTAAAATGGAACTACACTTCACAAAATGTTTGTTTGAAATTTTGTGAAGTTCCGCTTAGTGCGATACACATTCATTCGAATAATATTTTACAACGCAGTGTTACGCAATTCCACGGTTATACCTTTAAATCTATTTTAAACCTCTTATAACTTTTTTATCTCCATGCAAATATTTTACTTTGATTTTTTTTTACTACAAATTTGGTTTTATTTAGCTAAAGAAGAACACATTTAAAAAATATGTTTTGTAGTCCTACATAGGTAGAAACAAAATAAATAGATTTGCAAGTAAACCCATTTTCCAGTTAAAAACCCAATTTTACTTCTGACCACAAACTGTCAAATTAATCATTCTATCAAAAATGTAAGAGAGAGATTCTTTTTCACTATTTCAAACTGAGTTACAGAACAAATTCCTTAACGATTAAGATCGACAATTCTCTAAACTTATAATAGTAGTAATTCGGCCATTGTTTCCTCAAAGCGATAAAATCAGTTTTATTTTTTCTGATGTTGTCTTTCACTTTGTTTTTGTCTTGCCTTGTTACAAACACTTTTCTAATAGAACAAGATAAATAAACTTCTTGTTTTATTTATTTTCTTTTTTTGCTTTTTGTTTTTTGTTTATCGGAAAAAAACATGCAATACACATGCAATCTAATAGTGGCAATAATATAATGTATTTTAGAGGACAATAGCACTTATAAATTGCTGCTGTGACGTAACGTGTGAAAAAGTTTTCCTTTTCCCATCCAATTGGATACACAGAAAACACCTTAATGGAGACCTGCGCATTTGAACAATAATTTATAAATACCCTCTGCTCCTTGAAGGGGTAAAAAGTTTCGATTCCTTTGGCTAGGAAAAGCCTGATGCCCATACACTGGCACAGAAGTTGTTGTATAGTCTATAAGAAGGGACACATACAGTTGATCCCACACACAAGCAAATTATTGCAATAGAACAAAAGTGGAGAAGCCAGGGGAGGCTTTTGAATAAGGAAAATATAAAACTAGGGCGCTTTTGAATGTTTTCGACTCTCTCACAACTTGGAGGGTTGGATTTTGAATACAGCCAAGCACAAGGCAGACAGAAGTTACCTTTGCTGCGGCCTGGACGAACGGTGGTCGTTGTCGTGTGCAGGATTTATCCAAATTGTGAATTAAAGAAATTTGAAAAAAATTCAAAATTAAGTTTTAATAAATGAATTTAACAGTAGAGGCCATTTTGTTTTGGTTTTGTGTTAAATAATTAAATTCTGTTTAGTTTAGATTTAGATTTAGATTTTAGCGTGTGAATCGCACTTTAACAAAATCAAAAGAAAAAAAACACGGGTTTTCGAGAGAATTGAAAAGGATAAAAGAAAAATTCTATATATCCAATAGAAAATCCTTATTTGAAACCGCTGAAAAAGTCGAAATTTTGTACAAACAAAGTGAAAATAGTGAACATTAGTTAATTATTTTGTTCGGAAGAAGAATAAGAAAAAAAAACAGTCAAAAAGGAAAATCGACTGTATATAAGTGCTTAAGTCTATCAGACGACAGTGGCGTCTTCCGAGGGTACAAGCAGCGGTGGTGAGTCCGCCCTGTTTTCCAAATTAGGCGGATCTCTGTTCGGAAGCGGTCCAAATTCACCGCAGCGTGTGGTTTCAAATATACGTGGATTTCTATCAAATCGACTGAGTAATATCGCTCCACCAGATACAGGTAAGTCGTTTTTTTTCCCTCAATGGTATCTATCTATGCTAAAAGAAAAAGTTATGTAACTATTATTCCGTCGGAATCAATGATCGACACAGTGAGGTCTAATTTTCGTGTGTTTTATTTTTCTATCATTTTCCGACCCTTCTATCGGATTACATAATAGCTTTTTCACAATTATGTACCTGACATTTGGTATCTACACTCATTTGTAGGTGCTTATTGATCGATAAAAGGATAAGGAGGAGAAAGAAAATATATGGAAGCCTTTATACCTATAGAAGGTACCTATCTACCTTATGTACATAGGCAATAAAAAAAAAAGCTTTTCATTGCGCTCTCTTTTTTTTTGCTCAAGTACTTTGAGGGACAATTGAAATAAAAGTATGCCATTTTTATTTAGTTAGGTATCCTACAAGAGAGGAAATTAATAAGGGTGTTGGAATTCATTTTGATCAAATTAGTTTTGATAATTTTTTCTATGGAACAGAAAAGATCTTTTCCAAAAAAAAAAAGTATTTTCTTTTCAAAGTCAATTTGGGGATTTGACTTTAATTTGTTGTTGTGGCACGTTGATCGATATTTTTTTTTGGTTTAGTTTTTTTTGTTTCTGAATTCTTAGCTACTATCAGAGTAGTTGTAAATACTATATACTCACCTGACTTTATTCAAACATATAAAATTATTATACTGGCTATATTTAGAACGGTAGATTCTGCGTAGTTAAAATGTTAGTGAGATTTTATTTCATTCAGAAAATCGATAGAAGCATTTTTTTAGTTGGGTAACTTAAGAATGATACTTCTATTTTTTTCTTCGTTTCTTCGTTGATGGCTAGAAAAAAAAAAAACTAAACGGTGTCAAGCATGGCCCTTCTTACAACAGAGGTTAACATTGACTATGAGGGTACTAGGTTTTGTGCTCGAAACCTTACGCAATCTTAACCTTGCTGTAGATGGCGACACGCACTTGAAATAAATCTGAATTGTTCTTATTAATAAGACAAAGTAGTAGTTGATTTTTTTTTCAAAATCAAGTTTAGATTTACTGTTAAATATATTTTAGAAAATCCAAGAGAAAAATATTCAAATGGTTTTTGTTTCTGACCAAAATGATTTTCATCGGAACTTTTAAAAATTAGGTACCTATCTAGAAATTCATTATTACGACATAACGTGCTGAAACAATTTTCAAAAAATCAATTGACCGATGTTTTAAATATTTAAAAATTATTAAAAAAAAGATTCACAATTTTAAACATAATAACATAACAAAGATATATTGAGTATTAAAAAAATAACAAAGCAAAGTTTTTTTTTTAATCAAAGAAACAGATAAAAATGTTTGAAAGATATGTTTCGTGACGAATATTTCAAGACCAAAGATTGATTTAGAATCATACAATACATATTTATAAGTGACAAAGTTTTGAAAAAAAAAATTTTTTAATAGAATTTTTTAAGCATAAAATTATGATAAAAGACGGATAAGGAGTGTTTTGTAAGGCAAAAAAAAAATACTTAAAATTTTTGTACATTTTGTTCACCACGAATAATTCCAGAACTGAAACAAATACTAATTAGAGTTTGGTCTAGTTTTTTTAAAACACAAACACTGATAAATTTTTTAAAGTAGTCAGTACTGTGACCGGGAATATCATATGTTACGCAACTTAAAAAAAAAATATATGTAGACTTTCAGAATTTCAACTTTTTGTCAAAAACGATTTTTAATGTTTTCAGACTTCAACTATTTTTGAATCCGTCATTTGTTAACCAATTTTAGATTTTCTTATAGTTTTAAATTGGAATAAAATTTTTTTGTATTCATACTGTTAAATGATTTTAGGAAATGAACACTTTACAAAATTTATGAGCTTTAAAGACCATTTTAAGCTACATATTGAATGTTCAAAAACGTTTGAGCTCAAAAATTGTTGTTCTTTTTTATGTTGAAATAAATAACCTATCATGTTTAAATCCTCAAAAAGCATCAACTATACAATCTTTAGTATACACATGGATACAGCTCTTAATTTTGAAAAAAAAATGGACTCACATGGCCCTTTAGCTTTGTTTAAAATAAATAAAAAATGTAATTTGTTAATATTTTTCAGATTAGTCACACTATTTGAAAATTAAGAACGCAATTAAGAACTCCCTCCAAATTTTTCGCATGAAATTGCATTGAACATGGTCACCGCGGAACTGCAATTGAAAAGTTATGTTTAGATTGGCTATGCAGGTGAAAAATTTTCTGTGTAGTTTTAACCCGAATTCGCCCTATTTAGAATTCGGTTATATTCCTCACTCTTTCTAGAAATACCTAAGTTTCTTTAAGAAATTTGTGTATCTGGATCAGGAGTACTTTAAAAGCAAGCAAATTGCTCTCGTCCTTATTTGGTGTATTTTCTCTGTATTGATCTCTGTATGTACTTTCACACTATTCCGTTTCCATCTGATATGTTTACAGGATCAAATTATACCATGTAACTTGGATTGGATTTTCTGTAAAACAAAAATTTACTTATCATTGGAGCTCCTCGTGTATGTTTTATCAATGGTGTTGATGCATAATAATTTTATCTAGTAAAATATGCGGTATCAAAAATCATTTGTCAAAAATTAGTAACAAGTTTAACTTTAAGTACAACAAGAATATGCAATCAATTATAGCGAAAACGAATCAAAAACGACGTTTTTGTTGATTAATTAGGATGTTCTCATTGGATTCAAGAAGAAAATACACTTACACGTAAGCAAAGGAAAATAAATAAAATGTTTGAGGAAACAAAATTGTAGAAGTTTTTTTTTCACGTGTAATTTAATAGCTATAGCCTGGTCAATAAATTTCTTTCTGTTCGCTATGAACAAGCATTAGAAAGAAATTCAATTTCATAGTGTTTCAATTTTTCCAGTTCCTGAACTTGAACTACCGGAAACATGATATACATATATGTATGCACGGTTTTTCATTATTATTATTATTTGTATTATTTATACTTAGAATGTCAGTTTTTTTTATTGAATTTTTCGTGAACAACAACAATAACTTAAAGTTGCTACCACCATTGGCATTTAAAAATTATCATATCATTAAAATTATAAGAATGAAAGATTCATCAGAAAAATTAAAAAATTTGTATGACTAAAAATCTTTTTATTTAGTTTCACGCCTATAATTTTATATATTAATCAATTTATCGATGATTAATTAAAACTAAATATGAAAATCTTTAATGAGCTTAAGCAAAACCTTATTAATTACCATAATTATGTATATGCGTTATTTTAAATCATGACCAGTATTTCCATTTAAATAAATATAAGCCGTTTGATTGGGTTGGGTAAATCATGTGCTTTATCAATTAGCAACATAATTTGGTTCATCTGAGGAATAGTTTCCCTTCAAATTATTAATCCATCAGTCAGAAAGTCCAACCAGCTCAACGGTTCTTTATATGTTTGGATTTAAGATTAAGGGTATCCATTTTTTTCTAAAAGCTTCTGTAAGTTAAATGTAGACGCATCCCCTACTATATCAGTGAAGAGGAAAATTTATAACATTTTTTTTTAATGGCCGCACGAAAAAAAAAATTGAATCGTAATGTTACTACAAAAACCCGAAATACAAAAATGTTACTTTTACTAAAATGTTTTTGGTAAATTTCAGTTTTAAGAATAAATATCCTAAGTGGACCAACGGGGGCTGTGTCCCCGAAGAGGGAGTTAAAATCCTTGGAACCCGCAAAGCGGACCAGGGAAGATACTTTTAATTAATAAAAGTGTTAACCAATCTTGCTGTAAAAATATGTGTCTTACCATTTAATTCTAGAATTTTCGTGTTTTGCCATTTAACACTTACGGTATTAAAAAAAGTCTGAAATTTTTTTGAAAAATAAAACTTTGTAAGATCATTTTTGTTTTTGCTTCTGCACAGAATTTTTTTTATTACCTGTAAAAACAAGTCCAATCGCGTAAAAAATAATGAGAAATGTGAAAAATAATATATATGTACGTCAATGATGTACTCTTATACGGGCATTTTTCTGAACTATGAAATTATGGAGCTGGGAATAAGTTTTAGCTTTGAAGTACACTGCTACCTAAAGATCTTTTTCCATCTAGAGCTTTGTAGGTTTGATTTCTAACCCTACAATTATGCCTCCTCTAAATTAGTTCACCCTAAAAAATTGGTATTGTTTACCACCTCAACCTTTAATACAAATTCATAATTAAAATTCAGCGTTTAGTGATATTAATATATCCATACATAATTATCTTTTAGGAATATCAAAATAATAAAAATAAAACATTCATCAATAGAACAAACAATTTGAATAGAAATACATATTAATTTGGTGTTTATTTAATTACCTACTGTTTATATATTAAGACTAATATATTATAATATAACCTTTAATGAGCAATGGCATATATTTCCAAATTAGTTAGCATTAATTTAGTTCAAAACCATTTGCCTATAAATATACAAAGATATCTTTGATTATTTCCAATGAAACAAATAAATTTAATAAGCGTGTTTGAACCCCTTTTGATTATTGAGTTGAAAATAAATCATATGCTTTGTCAAATAAATAATTTGCTTCAACCGAAGAATAGTTCCTTTTCAAAGGTCTTAAAATACTCCTACTTCCAAAAAGTAATTTCTAACGAGTTATCCGCATGACAAAATGTTCAAATTCTTGAAAATAGCCATACAAATTATTCAAATACAATATTTGTTATTATTTAAAAAAAGGAACTTTTATAAAACAAGATATTAAGTTAATGCAACTTTTTTTTTCGATATTTCTTCGGTAGAAAATGCACTTTTTTGGTTGCTTACCTATGTACTATTGGTTTCTATGAATCAATTGATAGTTAGATGAAATTCCTTCCTTACAACTTCAGGGGTTTTTAGGCGAATGGATTGAGTGCAACATCTGAATTGATTGAGAGAACATTTCAATTACCTTTTTAAGAGTCTTTACAAACATTTATCGCATTTTTGAATATTGTTGCAGTGTTAAATGCAAAGTAACAAAAACAGAAAAGTGGACAGACTCTTACAAATAACCAACTATGTATTGTATATCAGTACGAAGAAAATGTATTTGATTTACTTTTACAAGTCACGTAAGCTTCCCTTTGAACTTAGGGGACATACTTCGAACAACAGAAGATAGCAGAACTTAGCAACTTTTTTTTTATCCACCCTAATTCTTTCGTGATACTTAATGCCATCATTCCTTCGTATACAAAAAAATCATACCTTAATCAAATCTTTTCACATTTGGAAAAAACTATGCTATTTAAATAAATGTCTGCAATAACGTCCGTTGATTTGATATCAATTTTCCTCCAGAACATCTACCAAATCCTCAAGTAAAAAAGCAAAGACTATACATAATATGGGACTCATAATACCTCCTTCCAGCACACCAACTTTGTTTGGACACTTCTGCGGTGATTCCTGCCAGGTATCCTAGTTTGTTTAACTTTCACGAATGTGTTTGTGACAATTAGACTTCCGGAACTCTGCATTGCCCAAGAATTTTTGAAAGTCAGCCAAACAATACACCAATCTCTCTTGAGTAATCTTCTTCTCTGATTCGTATACAGTCAATCAAGCTCTAACTGCATGATGTGTGATATAAGATTGGTTGAAAGGTACAAGATTAGTTTGCAGATAAGTTTGGAGATATGAACTGAACTGAAAATAGACTCGGCATGCTTTACTCATCTTTTTCCAAAATTCAATGGATATCTCTTGCAACTGTAATTTAATCGACTCTCATGTCAGAGACTTCTTCATTACTTTACGTGCTGATTAACCCCAAACTATTAGAATTCTAAAAGCCAACATAAAAAGTGTTGTGCTCAAAAATTTTCGAAAGAATGATCAAAAGTTGAACACAATCTTCCGAGGAAGTCTTCAAATCATGTAGATATTTGTCGTAACGCAATTAAACTCATAACTTGTTACTATTTTTCGAATAAAAGAAATTTCTATGAGTCTCAAAAACACACCTTTAACTTGCACGTACATAATATAAGATTACTCTTCAACTTGAAATACCATTTTGGACTTCTCAGGCTGTCGTGACATTTTCACATAAAAAAATCTGAAATTCCCAAATTAAAGTATACTTAATTTTCACGCTTCATTTGAAAATAGAAGATATCCCCAATGCCCGATTCATCAACACTATACACCACAAAACTGACAACTTAATTGCTCTTAAACTGTCATTAAATTTGAGACCTAATTACAATCCAATAAATCCTTCGAAATAGAATATTCCCTCATGGAACCTTGTCTTCGCATGAACTTCTCAGTTATAATTACAAAAAAAAAACATGGAGCTTTAATAGACACACCAAGGAATCACATAACGAAACTAACTTACTTAAGGCCCCCTTTGTCAACCCACCAAAGTCGTGGGTTAGCAAAAAAAAATGTGATTTCATTAAAAAGAAGATTCCACGGCAGCAAACTAGCTAGATGTATCATCCCTTCTTCGTCTTTATTACAATACCTACAGTTAAAGCATCAAAATAAAAACCAACACCATTTCCTCTCTCTCTTGCCAACCAACTCCCGGTCCCAACCGACCGACCGACGCGAAGATCACAGTAGAAAGGGATGCGTGCATAATTTCTTGTTTACCCTCAAAATTACTCGCTCCTTCTTATACATATAGAGACTGATGATGGAAACTGTTGTCTTTATCATCACCCCTTGTCCTTGCTTTTGTGCGCTTGTATATTCAAATCTTCCTTTGGACCAAAGCCCTATCCTAGATTATTTTTTCATCCCCCACGTTGCCTTGTCCCATCATCATCGTTGTCGGCTGCCGGTAAAAACAATACCCAATGTGGTTGTGTAAAATAGCAACCCCTCTGCAAAGTTAGCGGTTGTATGTCAAAACAAAAGGATAATAAGGAATACAAATTGCTTTTACGGTTGTTCTTTGATACAATCGGGTATCACATAATAGAACTTGGTGATGGGGTTGGTGGGTGTAATACAGGAGGAAATCCTATCCAATAAAGGTATATGTACATACAACGTCGAAAACAATTTCAAAAATGTACATCAATTTGAAGAAAGATGGATATTTTGAAACATTTTTGACACCAACCATCAAAGAGGGAGAATATACGCCATACGCAGTATCATGTGCGTTTTAATGGTGGTGAGAAAATAATATTGATTGGAAAAAAATTAGAAAGTTTGCTCAAGACATCTCGTGAAAAGTCCTTGTTTGCATATTGATGAGCAAGCAAACAACCCGGATAATGACATTGTGACTCGTGACAGGTTAGCCCAGGATTAGTATTGACATTGTTTTAAGTGGTTTTGGTACAAGTAAAGGATACACAACATAAAGTGGATTGATACTGAAATATAATCCTTAACTTTGTTTTTTTTTTTTTGTAAATCTATCCTTCCTTAATTCTTTTTTCGTGTCGTTGTCATGTCTCTTGGGATTTTTGATGGTTTTATTATTTAATTTAATTTTATCCAATTTTGCTGACTTAAAAGGATTCTTTTTTATTATAAATCCTTACATGTATGTATGTTGGGAATGGGAAATTAAATAAATTTCACTTGATACTATTTTTTTTAGCATTGATGCCTTCGATGGTCCTTAGAGACTTTCAGTTATGGTTTTTTTTTTCTTTTCATTTAATGTCTTAAAGAAGCTTATACTGTCAGAAATTTTCTTTCATTCGTAATGGGTGGATATAGAAATTGGAATCGTAAATTTCACACATCATGGATAATGTGTTTCCTTTAAATAGAACAGACGAATAAAGGATACATCGTAGTTTCCTTTTTTTTTGTTTATTCTGCAGCTGGACGTTGTTTTTATTGCTTAGTTTTTTTTTAATACTTAGGGCTATGAGTCCGTATACAGCCATTTTATTTTGAGAAAGTCGTGTCAGTTTCAGTAAATTATTAGGGTATCTTATCTTATTCCTGAGGCAGGGTTTAGAGCATTTCAGCTCAATCACAAGAGACAATATAGAAATGGCATAAATGTGTTTTATATTTTATGGAAAAAGTACATACTTTAACATTTATTTAGTTGTTCTTTAGGGAATAAACATTGAACATTTGTAAAAGAAAAATATATTTTATGTGAGCTTCTATAAAGAACAAATAACATACAAATATTAAAATGATTATGGAAAAGATCATAAATTAAAAAATATGTGGAGAAACACTATTTGACTCTTGGGTATATATCTTCATTTTGGAGAAACATGTTTTTTACTACTTGGAATATCTACATACATCACTTAAAGGTAAATTCCCAACGGAGAATATTTTGGGCCATCATCCCATTATTACATAACACATGAGTGTTTAGAATATTTTCCATTCTTTTTTCCTGTTTCTTTCTTTAGTAATAAACAATCGAGTACAATCAAACTTTCCCTACCGGTCGTATTTGGACAGTTGTGAGCTTGGAGATAGCACACTCTTAATTCTTAGATATAAATATCGTTTAAATGAAAATTGTTTTGTGTTGTATACTGTATTTTTATTTGACAAACTTAAAGTAAATTATGAGGTTCCCCAAGGTAACCACTTAGGCCCCATACTTTTCATTTTTTTTTATTTTTCAATAATTTATAAATTATCTTTAATGAAACTATTTTGACTTTGGAATTACTCAAAATTGCGAAATGCTTATTTGATGTTACATATTTAGTTCTGCAGTTTGGGAATCCAATGAAATTTAAACCATCGTAAGAACACTCACTAATTTGATGCCTTTAAAAGTTAAAATAGTTATAGGTTTAAGAGAAAAAGATAGCTTAGTTTTAAGAACATATTTAAGTACAGGGATTTAGAAAAAAGAAAAAATTTTTTCTCGGTTTTGTGAAAAAAAGTTTAAATAACTTTAGTTGCCTATATTTTTTAATACATAATATAGTTCTCTTCACAATTTGTATAAAGTGAATTATTTTGTAGTATTTTAAGAAGGAATATAAAGAGTCCGAAAAGTTGCAAGGCCCGACAAAAACAGCCCATGCCTTATGTCTGGGTTTGGAAAGAGTCCGGTTGTAATTTACAAGTATTTCTTGTAACAATAAGTTTGTCTTATGTACTCCGGTTTTACACGAAACTTAAAATAAAAAAAAATTAAATCAGTGACAACACTTAGGTACTTATTGTTTATTTCTTCGAAGCCAAAATTCTGTCATTTTACTCTATGGTTCGACTTTACATTAGGTTCGCATGAAAACGTATTAAAATTGCAGTGAATTATCCCTCTACGGTGAATCTATCTTTTCTTCCTCACTACGGCGCCGCACCGATTCTACAAATAACTTAAGTCCCACTTTCCATTGTGATCAAGAAACTTCAAAACCACATTTTACACACCAAATTAAAAAATAAAATAAACAAACACAAAACCTAACAATTGGTAAATAAGTCTCACCTTTCATTGAATGTAGACCTTCACCCCCAGAAATTTCAATACGATATTTTTTTTTTTAATTTTATTTACAGTCTCGATAATTCTAATTGCCAATGCATTTATATTAACCCTTTGACTATCTACTACTTAACTTTAGCCATTTAATTCCTTTGCAAACTTGAACTTAACTAATGCGCTTAACGTAACCGCTGTAAGGCTTGTTATGTATAACTACATATATGGATTTAAAATCCTTTAGAATGGAGTCAAGTTCTTCAATAGTCTTATTGGATAAAAATTATTTATGCAAACACTATCCCTCCCAAGAAATCGAGACTTAATTAGACTTAACCTACTTTTGAGGTTGATTATCGTCACTAACTCACTCTACCTCCCCCCCACTCTTTCTTAAAGATAGCTAACTCGTGGCTAAAAACACTTGTCTTGACCATGCTCGTTGCAATTTAACTAGATTACCCTTCTCGTGCAGAAGAATGTACATTGTACATATATTGATTGATATATTAGTTAGGTGTATGGTGTAGTATGAATATTACTATCTGCAGATGTATTGGTATTTCGAAATTGTATCACCATTAAATACATCACCACTTGCTCAAACCCTTATATAAAGTATGGGCGCACTCGTGCTTCCCACATTCAATTTGTAGCTCTACGCCAAAAAGAATTACTCAATGGCTTAGCAAATTGTTTCCAATTCATTAGCCACCCCTTTTTAAGGGTGCTGCAGCAGTTTAGTTTTTTGTGGTAATATTTTTTCAGTTCTTTCTCATAACTTCTTACTTGGACTTAGAAACTATTTTATTAAAATTTCAAGGTTTATTTTGACAAAGTTCGTCAAATTTTCATCATGGTTAGATTATAGAATAGAAGCTTTAATTATGTTGCGATAACTATGTCCCTCATAATATTGAATGGAACAAAAAAAAAACTCAATTCTTTATTTCAAATTCAATAACAAAAGATCTCCAATAGCAAAAGGGAAATACTTAAAAACCAAGGATAAGAACGAAAAAGAAAAGTTCAAAGAAATACAAAAAAATAATTGCTAACTTGTACTTTTTTCTATTGCGTTGAAAAAAAATAAAATAAAAGAAAAACTAGTGGTGGTGGTGTGGTGGTGGCTTTAAATTGATGTGGAAGTGTTTGAAGTAATCCCCATTTATTAAGGACTTAAAGAAGCCCTAACAGTGCTTCACCGAAAATTAAACGCAGCTATACAATTCCCTTAATCCCGAATTGTGATAAGAAGTAGAAAAAAAAAAAATATGGCAATGTATAATAATAAAAAAATATACAAGAGAATTTTGTTCTGATGTTTTCTTTCTGGAAAATGTCAATTTAAAAAAGAAATCAAAAACCCTGAAAGAAAATACGAAAATTAAAATAATTTAATTTGTTTTTTTTTCTTTTATTTTTCTATCTGAAGATTTCTTGAAAATTTTATTTTTTATCTTTGAGAATATAATTGAGTTCTTGATATCATACACAAAGAAGTAAAAGTAGGATGTTTTTGTGTTTTTACCTTCGTTATTTTTTAATTTGTATTATATCTATTTATTTGTTTCATTTTTTTTCTGGATTTGAAAAAAGAAAGAGGAATTTATTTTTGTGTATTAGAAAAAACAAGAAATATGTAAGTAAGATTATGTTTTTTTTTGAATGTCTATTTTGAGCACTTGTGAAATTCAGCTTTTGGCCGACATCTTGGATTTTAGCTTTGATTGAATATATCACTTCAAAAAAAAAATTTCCTAAAATATGAAATATAGAAAATCCAAATCGCTGTTTTTCGATATTATTATTTTTGAAATAAATAAACATAAAAGTTGATTAAAATTTCAAAAATTACGATAAATTTCACAGTATTTTGACCATAAAGCAGAACGATTCTGCTTGGGCTTGGGCCTCACCAATCAATCTCTTAATCGAAAACAATATTTTACAGTGACTTAAACCGGAATAATGTTTTAATTTATATTTTTGCAACAAAGTGAAGAATTGATTTAATATTCTAATTCATTCAGTGCTGCCAAATAAATAATTATTATTATTCTTGAATTCAAAGCACAGATTTCGAAATGAACAACCAACTATTTAATTTATTTATTTATTTTGATAAAATATCCATCCTGCATATTAAAAACTTCCTGTTCCAAAATAAATTTCCATCAGAAAATCACCAAATAAATCAAAACACAACTTTTAATAAATTCTCAATTACATTTCGAAATCTATTCTCAATTCGCACAAACCTGTAAATATTTATGAATTTCATAATTGTTTTTGATTCCTTTCCCTTTGAACATTTATCGTATTTCCAAAAAAAAAAAAACGAAAATACAGCCGGATAGAGAGGAAAAGAATAAATTACTTACCTCTGTAGTAAATATAAATAAAAATTCATAAATATCGACCGTTGCTAGAGACCATCCAAAAACAAAACCAAAAAAAAAAGAACACATCCCCTTATGGATGAAATAAAATAGAAATAGGAAACATAACCATCATCATACCTCTATGTGTGTATAAAACAAAACCATGCCACAACGTTAATGGTATACATACCTTCCGGGCTTCTTTGGCTCAACATCAGCTTCATCATATCCATCCACTCCCACATCAAAAAGTGCCTGATTCCTGGGTTCTCTTATTCTGCCATATGCGATGTCATAAAATATTCACATGAATATTGTACATCAATTTTTAATGATATTTTAGTCACGGAGCTATATGCGGATGTGTATAGTGTTTAAGTGCGGTACTGTATAGATATAACATCCCCATATAATAATATAACGGTATTACATTAGGCCAGGTTTCATATCTATTTCGGTTTGCTGTTGATTCTTATATTTCAAGCTGGGATAATTCCTTTACTACCTACAACAAGCATATCAACTTTTATTTACATGGTTGCAGAGGAAAAGGGAATAGGGAACAATTTTGTTTACGTAACTTCCTCTGGCACGATGTGTATATTCCTGTAAATTTAGACAGACTCGAAGAGGG
This sequence comes from Syrphus vitripennis, assembly GCA_958431115.1. Classification (NCBI taxonomy): domain Eukaryota; kingdom Metazoa; phylum Arthropoda; class Insecta; order Diptera; family Syrphidae; genus Syrphus; species Syrphus vitripennis. The sequence goes on along the minus strand of OY288108.1, from coordinate 14,732,426 downwards.
TGATAAGAAGCAATGCAATTATTTTAGTTATAAAAATATTGACATTTTGGGTAATTTTTTATGTTTCGCTCTGTCACAGGGTGTTTCAAAGAAAAATAAAAAATTATCTTTATGTTCAAAATGGTGCTATGGTAAAAAATATTTTCAGAATATTGGTCATCAGTTTTTAACAACTTAAGTAGGCTTCTCAAAACGCAAACGTGAATATGGATTATTTACCTTAAAGTAAGTAAATATAAATTATTTTTTTTTTTTTAATAAGAATTTGAATTGAAAAATCTATAATTTCAGATTTCAGAACTTTTGAATTTGAACAATATATTAGTCAAAAGAATATTTTGCAAATTCAGTTAAATAAAAAGTGCGTATACGCCGTAGAGTACCACTCGGCTTTGAAATATAATGTGAACAAAAAAAAAGTGATACTTCAGCAAATGGTGTTGATGCCTATTAAAATTTAAAATTTCCAACTTCGTTTTGTATTTTTGGCTTAGTTGAATTTTTGTTTAGGACTTTATTTTTTATGTCTTAAGCACTTTCTAAAAAGTAGATGGGGTAAAATTGAGTTTTGAAAATTATTTGACACTATAAGCTTTAAAAAAATTTAAAGGAACATTTTAGTTCATGTACAAATAACATTGGGAAACCTTCAGGGTATTGGTTTTCTAGAGCTGTATTAACTTGGCCCCAAAAAAGTATCAAATTTGTTTGCTAAAAGATGACCATCAAAATTGACCATCTTTAACAATGCATTAATTTTTTTGGCTTACCTCAGTTTTTGAGAAAATGGATTTTGAAAAACAGGCTGTTAAAAAATGCTCCTTAAACTAATTTTTTTAATTTTTATTAAATTTTTAAAGCCTTTATTTATACATTAACTTTTTTAATCAATCTGATCTGAAGAATTGAATAAGTCCTTCCCGTTGTTTTGGAACCATACATTGTCCAAGTCATGATCTTCAAAAGAAATCGGTTATCGAAATTCGAATCATCAGCAAACAGAAATATTTTTGATGATAATATTTTACGCACAAGTTTTACGACATCAGTAACGCTCCCATCCTCTTCAAATTTCTTAACAGTTTATTCGATTATGACGAGCATATATTATATATTCATCGTATAATGCGCGACAAATGGCTACTTTTGAATCACTAATTGTGTAGTAAGTTAAGGCGATTTATTATCGTAAATAGCAAACAATCTAACTAAATATTAACCAAACTCAGCTGTCACCTGAAGTGTCATAATATGTGACAGTTAAAATGACAGCTGAGTTTGACAGATGGTGTGCCAGCGCTGTCAACTTGAAAAATAAATTTCGCCTTGTTCTAAAAAAATCAAATTGAAGAAAATTAAATTTTCTATAATTTCTGTTGAAAAAAATATTTTGTGAGCTAAAACCCTTTGAGCTTTGATTGAAAGTGTGGTTTTAAAATACAAATTGTAAACCTCTAACTATACTATTTTAATACATTATGGTACCTGTCATACATTAGGGTATTTATATGCTTTTAATTTGTTCCATTTCACTGTAATTTTGAGTTCATTCAAATTGGGATGTGTTTACCTGGCCTGGGCTGTTTAAAGTTTGCTATATGTCCTTGTCCTCATTCCAAATGAAAAAATCTTTGGAAATTATATTTTTCAATGCAAAACCCAAAAGGACACTCGAAGAATAATTCAAAATATACACGAGTGCCCTCTCTAGAACGAATACGCTGCTGAATGATTAAGTACCTATCTAAGAAGCTTGACTACTACAAATACCTGTATACGAGATACAAACGCATATTTGTCGTTTTGTATACGATATTTAGTCTAGAGTCGAAATTTCGCCAAAGAGGTGGGTGCGGGTGATGACGCTGACGTTGGGTCACGAACCCACTTGAATTTTTATCTAATTTTGCTCCTGTCCCGTTTCTGAAAAGAACCAACCATCACTCTGGCCACTTCAGAGCCCCCCTTCTCTAAAGCCAACAAAAAAAAGTTTGTGTGGTCTTATGATGATGTAACTATAGGAGAGTTATGTAGGTATACATCGTATATGATATATTTCTCCCAACTGAAACATTCATCATCATACAATATTGTGTACTGTGCTCAAACTCTACTTTATAAACAACCATGAAATACATTTTGTCGAGTCCATATTTCTCCCCTAACCTTATAATATATCAAGAAGCACAGACACACCTGACGCTTTTCCCTTACCATCGTTGTCGAGTCATTACTGTGGGTGGATGTTGGATAACTTTTCGTTTCGTTTTTGAAACCCAACCTTTTTGTGATTTGTATAGTCTTCTATGAAAATGGATAAGGTATACAAAAAAAAATATATAGCCAAAGGGCGAAAAAGGTTCATCTTCATGTTTCAAGAAATGTAAAGAAAACAGGTAAAATTTTCAAATTCATGTTTAGTTCAGTTTGCAAGGAAGTAGGTAATATTGATTTTTTTTAAGGTAGTAGAAGATGAGCAAAATAAATCATAGACAAGCGTAATGTGTAATCCATTAAACAAAAACATTCGGGATCTTGCTTTTGGCTTTAAATTAATATATATATATGTGAGGAGTAAAAAATCTAGAAAAGAAGGTATGGATTGCGCAAATTAAGCAAATTCCTACTATTTTTTAAAAAATGTAGTTTCAAGTGTCTTTATAATGAATTCCAGCCTTTATTGTATATAAATATATCCCAAAAAGATTTTGGGAACAAAATTGTACCGTCTCACTCTTAAAAGAATTATCTTAAGTTTTGATGATATACAAGTAGGTTGACAGTATGTACAGGTATGTATCTCAAAAATATTTAGGTTAGCTTTTTTGAACGTTTTTCCAAAAAAAAATATTTGTACTGTCTTATAACTGTTTTGGTCATTTTCGAATTTTAATTACTCTAATGATTTCCCTGAAAATTATTTCTTATGTTTTTAAAATTCTGTGTGATAAAAAAAATCGCTTTGAAAAATTGTCATTTTATGTTTTTTAAATGCATTTCACGACATGCTAAATTTTTATTTCAATAATTCCTTAGAGGAAAAAATTTTGTACCGATAGACGCCTCACACTCTTATTTATAAAATCGTCATTTCACTTCAGAACACTTTTAAGAGTTGGGTATTTCGATGAAGTTCAGTCAATCGGTCAGACCCAAATTAATAGTACCCACATTATTTGGAAACATCGCTTAAAAACTTTGGAATAAATTGTTGTGGTTTTTTTTTTAATTTTGAAATCGAAGATTAAATAATATCAGAACAAAGAAACAAAGGAATATCTCCGTCAAGTCAAAAAAACTTTTATTTCATTTCAATATTAGTACGTAGCGACATATTCAAAAAATTTTGCAAATGAAATAGTAAAAATAAAAAATCTTGAAATTTAGATTTTTTTAATTTTGTCAATAAAAAGTCTTGTTAAATTTTTCAGAAATTCAAATACAAATGTTTTGAATAATTTTTTTTTTTTTGAAAATCCAATATTTGAAAATGGATTTTATACAGCTACAATAAAAATTCTAAAAATTCGTATTTTTTCGTACAACGCAAAATTTTTTTTTCAATTATTATTTAAAAAACGGAATTTATTTTTTCCTGATCAGCAACTTTGTGCGATCCAATTGTACATATTATTTCCAATACTCATATTAACTCATATTAATGTCTTCTCATTATCTTTGTTTCAGAAAATCCATAGTAACAATATTTAGGTGTTTTTTTGTGCAGGCTGTTTCGTGATACTTTCTAAAAAAATTTAATTAAAACTGTTGAATTAATTTTTAAAAAATGATTTCTTTGACAAAAAATTATTAGGAAAGAATTTAGAATTGTTTAACAATTAAATACTAATAAGCCTGTCTATTTTGCTTAAAACCAATTTTTCTTAAATAAAAAACATTTTTTCTCCTCAAAAAAGAGACATTAGTTGTTGTCAGTTCCTGAGATTTTCCGGTGTACACAAGGTTAAATTCAACTCTAAAAAATAAAACATGTGCAAAAATTAGTTGTTTCTTTAAAAACTATTTTGAATTAAATTTTCCAGTAAGTTAATCCAAAAAAAAATAACAAATGTATAAAGCAAGTACTTGCTAAAAAAAAGTCATGTATCTTTTATTTAGTTCTTACTTACAACAACTTTTGCAGTACGAAGCATTTCCCCTCTTCAATTTAAAACTTAAAGTCTTGGTATAAATATTTATCTTCCTTAAAGTCTACATTGTTGCTGGTCTTTGAAAGTTTAGCATTCATTTAATGTAATTAAAAATTAATTTATTAATAGCTTTATGTAGAAAGAAGACAAAGCGAACAAATATTGAATAATCATTAAAAACAAAAAAATGTCTAACAACATTTCATTCGAACAATAGAAAAAGCCTTTGGCGAAATTAACGAAATGTAAACAATTTTACGCATGAAGGATAAATTTCACGAAGGCCGAACCTTTAAATTCAGCCAACGGCTAAACACAGCCAGGTATTTTTGTTTTATACATATATATGTATTTAAATGAGGGAGGAATCATGAGCTTTATAACAAAAAGATGGTGGACGTAAGATATTGATTTTTTGGTTTTCTCTTATTCAATAAAAATTACCTTGGTGGTTTGAGCAAACAAGGAAAATTATATCTAAAACATAATGAAGGACATCGGAAAAGTTTGGTTATCTCAGAAACGGGAATTTAAACAAAAAAACACAAGTAGACATTAAAGTTTCGAAAATGAATTTCACCAACCACAAATAACACAATGGTGCGAGGAGAAAAAAAAAACACTGCTTTATCAGTGATAGATCGACCGACCTAGCAACTTGACTTGTCCTTCCGATTCCGTGTTTGAAGTTGCAACTTGCATATATCTTTTTCTTTTACTTTTAAAAGTATGTAGGTATCTAAAACACGCTCCTGTGCTTGACTTGGACTCTTAACATAGAATAGAAATCAAGTGAACCCATGGTCATGAAATATATTTAAAAAAAAAAAAAAAAATGCACACCCACTGTAATATTAAAGCGTATCCAATTTACAAGGATAACTTGGGGTGTTATTGTGTGCAGGTGGTTTGGTTAGTAGGTATGTCGTTGTGTCTGGTGCCTTGTATGTTGTATGTACAAGAACATAATAATAATTATAATTACACTTTTACCCCCGTGGCAAATAAAATGAGTTCAAGGGGCTCAAATAATTATTGTTGCATGACGTCGTCGTTCGTAGCGTAGTCGACGTGTGGCCTAGCCACTTCAAAACCAAAAGCTTCTATATTTTTATATGTAAGAAGAAATGTTGAGGGTTTATTTTGGAAGGTCTGAAGAATTATTATTCACCAACAAAAATGAAGGGTGTATTTTCAAAAAACATCTGTATAATCAGAAAAAATATACTTTGTGATAATTTTTTTTTTCCTCCTCAGGTACTTGTAATACTACGAGTGATAGAATTTATGCTTTTGGTTAGACGAAGCTTTTTCTCTTTTGTTTAATGCCAAAACCGAAATAATATAATGGAGAGATTGTATTACATTGGGTTGGTTCACGGTATAACAATTCTCTTGTAATTATCGACTCCTTCCGGTAATGGCCTTTGCAGTGTGTAGCTACTTCATTTCCAATGCTATGCTCGCACGAACAAAAATAATGCTTCACTATTATACAGATGGTATGTATGTATGTGATATATTTCGGAAGGGAAAATAAATTGGATACTTTGGAAACGGTAAATTAGAGTTTGACCCCGAGGGGTGATTTGTTTGGAGTGCACATTGTATTTTGTAATGAGAAGGATATTTAGCTCCGAAGGACTTTTTGAAATATTTACATCATTAGCAATTTTTCCAATGGAAATTGATGTTTCATTCCAAAAGTACTTTTGTTCAATGTTCACCAACACCTTGAGCTATAGACTATAATTATAGAACACTGAAAGTACCTACATTATATTGGGATATTAATAACAACACTAATCAATACCGTTTTTGTTCCAAAAACTAAATGCTACCCATGGAGGTCTTTTGATGGGCTGAATTCATATCCAACCACACAATCATTTCAGTATGAAATGTATCAATGTATGATCAAAGAATTTAGAGCCAAAACAAAATTGTAAAGGATGATGATCTATTTAAAAATCCCTTAGTTTTGGTTGGAGGGCCAATTTTCTAAGCAAAATGACAAAAAATTGTATGCCATAGTTTCTCTTAAAGACGAATATTTCTTTTTTAATTCAATTTTGTAAGTAAAGTCGTTTTAAAATAGTTTTTCAAAGATTTAATTTTCAAACTAAAATTAAAAAAAAAAGAAAAATTCAATTGATAAATGATCATTAAGCTACCAAAAACGTGATATCAGTACAGTTTTTTTCTTCTCTTTAAAACGGACTTGTGTTAGATATTTGATTATATCTTTGAAAGTATATAAGTCTCAGAACCATCGAATTTTCAGTGCTTGACTTTAAATTTAAAAGAGCATTGAATATTCAAATTAAAAATTGTACTTAATAACGTAAAATTTTGAAAAAAATCAGTTTAAAATTTGTATCTTTACAAGAAAGTTTCGGATCCGTACTTGAGTAATGGTAGGACCATGGCTCTGTACAGCAGCAGCTTTGAAGTAAATAAAACAATATTTTAACTTAAGCAATTTAGGATCTCCCAAACTAATGGAAAAATTCGTTACGAAAAAGAAACTTTAGTTTGTCAAAATGTCCATGCTGTTAAAAGATGTAAGGGAGAAAATATAATAAAAGATTTAGACTCTATCTCAGTTTAAAAAAAAACTTCAATGTGTTTATTTAAAAATGTTGCTATTAATTTCCAATACCTACTATTTTTTTTCTATCACTGAGTCATTTTTTTCAAATTTCTCTTCCTTTCTAAAGGGTTAGGTTATGTTGGAATAAGAAAAAAAAATCATTTGCAATAATCGATTATACGCATTTATTTACTTATGGGGACTACAAAAATAATTAATACAATAATTTATAACTTTTTTTTAGACATTTATGTACTTACAAGGTAACTTGCCTATATAGTTTTGCCCCCAAATAAAAACCTTTAGAATTTCTTTATGATTGAAATGTGTGTTTATAGTGAAAAAGAAGATATTATAAATGTAGTATAAGTAAAAAAAGAAATAAATAACTTAAAATAATAATAAGTTTAATGTTATCAAACAAAAAAACTGTTCATTAAAAAAACCTTTCTCTATAGGACAGCCTTTATCTTCACAGAAACAACATTTCAATCATAAAAAAAAAAACAATTTCAAATCAAATATTCTCATTTGTTTTAAAAAATCATAAAACAAAAAAAATCATACTTGCTAATAAAACCAAAAATAAACTAAAAACAAAAAAAAAACAATTCAAAGACAATAAAAGATATAATGTGAAAATTGTTTCTGTGTCGTTAAAGGTTGTCCCATCAGACCCGATGTCATCACTTCAAATCATCTTTAAACACTAAGCCCAACATGACTTCGACATCAGGCGCACCAAATTCCAGCCGCCTTACATTAGCAGTAGTACAACTGCGATGATACCTCGAATCACAGTGATAGTAACAAGAAGTGCTAACGTTTAAGGATCGTGATCTTCCATAAAGTATATAGCTGCGCTGGTTGCGTCAACGCTAACTAGACAATTAGTAAAATTTTTTTCGAATTTCACATTAAGTAGAGTGAATCGTTAAACAAAAAATAATCACAATGTCGTTCACAATACCGGTAATAAATTTGGAGTTCCGCGAGGTTCGGGAGATCGTATGGGAGAAGATCCAGGAGCCAATCATGCAACGCAGGCTGATCCTTGTCATCGTATCTATTGCCCTGCTGTTGGATAATATGTTGTACATGGTTATCGTTCCGATTATCCCAGATTATCTGCGTTATGTTGGAGGCTTCGATGATGGTACTCCAGCGCCTCTGCTAATTGACAATATCACTGGAAAACCAATTCCCATGAAACACGATCACCACGGACAAGACTCAGCCACGGGGATTCTGTTTGCGTCAAAAGCCATCGTCCAGCTTATGGTTAATCCATTTTCCGGAGCACTCATCGACAGGATCGGTTACGATCTACCCATGATGGTTGGTCTGATCATAATGTTCTTGTCGACGGCTGTGTTTGCCTGTGGCCGTAGCTACAGTGTGCTCTTCTTCGCGCGTTCACTTCAAGGCGCTGGATCTGCGTTTGCCGATACCTCAGGACTTGCCATGATCGCGGATCGATTCACAGAAGAGAACGAGCGTTCCCAGGCACTCGGTATAGCCTTGGCATTCATCAGTTTTGGCTGCTTGGTAGCTCCACCTTTTGGAGGGGCTTTATATCAATTCGCTGGCAAAGAGGTACCATTCCTGATTTTAGCTCTGGTCTGTCTGATCGATGGCTTAATGTTGCTTCTCGTTATGAAACCATTTAAAGAACAACTAAGCATGAGCAAGGAAGTTCAACAACAGACGATACCCATATGGAAACTTCTGATCGATCCCTACATAGCTGTGTGTGCTGGCGCCCTAACTATGTCAAATGTCGCACTTGCATTCCTCGAGCCAACAATTTCACTCTGGATGGAGGACAATCTAACTACGGATAATTGGAAAATTGGAATGGTGTGGCTTCCAGCCTTCTTTCCGCATGTTGTCGGAGTTATCATTACCGTTAAAATGGCAAAAAAATACCCGCAGCATCAATGGTTGATGGCTGCAGGTGGATTGGCACTCGAAGGGCTGAGTTGCTTCATCATTCCTTTTTCAAGTTCGTACAAAGTTCTAATGATTCCAATTTGTGGAATTTGTTTTGGCATTGCGCTCATAGACACTGCCCTTCTACCCACACTGGGTTACCTTGTAGATGTCCGATATGTTTCGGTTTACGGTAGTATCTATGCCATTGCTGACATCTCGTATTCGATTGCTTACGCAGTGGGACCAATCATCGCCGGTGGAGTTGTCGAAGCAATCGGCTTCACGGCTCTCAACTTTCTTATAGCCTTTTCGAATTTAGCTTATGTACCGGTTCTACGAAAACTACGCAATATTTACGACTTCAAGCATTTCGAGAACGAAGCAAATATTCTAATGCAGGATCCCCCCAATAAGGAGTATCAAACCTACGTTATGCATGATCAGCAACCTGTTGATGGTGAGTTTAAGAACCATCTAGAATACGGTCAGCAGTACCAACAGGACAACACTCAAGAAACAACGTTAGATCAACAAGGCTATGAATATCAACAACAACAATCCGATGCTGTTGGTGGTTATCAAAACTCGAATTCCGGCTATCAACAATATCAACCAGGCTATCAGGAACAAGGTGGTCAATATCAACAGCAACAACAACAAGAGCCTTCAACTCGACATCTTCCACAGCAGCGTGTTGCGAACCCCTTCCAACATCAACAACAACAACAACAGCAGCAGCAACAACCAGAGCCACCTAGTGGCCCAGGTGGTAGAACAGTATCAAATCCATTTAGACAAGGATTTTAAAATGTTGTCTTATACAAATTTAGCTGTAGTATATTTTTGTTTATATATTTTCGATCGAATATCATACATATTCCGTTGATGTCAGCAAATTAATATAAAATGTCTTGAGCATTTACGTAAACAAGTAAAATAACCATAAATATTATTAATTTATACAATGTTGTAGTGATTTTAAACATAAAACTTTAGGTACATTATTATTTTTGAGGCTGTATGAACATTTTAAAATGTAAGTATATTTTATTTTGGGTGTATGTTGTTATTAATGTGTTGTAAGCTTTATAATCGACAATTCTCTGTTATTATTATTATTATTAAAAGAGAATGTTTAAAGTATTTTTTGGTATTAAGTAATATTTAAAGATTACTACACAAATATTTTAGTAAAAAAAAAACATAAAAGATTTAAAAAGCAAATTAAGGAAGCATTTTTTAGAGGAGGAAATGTAAGTTAACTAAATTTAATTTTTCAAAATATGAAATGAAATAAAGTATGGGCATAGTTGTTAGTAATAAATTTTGGGAATTTACAGAAATTGTTTAAAATGTTAAATCTCGTTCTATTACCCCTTAACTTGATAAGGTTAAAACAAACATGTGAACATGAACATACAAAAAATTCCACTCAAAGTGCACATCGGTTGCTCAGCTCTTACGTCATCAAATCTATAATATTTTTGCTAAAATGAACAGTGGTAAAGTACAAGAAATAGAGGAAAAAGAGGACACCACACGAAAGTAGATACGTTTGAGGCCTGACATTAAAAAAAAACAAGTAAAATAAACAGAGCTGTCATTTTGCTGCGCTAAAGCAATGTGTGGAAAAAGAACTGTCAAAGAATTGTCAACATTAAAAACGATTGTCATCTCTGGATTAGTTTCTGTTAGTTACAACAAAATGCTCAAATTCGTTGAGGGCCAATTCTTAGTGCTGTGTTCTTTTTATAAGTTTGAGTTGTATTCTCAATTCATTTGTTCTTAAGAACAAAATAAAAAAATAAAAAACAATTACAATAAGCTTGGAATTCCGTTGTGAGCAGCATGTAGACTTTTTGTTCAAAGCAACAATACCACACTTTAAATAGTAGATAAACATTAATGTGTTCCACGAAGGACTTTTGACGTTTTGTGAGGTAAGATCGGTGAACTGCAACTTTAAGATGAAGCAGTTTTAGTCAAGATGATGATAATCGTCATTCAGTTACAGAAGAAGATTTAAAAATAAAAACAATAGACGAGTACTTCATGGCTATTTAAGGGAGTAAGAGAATCGAAAGACCCACTGGTTGTTATTACAAAATTAGATCAAGTTCAAAAATCTCAGAGACCAACTGTCACCTGTTGGTTATATTAAAGCATTTTTTATTTAATATCCATAAATATATCACAGATCGCTAACAAAGATTCCTCAGTTTTGGTATTAAGAAAAGCAAGATTCTAAAATAAGCAGTTGAAAAAAAAAACATTTGTTCACTTAAATTCTAAAGCGAAAACTTAAAATTCAAAGAAATAGATAGATTTTAAAAAAGGAGAAATTGGTAAACAAAATTTTTAAGAAAGGCTTGCACATGAGGCACCAGACATGACATGACGAATTGTGAATATAGATTTTTATCAAATAACTTTTTATAAAAATGCACAAATTTACAATCTTAAATTTGTAGCAGCTTCATTTTGATTGTACCTATTTTCGAAAAAGTGTGATTGATATTTAGGAGACCGAGACGATACTTCAAAAGTCTCGACTCCGTCTCATTTCATGGACAGCCCTACTCTCAAACTTCAAAATTTATGGAAACTCTTAGCAATCAACTGCATACCAGAATTTAATATTCTAAAAACGAGATATTTTATTATATCTGATATGCATCCTTCATAATTAAAAAAAACGAAAAATGTTATGTATCGTAACTTGCTTGCTTCCATTGTAAGTGTTATCAAGATATTGAAGAAGATATTGAACATTTTCAATTTATCAGAATTAATTTCAGATCTTGCATTTCCTCCCTCTCAAAAAACTAATGAATGAATTGAAAATATAGTATTTCTATTTTGAAACAAAATTTTATTAAATATTAGTTTTCATATAGTTAAATAAAATTCATATAAGAACCAAACTAAAAAAAAAACAACCTTATGCATTGTTGTAAAGGCACATCATTTATATAAACAAAATTTTAAATAAATGTATGTATGTATATCAACAAACAAACAAATATTTATATCTGTATATTATGTATATTTACAAAAAAAAACCTAGATCTTAAGCTCCAATTTTTAAGTCTGTTATCTCTGAAGCTGCATCAATATCGCATACATATCAAAAAGTTTGCACAAATCTATTCGGGTGCAGTTGATGGATGCAATGACTTTAAATTGGAAATATTATTTAACAAAAAAAAACATTAATTTATTATTTTCATGTTTCACTTGATTTAAAATTTTATCGTGTTGAATTTATCTCGGCAGATAATTTTTTTTTCAAAAAATTAAGTGTTACAAAAATGTTCTTAAACATAAGACACAACCAAGGTAACGATACATATCAGAGTCGAATGACTCGCCTGTTTAAAAATTACCAAAGTGATATTAACTATTACTATATATATATATATATTATGTATAAATATAATTATATATTTATCAATATTCAAAATAAATATATACATAAATTATATAAAAAAAAAAACTTGTACATATTCTATACAAATACATATATTATATAAAATACCTACAGTCTACTTAAGAGAAATTAAAAATTGTATAATTATATTTTATGCACTCTTTTCAAAACAAAAATTATATCATACACAATTTTACAAGCTTTTATCTTATATATAGATGTCAATTTATATTTCAATTATTATGATTACATATATGAAAAAAAAAAATAATTATATACAAAGCAAACGTTTAATGGAACTGTTATATCCGTAAACATATCAGAAGATACGGCCATTTTATATTCTCAAACAATCGCGCATATATATAGCCATAACACATTAAACACTCACAATCCCACACTCATAAATTAATTTATTATTATTATTTGTATAAAAAATCCGCGATTTTAATTATTTTTCTCTAATATTCAGTCAGATTTATTATATAGTTTTATGCTTTGCTTCAAATATATATTTAAAAAATCATTAAAAAAAACACTATTTGTAATAAGTTATGCAAAAGTATAAAATATATTTTTTTATAATATAAAAACATATATATGTAAACATTATAGAAAAAAAAAAACAACTCATGAAAAAATCTCCCATCAAAAAGAATCAATTAACGAAATATATATAAAACAAAAAATAAATTAAAAAATCTAATAAAACAAAAAATTAAGAAAAAAAAATTCAACTAAAATGTATTATGCGTTGCATGGCTATGTTTACATGCTGTGTAACAATAACAATTAAATAAGTACACTATAAACATCTATATTATATAAATTGAAAATATTATGTATAAAAAAAAAAACAAAAACACAAATTATTATATTATTACATATAAATATAAAACTATATCTAAACAATGTATTGTTTTAAGGTTAAAATAGACATTGTATTTTTATCTAAAAATTTGATTGAAGCAAATAAAAAAAATAATTACGATATAAATTTATGTACAATTTAATTTAATCATATAAATACAACAACAAACGCAAACAAAATATGCAACGTTTTATAGCAACAATTACATATTAATAGTAGTACAATTTTAAACAAACCAATTATGAAAACAAAAATACTATGGATTTTTATGATGAAACAAAAAAAAATATATAATTAATATCAACAAAACAAAAATAAAAAAAAAAACGATTACAGCAAATTGAAAAAGCAATATTTAAAAATAGTTAAAATGCGAATAAAATATATTAATGTTAGTTAAATCAATTAAATTGCATTTTGATATTAGTTTTATATATTTTTTAATTTCTTTTTGTTTTCTTATTTCTTTTTATAAACAAGTTTTTACAAAAACATTTAAAAATCCACATACAATTATTTCAACAAAAAAAAAACCAATGCAGGTGAGCCAATATAAAAAAGTAAGTTTTTAAATAAATTGCATACCTACTTGAAGAAGGTATTTTTTGAAAAAATTTAATATTTTTATTGTAATAAATATGATGAGCTTATTTTTTAAATGAGACATGAAACCATTGAACAATTTAAAAAAAATTAGTTAGTTACATCCGAGTATTGTTGGTCCCATAGTTATATAAAAAAAATTGTGCTGGGTTCTTAGAAAACTCACAAGAAAATCATAGATCAGTTTTTTGACACTTTAAAGAGACCATTTTATTGGTAATGTGGTGTTTCAAACTCAAAGCCTGAACATTTAGAAAAGGCTTTACATCTAAACTAAAAATATTTATATACCGAAATAGAAAACCCATTTTGAACCTAATTGTTAGCAAGAATTATATAATTTAAAGACAATATAGAAAATAGATATTATAGGTATTGTAAGGTTTAAGGTATAATTTTATAATGACAAGGAAAATATTATCAGGTCTTATTAATCTTTAGTTTAAATTCCATCAGTTTATTAGTTGTTCACACTAACTATACGTGACACTCGAGTTGCACAAGTGAGACACTTAATTAAGTAGGCTGATAGCAAAAGTATAGTGCTAAGTGACTTGCACATGAGCCCCGACCACAGTGGATTGCGAATGGTCGGGAATTTTGACATTTCCTTCACGTGAGTGTACACTGACAGCTGTGAACTGTTTCACAACACAAACAGGTAAAGTGTCAAATTTGATGTAATAATCAATCGAATTATGCCTCGTGAAATTTAAGAACTGGGGGGTGGCAATCGCCTCTTAATTACACGATCAATACCATCCGCACCACCAGAGCCATCTGCTGAGATCTCTTAAGTTTGTGCCAAGATCTGTTTATTTGTAAGCTTGTGGATCACATCTTCGATACTGTGGTCTATGAATTTAATTTTGACAGTTCCAGTCTCCAATTGGCCAGCTGTCTAAAATGAGTTGCAAATGCAAGTAATTTTTATTGAAAAACGACTGGAAAGTAAGGCATATGATATGTTGCTAGCTTAAGCAAAATTTGCGTTCAAGAATGAAGTTGACGGCAAACGCAGGGTCAGAGCATTGGTATCTATCTTCGCTAAATAGCAACGTTGTTTATGTCACTTTCTTTGTGAAAATTATAGCAAGTTTCCTAACGTTCAGTCTTAGACGTGCGTTGGTGCTTAGCACTGGATCTTAAATGCCTTTTGCTTTGATTAACTTGATAAGGTATCTGCATCGCTACGTTTTTTAAACTCGCAAAATCTCTACGGGTTTCCGTACTTCCTTAAAACGAAATTCTAAAACTTTTACCATGAGGAAATATTTTCAATTGAAACCTGTACTTCCCCGTTTAAGTAAATTCTTAAAACTACAATGTAAAAATCAATCTATACATATTTGTTTTTGCTTTAAAATCAAGTTATGTGCAAATATTAGATTTGAAATGGAAAAGGTCTTCGTACTTTAAACAAGAAGTACCTACTCAATATAGAAAACCAACTTATACGTATGTTATTATGTGCCATCTTATCTGTTTAAGTGTAATTGAACTTACACTCGAAATAGTTTTAGATTTTGAACTCAACTATATGTATATAGGTACTTCCGTGCAAATGAGAGTGGCTTCATTACTAGTCAATGGTCAACTGGTAACAGTGTTAAGTTATGTATGTTTCAAAAAAATTATGTTCCTAAACGAGGATATAAAACTTTTGCTTGCTAAACGTTTCAAAAATCATAATCCATTAAAATCAATCTGATACGGGATCCCCATATTACATGAATGCGGTGAATTTGAAATAATGAGCTCAAAAATTTAGTTTATCAATTTATAAAAACACAAAATTTTATTTTTAAAAGAGTTCACAACAACTTTAAATTGTTATATTAGTTCATTAATAAAATTGTATTGAAATTTCAATGTTTTTTTTTGTTTCTATCCTTTAAACAACTTCGCAAACACATTTACATTAGAATAAGTATTTATCATTACAGTTAATGTTTAAAATAAAATACGAATATTTAAAACTATAAATAAATATTTCTTCGTAAAAATAAATTTTAATTGTAATGTATGTATAACCTTATAAACAAAATATAATTGTATACAAAAAAAAAGGTAAAGGTAATAAGTTATTTCAGCAATTAAAAACAAATTATACTTTAATCAAATATTATTATAATCTAAAACCTAAAAACCACCTTTAGGATAAATAAATTTAAAAAATAAAACAAATCTGAATGCAGTATAGTGCCGGAAACGTGTAATATGTATATAAAATTAATTATAGTTTATAATAATCTTAAATATTATATATAAATATATACCTACATATGTGTGTATGCAAATACATACCCGTATTATAATACAAACAGCTTTCTAAAAAACAAAATTAGGATATCAAATTTATAGACGCATACATACATCAATTAGAGTTTAATTTATAGAAACATTTAAACGTTCGTCTTACATAAATAAAAAAATGTAAATTATAATTAGTTTGTAAAAAAAAAAATAATGAATTAAACAAAACAAAAAATCCCTTAATTATTTTTAATTAGTCGAATTTAGTTTAATATGTTTTCTTTTATATCTAAATATTATTGTTGTTAAATTTCAATTTAAAAAAAATAAAATAAATAAATAAATATTAATCTCTTAACAAATAAATGAAAACAGGCTGTAAGTTCTATACTCTAACTATGTATATCTTATAAACAATTTTTAAAATTTATAAAATTGTATTTTACCGTGAATATCCAACAACAACAACAACAAAAATTCGACCAACAAAAACAAAATCTTTTATTCGCATTCTTATCAATTTTCCTAACTATCCCATGTTTCCAAGTTAAATATATTTAAATTGATTTCAATCTAAAAAGAAAAGGATATATCTTAAATGTAAAATAAACATTGACAAAAAAGAAGTTAAATTAGATTATAATACAAAAAAAAAACATATATAGACACTTTTCACGAATTAAATGTAAAAATTAAATTATATTTGTATTGTAGTAGCTACTTACATAAAAAATAATAATCCCTTTCAGGTTTTTTTGTTTTTGTTTTCAAGTGTTAACTTTAATTGAATGATTATTTAATGTAAGAAAAAAAAAACAAATACAAAAAAAAAGCATACGAAAGTAAAATGAAATACCAAAATAATTAAACAAAAAAAAAACAAAACACACAAATTGATGCTAAACTTAAGAACCAAAATAAGTTCTTGTATCGTATTAAGTTAATAACAAAAAATTTAATTCTGATGTTATATAAAACGGTGTAAAATGCTAAAAAAAAATATACTATTAAATTATAATTGTTAACCAAAGAATTTTGATTTTTTATTTGGCAATTTGGACGGATTTTTTTAATTTTCAAAATTTTTCTACCCCATCCCTTATACTAGAATTTAAATTTAAAACACAAATTTACTCAACGATTTCATCAGTCTAGACTCGAGAGGATCTCGCCCAAGCAAGAAAATACCCCGTAAAACTAACGTGGAAATGGGTAGAGGGTATAAAGATTAAGTTGAGCACTACAAATCTTTAGAGATTCCTGCAAATCGTCGACGGGCGTCAAATTGCCGACAATTGGCGTGCTTTATTTGTGTCTACATGAAAAATTAATAAAAAATTTAAAAAAATTTGGTAAAATCATACAGCTTTTGGTAATTTCAAGATATTTTTGAAATAGTTAATTATTGTAAAAATGGATCTAGACAGTTCTTGGAAGCCGATGATCCAATGACAGTGTTCAGCCAAGTTGTGGCACTACAATCTTTTTGCATTTAGCCATTTCCTGCAAAATTTCAATTTGATAATTTTCAAATAAAAAATATGTAGGGTTCCATTGAACAAAAAACATTTTTTCTCAAATCATTACCGGGGCCTGGTTTTGAATATTTTGTACTTATGTATATATAATTTCTGCATGAAGTTTCAATACTTCCCTATATCCTAGAAAGTAGCTGAAGTTTGTTTTTAAATCAAGAAAGCAATCAAATGACCCAAAAACTTACCCATAATATTTTAAGTTGTATGAGTTAAGTATTTCAAAGACATACCTTATTCAAATTAAATAATTTACTATAGAAAATAATATTTATCCACTTCAACAATTCGGGTTTCAGGAATAGCATAACACCGACCGTTCGACAAGTAAATTGAATAACTGACTTTCCTCAACTCCCGAATTGTGAATCGGCTATATAATTATGTCGTTTATACTGCTAGTAGTATTGAAACTAACCTACAATCAGAAGTACTTTCTACTTTCATTAACATCTTCAAAATTTTCTCATTTTACGTAATGTGATAACTTTTTAGAAAAATTAACTTTAATTGAGTATCTAAATACCTTAGTTATTTTAAACCCTCTTCATAATATTCAGTACTAATTGGGGAAGAACCCTTTACACATTTCTGTTAGATTTCCACGAATATCTTGGTAGTACCTACGCCCTTATCAATTTTCCGCAATTTATAAAGGGTTGCAAAATAACTGCAAGATATCAGTTTACCTATTTTCTTTCCAAGTTTCAAATTTTATTTAGAGAACACAAGACTCTTTAATTTTTTTCCAAATTTATCAAAGTTCAAATTCTTACAATTAAACCCTAATTTCCATTTTCATGTGTTTTTAATTGTGTACCTATCTTTCTGCAAAAATAATTTAACTCCAATTTGGTAATTGACCTAAAGCTATAAAAAAAATCAAGAGAAATGGAAATGGAGATGTGGTGGTAAACTTAACCACTTTTCGAGCATAACGTGATTGTGGTCGTCGTTATCGACTGTGAAGAAATTAGAAGCAAGTGAAAGTCTTACTGAAATCGTAAGGCCTGTGCATTGGCCACAAAGATCATGCGATTTGACACCGTTAGATTTTTTTCTTTGGGGCTATACGTGAATAATCCCCGACTCTAGACGCTTTAAAAGCCAATATAATTCATGTTATGGTGAGATATCGCACGAAATGTGCGAAAAAGTAGTCAAAAATCACCTTAGAAAAAATCGTATGCTTCAAATCTTCTCGAGACGGATATTTGAATGATATTGTTTTTTTGATTGATTATAATATTTGTGTGGAGTTAAGAATTCTTAAAATCAGAAATTCTACTAAATTCACTCCTATGTTTCTAACACAATAGTCACACAATCCACTTTTCAGTTAAATTTAACTGCCTTTCATAGAAAATCTATTTTTCTGCAAAAAGTTTCTCAAGTTAAAATCTCAAATTTTTCTTAAAAATATTGACAAGTGGCCAAAGCTCAGTAGATTTTTTTGTTTTCAACATTCTTAGATCACAAATAAACATAATCAATCATAAAAACCTTTAACGGTTTAAGGTTTGGTTCATTCAAAAGCTCATAACTCCACACTGAATTTATTGAACATTCATCACTTCAAAGCTATCACAGATCGAGAATTGCAAATTCTATAACTCGGACTCTGAAAAGTTTGACTGTACTTTTATATAATTGAAGATATTTCATCTTCTCTATGATATCCTAATCCTTATAAATGGAATTTGAACTTTAAAAATCTTTGAGAAAACCGTAAAGCACTGTTACCATAAATAATGTTCTTAAAAGATACAATTATGAGCGAGTATAAATGAACATTTAATATGCAAAAGAAAACAAGTGCGAGCTTCAAAGATGCTAGAATAAGGAAGGACAACAAAACGCCTTCCACCAACAAATCAACCTTCTCCGCCCCGCTATTAAAAAAAAGACCATTAAAGTTTGATCCTTGGTTGCTGTTGGGTTGGTTGACGGTACTGGTACCCTTATGTTGTTACTGTTTATAAGTGCCTCACATTATTAATCCGTTAAAATCAACATACCACCAGCGCACCCAACAGAGGGGATGGACTGGTCTGGGTATAGGAGGAATTCGCACCAGGAGTTAAGCCACCCACAACACAGAGGGTGGTGGCAAATAACAAAAAGAAAAAAACCAAAACAAATGGATTCGTTCCAGGAAATGATGGTGTTTGTTGAAGTTCAACATACACAGAAGAATACAACTGTATGAACAAGATGCAGCAGTAAAATTATGGGTAAGGGTGCACATTGTACAACAACAACAACAATAAACCTCCGATGAATGCCAAATGGATTTGGTGATTGTTCATTTCGATTCGCCCCTTTTTCTTCGTTTTTGGGCTCTTCCATGAAAGAGGAATGAGGTATGCGCCCTCTTTTTGGCGTTCCATTTTCAATCTTGATTTATTTGAAATTGGGGAATTGCCTGAAAAGAACCAGATGGAGATTTAATAGGATTATGATTCTTAGCAATGTAACGGTTAACTAGCTTTATGAGTTTTTATATATATGCTTTATTGTGTTGGATGTGTTGTTATGACTATTATCGAGCTGGTGGGTGTCAACTATATTGTCAGCTATTATGGAACTTATGGCTAGAACATTATGGTATTTTTTTTAGTGAAAATTTATTTGTTTTCCTATATTTTAGTTTGTTTTAAAATTCATGGGATATGTTGGTTAGCACATCAGGTTAAGAAGAAGACGACACATAAAGTTGTATAGTTTTGCAGTTGATACAATAAACTGCTCTTGATGGCATTTTTTGGATTCATTTACTGGAACAAGTGCTAACCTAATGCTAAACAACATTTATTTTTCTGTTCAAAAATTCAAATTAAGGACGATTCAGCACGATTTAAGTTCTTTTTGAGAAATTTAAGAAAAAAATGATCTCTTGCTTCAAAACATTACCCTATGTTACCTACCTTGAATAGGTAATAGGAGCGAAAAAGAAAAGAAATTCTTCCAATGCCAATTTTTAGAATTTGAAGTCAGCAAATAACAAATCAAAAAAAGTTTATGCCGGTTATATTGGTTATAAAAACAAAATTCTACTTCATCTTTTGGGAATCATATAAAAACGTTAAAACCAAAGCGGCTTAGGATGTAGGTAAAGGTACAGACAGACCGACAGGCAGACAGACTTGCGGGACCCACTTTTTTGGATTTTCTAACATCGTAATGTCAAGTCTGATTAATATCTCCAGTTCAATTTTGTTTCAAAATCCAGAACATACGCCCTCCCATGTTAAAAGAGAGAAAAGAGAGAGATGTTGAAAGAAAATCCACTTCTCAATATCAAGTCAAATTTCTCAAATTTTTCTTTGATTTATACCAAATATACTGAAATTGACCAGTTTTTTTTTTTATAAATTAATAAAGACATTAATGTTTCTGGTATATAGAGGAGGAGATATCTTTCCACTTTTTGTAGCACAAAAAAGCATAAGTTTAAAAAGTTTGAAAATCTGACATTCCCGAAAATATCTTTACTTAAGCATACGATGTTTTTAAAACATATTAACGGCATATGGCAGCGTTTCTTCGATATGTTAGTTTCTTATATTTTTGGTGCTTATCTTAATTCACTGTGAAGTTTTTCTCAAAAACAGAATTGAGAGAACTCTAAATAATACCGAAATATTTGAGTCGTCACTAAATTTGATTAGGTATCGATTATTACCTTGTTTGGTATTATATCCTATTGTTTGATTTGCTAAGTCTTACTGGCTGAACAATTTTAACACAAATAATAAAAAAATAAACTCTTTCGAAAAATTAGACCTAGGGGATTAAAGTATGGCCCAATAAAAGTCGTTTCAAACACGTACGTCAACGCGTCTAATCAACGTGATCAAACGTTCATAAATTTTTTTTTTTAAGTTTTAAGCATCGCCTTTCCCAACCCTATGTACGAGTATATATTCGGACTGATGGATGATTCAACAGTCATCATTTTCAATATACCTACCCTCGAATTTGCAACATTAAAAATGTACTCAAACAAACGTTTGCATTAGCAATTGCTTTTGCTTCATATGTTGCCAGCAGGAAGCTACATATATACCTAAAGTCTCTATATAGAAACGTGCAACATAGAAATCGGATATCATTTGATCGAATCACGTCCGGACTATTCCCCAACTCTAAAATTTGCAGTATAGGTAGACAAATTCAGTAGACTTTATCTTTGATGTTAAATATGTGTAGGTACAACATAAACGAGGGTTGTATAGCTTTTATAACGACCGTCTACCGAAGCACATGAATGGCTCATGAAATTTGCCCCAAACCAGATGGCCATTCTGGGGTCCAGGATGTTGGCTTGAATATAAGATAACCATTCAGACACGCACTGACATCGTACTTTTCTATGGTTTGGAGGCATAAGTATTTGAATATGTAAGTAACTACATAATGTATCTAGGGATATATTTTTTTTTCTTTAGGAAGTTGATAAGAATCATAATTAATTTGTAGGAAAAGCTTATGATCTGATATCTGTCACTACTGAGACTGACAAACTGGAAGAAATTTGTTTTGTTTCACATAAAAATGTAATGAGAATCACATTAGGAAAATTAATTTTATGATTATAGAAGGTTTTGTAATTCATTATAATTTAAATGATACATATCTTCGTGAATATAGCTTTGAAAAACACTGGTAGAAACAAGGCTAAATATTTTTAAAAAAATCGAAAAAAATACTTTCAAAGACGTACATACCAACAGGGTAATTCCATTCTAACTCATTTTACATCTTATATTTGGGATAGGTACAATAGCGTATATTATATTCCATCTATACTTAAATAAAATAAGATAGAATTTAAAAGAAACACAGATTCTTACTTCTTTAAAAATTACGAAAGACGTTGATAGCTCGCGGTGCCACTTTTATATAGTCGCTTTTCTGAAATTCAATAAAGAATGTGTACCTCGTTAAAATTATGCTCAATACAAGTTGTATCGGAAGGATTTGAGTTTTAAGGTGTGCCCCAGGGCTCCGTTTTGTCTCCGATTCATTTTCTTATTTTCATCAGTGATCTCCTGTCCGAAACTTTTAGCTCAATAAATTGTTTTGCTTGGCGAAAGTACTCTCAGCTTTTCATATTCGTTTTCTGATTCGCAGCCCTCTATCTCTAGATTTTCAACTAGAACCTCTGCGAATTTAATGCTTGCATCGAAGAACCAAATAACCTTTTAGTTCTCAACTTTTGTGGAATGAATATTCGACATCGCCAAAAATGCTAGAACGTGTGTAGCCTTTCCCCGACGATGCAAGAAATTTTCTCCTCCATTATATCTGACTGTAATCTAAATACAAAGCCCTTATTCGTTTAAAACTCGAACACAATTCCCATATTTGTGCCTTAAAAATGATACATTCCTGTCACGTAGCTTCAACACCGCCGTAATGCTTCCTGCCTTGTCGCTATTTCTACAAACAATGCTCTAGTAAAATAGCCAGTTGTATTTCCTTCCTAAAAACCTTCAACCGTAATACTCTCACTGAGAGTATTAAATTTAGTCTTTAAATTTAAATTTTGTTTCAGTCATATATTTGATTTTGCAGAAATGGAGAATTTTTGTAGTTCTAATTTTAAAAGTAAGAACAAGAAAGAGATTTTGGAACTACTCGACATCTTTTCTTCATTTATCGATAGAAGTTTAAAATTAACTTAATGCTTGTTTGACTGCATACTGATCTTATGCTCAGCTTACGTCTTTGTTTTAATACTTAGCATCTAGGGCGGTAGGGAGTAGTAGTGATTTTCTATGCCTTACTGTGCATGGTATTCAAACTGTCTTCCAACTTGTAACAACGACTCTCAATCGGATTGTGATAAAGACTGTTGGTTGAAAGAAAGTGTTAACTATTTTATGGGAGCTATATCGTTTTTTTTTACTTTGTGAGGTTTATTTTTCAAAGCAGCCTTGTATACTTTCCACAAAACTAGTTCTTAAGGTTTTTCGAGGTAGTCGGAAGAGCCAAAAATTAATTTCCGTAATGGAAAATCAACCCATTTCAAGTTTTATCACTTCAATTAAAAGATAACTCCTATATTAGCTTAAAACAAAAATAGCGTGACTTTAAGTGCTACTTTACATTGACCGGTTTTTTGCTTTTAACCTATATCTCGAGAACTGGTAATGGTTCAAACAATTTACTACAACTATTTTCACAGAAAACTTTTTTTGTATTCAACATTTGTTCAAAAGACTTCTACTTTCAAAGGTGAAGCAACTAAAATTATAATTTTTTTCAATTTTTTGTATATATATTTCGAAGAAGTGGTAATGATTTGAACAGAATTGAGCAAAGCTCTAAAACAATAACCAATACAAATATTTCAAAAAGCCATGTAAAATTAGAATTTCAATAAAAAAAATTCGACAAATCAAAATTTTAGTGAGGAGATATGTGTACCCTAAGCTGTTTTAGAAAAGTACCACAAGTTTCGACTTGTACTCTCAATTTTGAGTGGTTATTTAAAGTAAATAAATTTTTTTTTTTTCAAAATTTTAGGAAACCCGTTAATTTTTTTTAAGCTTAGATTTTGTTAAAAAATAAACGTGGATCCGTTGAATGGTGTAGCGTGTAGGCAATTTTATATCAAAATAAAAACGAATACTAAACTTCATGCATCACAAAATAACGTGTACCCATTATCCATCCATATTAAAACGTTGATACCTGATTCCTCTTAATTCGAAATATTGATTTTCTCATAACCAAATCAAATACTTTCTCAAATATTTGATCATAAAATCAAAATAAACAAAAAATCCTTGAAATATCTTTAAGCCAATCCAATCAATGTTGTTTTAACAAAGCGCCAGCCATGTGCCACAACTGCGAACAAGGAAATTTCTTGCCAAAAAAAAAAGTTGAAATCCTCATTACAAATCAATTGATATGCAACATACGTTTCTACATCTTAAGATAATTCTGCTTGAAATTCTTTACACAACGGCACGCAGACAAAAACCAAAGCAAATCGAAAAAAAAAGTTTTATGTCAAGATAAATCCCAAGAAGGATTTACGGCTCAATTCATTCATCCCTTTGGACCATTAGACATAGATGGGAATTGGTAGCGACAGCACCGTTTCTCCCACCCGCTCACCCCTATATTTTTTGGGTTTGGGTGAAATTCAAAGAAAAAGAATATGCCAACGCATTCCAATTGCTCCCTTTTTGGCAAGAACAATGGAATTCGGAGTTTATCTGTGGTGGGTGTGTGTTGGTTCTTAATGGCTCGGATTTATTGGCATTTAAATTCTTCTCGTTGAATTGGTGTAGAACAAGGCGTGAGCAAGGACATTTTGCATCTCATCCTTGATGAGGAAGGAAGACCCAGTTCATAATTATTTAGATTTCATTTGGGATAAGGTTATAAATTCACCTACTTTGAAATTTCTACAGTTCATATATCTTTTATTTTATCTGAAAAAGTTTATAAATTCATCGGTTTAGGATGTGCGTTATGATCGTGAAAGAGCTTATCTTAAAAGATTTATGATCACATTAGAACTTTAACTAATAAACTTATTTTAACAAACAAATCATAAAGAGACCTTAGGTTTTTACTTTCATTCGCGGATTATCATTTCGTTTTCTTATTCGAAAAACTTTTTTTTTATTACGAGTATCTTTTGGATAATTTTGGTTTAAGTTTCAGTAAGATCCTTGGGGAATAGCTATGTACATAAATATACAAAAATGCACATTGAACACCATCAATAGATAAAATGAAACAAATGGTGATTGATGGAAACTTTATCATAATAACCCAGAAGCAATGTGCGGTGAAAACGTATTAACATACTCCATTTTTTATAAACCTTTGGTGTTAGACCTTCTTTATATGGCAAACTGATTGCTTTTGCATCAATAAAGCAACCTAGCAAACGGTCTTACCATAGATAGACCATTTGCTGAAACCACATCAAAATGATGAAGAACACTCAGGCGTATACACATTTATTATTTCATTGAATTTTTGATAAAATGTGCCTCTAATATTGTTCTTTTACGTTACGTTGGTTTATGTAAATTGAAATATTATTATGTATTCAAAGTAAAATATATGAACGTGCTTCTATGAATTTTGATGTACATCAGGGTGATCCTTAGATAATAGTGACAGCCGTTGTGACTTTTCAATGTAATGAAGCACGGATTTAATATTGGAGTGGAACAGTAGTAGCTTGGTCTTTAAGCTTTTAGAGTTGTTTTTCCGTATTTTATACAGCTTACCAAACGCTGCCTTTGCTTTCCTGATTCGGTGGTTAATAATTTATAAGATATTGGAAATATTAAACGATCTCTAATGGTTGTTTAGAAATATCTATTTGAGCAGATACGGAAGTTCCAAGGCTGATCTTTTTTGTTTTTACCGTATTGATCTTTAGTCCAACGATTTCAGCTTCTCTTTCCACCCTCGATGTCATTTGACGCCGATCCATGAACCTTTTAGAGAGTGTTTGAAGAATGATTGCAGTTTCCAATGAATTCCTCCATTTTCATTCAACAAAGCTGCATCCAGACATCACTTATCACCAACACGAACAATATTGGTGAAAGTATAGAGCCCTGCCTAAGCTCACTTTGGATTTCAAATTCCATGATACAGAACGTGGAATTTGGATCCATCATACCCAGCCTTGATAATAGCAATCAATTTAACTGGGATGCTCCTCCTGCGCAAGCCTTTTCGAAATCAATAAACAGCAGGTGAGGTGGTGATCGATATTCTACGCACTGTTCGATAATGATCCGCAAGGCGTTAATGTGATCCACACAGGAAGATCCAATGCAGAATCCTGATTGTTTGACGTCAAGTGTGTTTCCGAGGCATTCTTTTACTCGTTCCAGGACAGTTCTTGCTATTACTTTAGTTGTGCAGAAATAACTTCAATTCCAACCGCTTTTTTTTTGCTCTTCAGTGCTTTGATTGCAATAGAATTTCTTTCCTATGGGGGGTACGTATTTGGGAAATTATTACTTCGGGCAGGTCATTTGGCGCCGGGCTCAAACCACTGATAAAAACGTGGTTTGCAATCCGTCTGTGTCTTTTACCAGGTATTTCTTAGAACTCTGGACACCATAAGCTTTTTGGTTATTATATAGACAGTTCTACTCTCACACTAACTACGGCCCCTTCTGCTTCTGTAGCCAATGCGTTCAAGTAGTTACGCTTATCACGCTAAACACTACGGTAAACTTCCTCATCTCCATGCGATACATTGACTCTTTATTCTTTCATAAGTAATCCACCCAAAAATACAGGTTATGTTATTGAATAATGGATAAATAGGTACCAAGATGAGAAAAGCTTTCTTGTTTTTTTCTTCCTTCCCTCCTTAAGTGAAATTCGCACAAATTGTTACATTATGTGGTACATCTACCTAACCACTCCACCAGACCCACAAATAAGACACGTGTGTGGAAGGAAACCAATTCAATCAATCAAACGGATCACGATTTAATAAAGATAAATTGAATTCGACTTCGATTTTGAATTTTGTCTAAACAAATAATTCATACATAGATTCAAATAAAAGGAGTTTCTTTACAATATACATACATTAAGGACTTAGTTTTGGTTGTGTCAAGGTGCTCGTATTTTGTTGTTACAGAATTAAGGAATTTACGAATTTACCTCCTTGAAGTAAGCACCTTCATTTTTGAAGGTAAAGCTTGTAACTCTATTTTCATTCTTCAAAAAAACTGCTGAACATTTTTTAAATTTTTTTTCAAATATTAAAATTAAAAAAAAAAAAAAGAATACTTTAAAATTTCATTTGAATATTACATATTACAACTTAAATGTTTAATTTTTTTTTATATGTTACATTTTCCAAAAATCCAGTATTTGAATGAAACGTTTGGATTCGGCAAGAGTAAAATGAATTTTGTGAAGCCTGATGTTAAGAGCGCCATTTTCGAGTTACAACTCAGCTTGTGCTGCCGTGTATCGTAAATATTTGTTTAGCCTTCGCAAATTTGCTAGTATTATAAAATTTTTCAAAATTTGTGATTTTTCAAAAATTCTACTTTTCTTGTCTTGGTACTAGGTTTGTGCTTTGCTTGAAGTTAAACATCGACATTTTCGTATTTAAGAATTGAAGTTATGTTGCAATTTTACTCAGTTTGTTATTTTATTTTAACAGATTAAAATTCTTAGAAAAAGAGTAACAGTAAGACATTTTTTGAAAAAAAAACGAGAAAGTTTTTGAGCAAAAAGAGAATGCCTAAATTTTTTTGGAAAATCGAAAATTTGTAAAAAAAAAATATTCGTAAGATTTGCAAGTTTGCTAAATTTTTAAAAATATATGTATATTTGCCACATCGCTCATTTCGAAAAATTGAAAATTGTGATGCATAATAACTTCACGATTGTTCAACAGCTATTTCCAAACAAAAATTGTTGGTTTTTAATGTTGATACTTTGTGTTAGTATTTGCATTTTAATCCAGTGAGTTAAATTATTTTACAAAACCAATATGAAACCAATTAGAGGAAAAAAAATAACTTTAAAAGAACCATTCAACAACCCCTCAACATACATCATAATATTTTTAAGCCAAACATAAAGCGCACAAAAGACCAGAATTTCATCACCCTCTTGATATTCTTCTTCTCCATCTTCACAATTTAAAGAGATATGTTTTATGATAAAAGTGAATTTAACAATAATGTCAAATTTAATGCAATTTATTATCCTTTTTTTGTTGTTGTAATTCTGCCCTCTCATTTCCGTCTTGAAGTTCAGATCTCAGACTTCCGATTTGGGTAATGAAGGACAATACAACGGAGGTAATTTACAAAGAAGACACGTGGCTGCAATTTTGAAATGACCGTACTGTAAGGTCTCGGTCCTATTATAGTTGATGGAAACGGAACCCTTCTTTGACTTAACTGTATATATATGTATGTATGTATGTATGTATAAGAAAAGATAGATAGAGGTTACCACCAAAGTAGATTCAAATTAAGTAATTAACATGGCGCTAGACATAAAAAGGCCTCCACTTCGTCCATCGCAACCCCCTCAAAACACTGATGCTGTTGTAGATAAAGTATCTATGCGGATATACACATAATGCTAATGGCAATCTATCTAACCCTCGCCTCGGTGTCGTGTCGAAAACAAAAGATAAACGGGCTTCTTGCCCCATTCCTCCTACATTAGATGAGTAAATTTTGTGGCAACAACGAGGGCAGATTGTGATGCTGATATTTGCTTTAAAATTTTGCTTTTACATTTAAGGCGGCTGAAATTTCTCAAACAGGAGAACTTAATTTCACGTGTACGAAGGTAGTTATGAGTCGTTTCGTTCTGTTTGACGTGTTGGATATAAAATAATGTAAAAGTTTGCCATTGGCAATAAAATATGGAAATCTTCTATACCGTTTTATTTTTGTGTCTGCATGGTAGGAAATGAAAATAAGCAAACAAGCGGCATCATCATAGAAACACGGTGGTGGCGCAAATAAAACTTTACAAAAATCTAAAAATAAAAGGTATAGATAGATATTTGCCATTTTCCACCCTTTATTCTTAACTTTTTTATTTAGGGTTCAACTTTTTGCTGTCGTATACGTGCGGTGCAACTTTTTTTTTTTTATTTTTGATGTTGTACCTATCTTCATTTGGGGAGTTTTTCTTGTTCGTTAGTTTTGGGGGAATTCAAACCGTAGAAAAGAGAATTATATTTATTTTATAATATTTTAACTCCTTTGAAATAATAACTTCCTCATTACCTTAACAGCAAACACAAAAGAAGAAAACTTTAGATTTTTTTTGTTTGCAAAACAATTTAGGCATTTTTCAAAAACAACAAAAACTTAAGATTACAATAAATTAAACTGTTAAACAATAATAAATAACACCTAACTAAAAGAGAATTTAAATTTATAACTTCTGTCTGCCGAGTAATTTATTGTAATTTATAAAAAAAAAAAAACTCAATTCTAAGAAAACACTTACTTTCAAGTGATTCTCTGGATATAAACTTTATTTCCTATTATTTACAAAAGAATTATGAATAAAGTACAGAAAACAAACATAATATTGACTCAACCAATCTGTGAACTTATCACCCAATAAATGTGATGACATATTTAATGGACAATGCATTGCGATTATAAAACTTATCTTATATCTTATCATAGAAGCTTACACTGGGAGGCTTTTGCTAGGTCAACAAAAATCCCTCATATCTTATTGATAAGTTACTTAGGCTCTTTTTGGGATTAAGCCACTACTATAAATAAACCATTTGATTTCTCACATTTGATAGTTTTCAATTGTCTTTTGTTCAAAAATGAAATTTTACGGTTAGTATTTTTGAAAAAAAAAAAAAGCTTTAAAAAAAATAATACGGTTAAAGTGGTACCTTCTCTATATTGTAGTTGTTGCAATCTTTGTCCTAATCTTTGGACATTCATGGGCTGCTCATATTCATGACGATGGGCAACCTGGATGTAAGACACCTGTTGAACTTGAAGTTGTGAACTACCGTAATATCTGGGATCCCACAAGATATTGGACATGTCAAGAGCTTGGAGTACCAGCTGCTTCTGCAAAATGTCCGCATGGAAGTGCGTGGCTAGATAGCCAGAAAAATTGTGTTGAATGGCATGATTGGCAGTGGGAGGAACCGGAACATCCTCCAAGCAAACCTTGAAAAATAACATCATGTTTCATCTGAATTTTTGTTGAAAATAAAAATTGAGGCTATATAACCCT
Organism: Syrphus vitripennis; assembly: GCA_958431115.1. Classification (NCBI taxonomy): domain Eukaryota; kingdom Metazoa; phylum Arthropoda; class Insecta; order Diptera; family Syrphidae; genus Syrphus; species Syrphus vitripennis. The sequence continues at coordinate 14,702,287 of OY288108.1, read as the reverse complement.
TTAAAAGTTTTTATATTCGGTTTATTATTTTGCAATTTGACGAATTTGGCAAAGTCAACGGTTTATCTTTTTGATTCTGTTTAATGGTTAACCGCGATTCATTTTTAAAATATTGATTCTATATTTTTATTATTCTATATATTTATTTTCACTGATACGTCGAAAAGATTCAACTTCATTACAATTCCCGTGAACGATCGTCAGAGAAGAGAACGATTTTACGACATTTCTCGCTGTTACAGACATATTTATGAATTCCTTTTGAATATTTGACGCTTAAAACCACACAAAAATTTTCAAATATCTATGGACTCAGGACATGATTCAAAATTACCTATACTTACCAGGCTTTAGAGTAATCCACCCAAAATGCCGAGAAAAATATTATAAAGAATTGCTTTTGACCCAACAAAAAAAAGTAGGCCGTTTTTTCTTTTTTATTTTACTCTCATTTAAATTTAATATTCCGGTTGCCTCTGTTAGCAAAATTTCAGAAAACTAGTCAGGTTTTTTGAGATATTGAAGTAGAAAACTTATTTAGAGTGGATTTTTAAGTTTACATAATATAAACTTTGTGAAAAATCAGGCCTTGGAAGTTCATACAACTTTAGGTTTTTTCAACTTTTTCTTTACATTTGATGACACCACTCTAACTTTTCTATTTAACCAAACCAATTTTTTCAATTGATTCAATAAAAAAATGGTCAAAAGGTCACTTATTCAATACAAAATATAGATCATTTTATAATATAGATCATTTTTTTTTTCGCGAATTCTCATTTTTAGTTCAGCTATTTTCCACCAGTTGGATTGATTTCAAAAATGTATTTGGTTACCCCAACTAAGAATAATTTTGTGTTTATACCGACGAATAAAAATTACAGATTCTCGAAAAATGATGATTCATTTCTCATAATTGTTTTGTTCTATACGCCTGTGGTATATTTTTGAGGAAAACCATTGTATATGAAATCTATAGTACTCTCATCAGCACGTTCCACACAGCTTTGTTGTGTGGTCGTTTGAGGGCGCACTTGTTTTTACACAGAAACAGCAACCAAAAAATTAGTTAGTTGTGTGATCGCTTGGGAGACGACGTGTGGAACGTGCTGATGATAGTACTATGCAAATTTATATGCAAATGGGAAAGAATACGTTCCACAACACAAAGAGAATATGAAATTAGGGATGTTCAGTTTGCGAAAGTATTTGTCCATGAAGATTTATACAAGATTAATTTGAAATCTCCTTGAAATCTCAAGATTTATTAATATGGTAAATCTTCGAGATTAGGAAAAGATTTATGGATAATCTACTTAAATAGCGATTAAGCGCTTGGTGAAAACGTAGTATAAAGCACACCAGACAGAAATCACTTAACATCTGATAAAATGGCCGCCAGTTCAAAAAGTGTTGCCAACTTAAAGTTCTCTACCTCTAAAAAATGCGTTGAGATAAGCGTCAAACAAAAATTATATTTTTTTCGAATTGTTGTGAAAAGTATTCGTCCATTACTTGCATACATATTAGGTTCCCAGTGTTGAACCATGTGTAAGGCGTATGAGAGTAAAAAGATGGCGACTGAAGAGTAGATACTTCGCATGATACTAGAAGTGGCAAAGCTTGATCGAATACGAAGCAAGAAAATACGGGGAAGCCTTAAAGTAAAAATACAATCTTCGACAAACAAAAACCATGATCAACACAGCTTGTTGTGTCATGTAGAAAGATGGGCTCCGCGAAATCAGGCCCCAGGAAATAAGGCCCCACAAAAAAAATGAAATAAGACCCCAAAAAAAAGTACACAAAACAACAACAACAAAATTTCTCAAATTTTGGGGTCTTATTTCATTTTTTGGGGCCTTATTTAATTTTTTTTTTGGGGCATAATTTCATTATGAAATAAGGCTCCAATGAAATAAAATCCCAAATTTTTTTTGGGGCTTAATTTCATTTTATTTTAAGAAAACAATTTGGGGCCTTATTTCATAATTTGAAAATGCTAAAATAACATTGTCTTTTACAAAAAATTATGTGAAAATCCGCTAATCGGGGACCCACAGCTGCTTAAGTACCGCTTAGTGTGGTGCCAACAATAATGTTTCAATGTTAAGCCGATATGATGTTTGTCAAAAAACAATTCAACTTATAAAAGAAAACATTCCCCCGACGAACAGAACCATTTTTATGGATGGAACATTTAAAATTGTTCCTCAAGGATGTTTCAAGCAGCTCTTAGTTATTTACATAGAATATTTTGACGAGGTAATATAAATGTTTTAATGCTTAAATGTAAGGATCGTGTTGAAAACCATCAGGGAGTAACAGAATAGCTGAAAAAAATCGCGCGATTTTTTGCAGCTATTCTGTTACTCCCTGACGGTGTATTGAATGCAACCTTAAAATTCAAGCAGAGTCTATTGCTGAAGGACATGATAATTACAAGTGTTGTTTTTGCAGGGAAATTGTACAGGATACAATCCAAGTATTTGTTTAATGGTTTGGGGTGTAATTTCATTTTCGAAAATAAACTTAAATATGAAAAACTAAATTGGGGCTTTATTTCATTTTTCTAAAAAAAAAGTCAAAACAAGTTGGGGCCTCAATTCATTTTTTTGGGGCATTTTTTCATTTCAATGGGGCTTTATTTCATTGGGGCATAGTTTCATTATGAAAACATGCCCCAATTTGGGGCCTTATTTCATTTTTTCTTTCGGGGCCTTATTTCCTGGGGCCTAATTTCGCGGAGCCAGAAAGATGATGCACTTAAAACACAGTTCGTAAGTACGTTTTCTGGGTAGGACCGATTGAATGCGAGCTATATATCCACAAATTTGCAAGGTTTCCGCATAAATAAATAATGCTCCCAAAATGTAAACCTTAGCTTTTTAGAAAATAACACTATTATATATTATAACTGTATCTGTAATTTCTGCTTCCTGTTTGAACGTTTTTTTTTTATTGTTCTACACAAACAACAAAATACACAACACAGACTTTGAACTCTACGAACCACTACATTGTTTTAAACGCCACAATATGTTTAGTAGGTACCTATAAAGTTTTGAATATTATTATAAAAAAAATATGTAATTATTAATGTAAACTACAATTAAAAATAAATATTAAAAGTACTTACAATATTGACTTTACCAATCCCTCAACAAATAACACACTTCAAATGTTTTCCTATTTAATTATCTTAACTAAAGGCAAAGCAATGCACTGCACCAATAAAACTTATCTTATCAAACTATTAGCTTACACTTGTCTGAAAGGAGCCATTTACAAGTTGAAAACTCTTCAAAACAGTGTTATTGGTTAGTTAATCGCTACATATGTACAACATTTTGCTACTATAAATAAAACATTTGATTTCTCATATTTATTAGTTAGTTCTCAATTGACATTTGTACTTTAAAAAAATGAAATTTTTCGGTAAGTGTACCTAATAGTTGTTTCAAAGTTAAATTATTGTAAATTAAAAGTGTTTCTTTTACATTTTATTGAATATAGTAATTGCAATTTTTGTCCTGATCGTTGGATTTGCATCGGCTAAAGTAATTAATGATGATGGCCAACCAGGATGTAAGGAACAAGCTGAGCTTGAAACTGTAAATTATCGAAACCACTGGGATCCAACTAGATATTGGGCATGCAAGCAGCGAGGAATTGCAGCTGTTTCTGTTAGATGCCCAGATGGAGAGGCATGGCTTGACAGCCAGAAAAAATGCGTTGATTGGAGTGAATGGAATTGGGAAGAACCAACTGATCCCCCAAGCAAACCATAAATACATTATATCTTATAAAATTATGGAATTTTATTTGCTGAAAATAAACCCCTTTTAAACAAAGGTTAAAAGTTAGTTAACAAGTTTTTTTTATTCAATTTCCTCAAAACCAAAAATTATAAACATAAGTCATTGTATTTTCAGCCTTTCGACCAAATAACTGAAAAAAAACCGCTGAATCCTTTCCTTAAAATTTTAACATTACGTAAGGATTGGAGAGAAGCCCTATGATTAGTGATATTTACAATTAATTATTTGCTAGCCTTTCTTCTTAAACCTAAAACACAGTAGGGCTGGACACAAGGAGTCCCAGACCAATCTCCGAGACCGAGACGAAAGTAACTCACATTCATCGGAAACGATCATCATCATCGGCTCGACAAATTGGGTCCGGTCCTGGCCTCCTTCAACAAGTCTCTCCACCTATCCCAGTCTCAAGCCGACGCCATTCAGTTGCGCACCCCAAGGCTTCGGGCGTCCTGGTCTACGCCATCTCTCCAGCGCAAGCATGGTCTACCACGCTGCCGTCTACCATAGAATGTACCACAAAGAACTTTCCAAGACGGTTCCTCTTCACTCATGCGAGCTAGGTGCCCTGTCCACCAAAGTCTACCGGGCTTAATTTTTGTCACTATGTCTGCTTCAAGGTAGATTGGGTACAATTCATGATTGTACCGTCTCCGGTCCGGAATCGTCCTTCCTCACAGTGGAGTGTCTTTTCCATACGTGAGTGCTTACAGGACCCATTGTCCTGTACAGCAGCAGTTTTGAAGTTATGGTGAAATTTCTGGATTTGAAGAGTTTTGACAGAATATAGTAGGTTCTGTTGGAAACAATACCGGTTTTTTTTTGGACCAGACTTGCTGAGAGTCTCGGTGATCCTTCCAGTGAAAAAAATCATTCAAAAATTGTGATTTTAAAACATTCAATTGAATATTTGAATGTTGAAATTATTATTTCTTTATTTTGCAATGCCTCGCTCTGTACTGAGAAGAGACCGTGACAAGACTTATTGTCATTATTGACAACGAGAATGCATTTTTTTGATTCAGATTGAACCGAGAAGATATTTGGTAGTCCCGCTTGATATTGCATTGTGTTGTGGCAGGCCCAAACGATGACACACGGCGTCAATCACGATCACAATTCTTGCTTCACCTTAAGGTTTCACCTAAGGAAATCATCTCCTCCCGGTTTTGAATTGTTCCATGTCTGAGGATAATTCAATGCAAAATGCAGGGTCTCTTCCAACTTTTTGACACTTTGTTAAGAGGAATAATTGGCGCATCATTAAAACCTCGCACACCCAACCTGCGGTCTGTTCCTGAGAAAAGGTCTTTAGTGACTGAATTCCTAAGAGCCAGGCTACCAATCCCCTCGGATTCGTTGCATGCACGCAGTAAGCTTAAATTTCTTTCTTTTTAAGGAGAAAAAAACTGAAGACGCTTTGATTGTGAACTTTTCAGAAAGTTCTGCTGGGTATGGTATACCTAGCAAGACTTCTTGTCCATGATCACCCATACGTAGACTTCGAGAACTCCAAGTCACCTTAGGGCAACCAATCTCGTAATTACCTATCGAATCATGGTGTGTAATATCAGATTGATTGAACAGCAGGTATCACATTTCCGCAAAGTGCAGAAAACCAAACAAAATAGCAACTATAACACTTATCCCCACATCTGACATCAAATTTTACTTTAAAATATTGCATTTGCTTTTTTGCAACCATTTTTTAAGATTGAAAATAGAATTTTTCATTTGGTTTTAAAATCTTAGTTAACTCCCAATCCACACCATCAATCTGTATCTGCAACCCTGAATATTTTTTTATTTTTCTATTAAAATACAATTTTTGTTATATTTTTTTTTCTCTTACACGATTCGAGGTTGAATGTCTGGCAGACAAGGATGAATTTTCCCTCTGAATATACCAACCTACCTCTCAAAAATCAAGTCTCCCGTCGCTAGCAGCCAATCTTTCATGTTGCTAAAATGAAAGTGTATTTCATTCAAAAGCTATGTCTGCATTTGACTGACTTCATGCCGAGCAATAGGAAGAATTTTATCCTTAATGACATTTCATAGAATATTGTATAAAGTTTTTTTTTTTGTGAGAGCATTGAGGATTTTCAGTGTCTTAAAAAAAATGGATGTTCAAGTGAAGAAAGTATATTTAAAAATAGATAAGGTAGCAGGATGATACAATAAAATGGCATCCGGGATGAGATGAGATGAACAAACATTTCTCATCGAAACACACCATTAAAGCTGGCCAAAAAGGGACGGATGGACGTAGCCCCTTCTTTCTTTTAATGCAGACATAAATTTGTATTTGTGAATTGTGAGCAGGAAATTGCAAAAATATAAGGACTATGTACTCTCATCCTGAACCAGAGTCCAGGATATGAAGGACAATAAATTCTTCAAAAAGCTGAATTGATCCTGGATGCACGACTTTAATGTTAGTACACACTTTATCGTAGAACATTGGCAGAAATAATCCAAAGGACTTCCACATGCAACCTGGGAGAGATGTTGTGTCGTTTATAAGTGAAACTCTTTTTTCAAAATATAAAGAAGGAAAAAAAAGACATTTATATCCTTTGTCCAATTTTACTTTAGGTCTTTGAGAGTGTGATAGCACAATGCGGAAAAAGAACACTTCTTCAAGGGGGAAGATAATAATGAGAGATAATAAAAAGAAAATCGACAAATCGATAGGATGTACGTACACTTCCGAGACACGATTGCAGGTAGGTAGCTGTAGCAAAATCACTTTCTTCTAGAAGAAATCAGTTTAGTGTTTCCCTTTTGTGGATGTTTTTTTTTTTCTTGCTCAGACTTATTCACGTTGTTCTTGAGTGTTTTGCCCAGCAAAAGTATTGTCCTCCGGAAGAATAGTGTCCTTTTTCTTTGCTTCCTTATTCATGCATGTTTTATGCTAGGTACTGACTAAGAGATGAATGTGAACATTTTCACATTTTTCATTCTCCGAATTGAGAGTGTAGCCAGGTAGAATTAAAAAAAAAACGAACTTAACCTAATCAAATAGTTTTGAAGCTAAAAAAACACTTTAACATGTTTTTTCCTTAAACTTAAAAGAAAATTCCTTAAATCGACGTTTTGTAAATAAATGTAATAAAGAAATTAATATTACATTACAGTCATTTCAAAGTTGAATAGGTTAACATCTCAAAAGGTACCTACATATGCATATATAAACTTTTTTCATTTACACTTCAGGATAAGTGCCTTAGGTGCAAATCGGATTAAATTTTCAATTAAATTTGAAATCTCCTCCAAATGTTGACTTTTTGAAAATTCAGTTGAAAATATGATGTGTCAAATTCAGGTATTTACATGAAGAATTTAAAACGAACAAGTAGAATTTTATTTCTGATTTTTTTTGTTCCTTAATTTGTTTTTACACGATGTATTTATATGGCCTACAAGAAAGAAGTAATGGGCCACAATACTCCTTCGATTTTTATGGTTTTGATATTTCTGCATTTATCTGAATATTAAAAAAAAGGTAAGCAAACAGAACTACATAAATGTCACTCAACACCAACTGACAACATTGACAGCTGGCTAATCAGAAGCTTTCAAAATTCAGACACCTGACAATTTAGAGCTGTCAGACGTGAGTCTGATTACATTCGTTATTGGGAAGGTCCAATGTAAACCCTCAAATTTATATTGAGACAAATTTTTATAAAAAAATGTATAACGTAAAAATTCTATGAATACCTAATAGTAAGGTTCTTAAGGAAATATATAAACCTTGCAGTTAGACTTGAAGGGTTGAGTTTCGGTAAACTTGTAGAACATATAAATTGAGTTTAAGAAGGGTTTCCACGGTAACGACACTATAGAGGGGGGAGGGGAGAATAAGGTTTCAAAAGTGAAATTTACCTTCCATTTCAACTTGACGTGTTAATTTTTTTGTATATAGTAGTTGAAGTTCTAAGGTAACTTTCAAGAAGTGGATACATTTAAGCAATACTGTCAGATTTTGAGGAGAGGTTGTTAAAAAAAAACTACTGATATATTGTCGATGGATAGAGATCCATGCATCAAATGATGGCGCGAATGGTCTCGTTGGAATTTGGTGACAAATTAATTTTGGTGTAATATTTCGTTATGAAAAATTGTTCCATATTTTTAATTTTTAGCATAACTCCAAGCTTGCTCTCAAGGGCAGCAGTCTGTTCTGTTTTTAATAAATCTCAATCAAAATTTAAAGTTTTCAAATTTAAGCCAAGAAAATGATTATGAAAAATAATCGTAAAAATTTACAGTTGTCATTTTTCGTTTAAAAGTAACATTCAAAAAATTAATATTATTGGGGCATATTCATAGGCGTCTGACAAGTTGTTTCTTTGTCTCTTCTAAGCTAACCTGGAATTTATGTTATTCATAGACAATTTAGACCCACGTCCAAAAGATAAACTGGAGCTCAATCCTTAAAAACGGTTGACTCTTTAACTAAGTTGTTTTTTTCTTTCTATCTGTCAAAAAATGGATTGGATTTCAATGGATTGACAGGCAATAGTACTAAAATTGTAGTAGAATTCTGTTTTTTACTAAATAGAGCTGCCAATTTAATGAAATAGTAGCTGGTTTCTAACCCGTGGACTCGGTTCTAAAGTTTGACTATGAATATGCCCCATTGGTTTGATCATTTTGTCGGTCCGAAAAGTAAATGTGATGTTGCCGTGATTTTCAGTTCTTTTTTTACCATACATACATTTTATAGAATATAGATGTAATCGACTACGATTCTAAAATTTTCATAGTTATATTTTCTAACTATACTCATATCTAAGTACATCTACACACTGTTCTATACCATTTGTATAATAAAAATGTAAAAATAAAGAATAAATGGAAATATGGGGAAGAACTTTGTTCCCTAAGTTTTTTGATTAAGGTAAGGTAAGAAATTGCTGGAAAAGTCGATTTCTTCTTGTCTTTAATATGTAATTATATATTGAACATAGATATTTTAGTTATTAATTCATAAACTTCAACTACTTACATAATTAATTCTCTCCACCAAACCTTCAACATGAAAGTTTACAATTTTTCAATGTTTGTATCTTGATAAAAAAAACATTAGACTAAGATTACACGTCATGAATATAAATCGACTAAAAAGTTTAAAAAGTTCTATCAAACCAAACAAGATTCCTTTTTCCCTTATCCAACCACTGAAATTCACTTATCAAATTACTGATATACGAGTTTTCTCTACTAGGTCTTTAAGTAAAACTTCCACCATATACCAATTAAAAAGTTTTTCCTCATACATTTTCATTTTGTCCTTTGAAATTCAAACAAGAATATAATGTAGCGTGTGTATACTACATTCTACCCTTACACATACCCATGCGTCATTTAATGACTGCTTAAATGAAAGTATAATATCTCCTTAGGAAGACAAAACAAAAATAGGAATAGGCAGAACTGCCTAGATCCTTTGCACCCTATTTTTTTTTTTTTTTGGAAACTTTAATATTATGTTCACATCTAGTCTTGGCAATAAATAAAAAGAAAAACTACCAAAATAACTTGTGGTATTGATGTGAGTGGAATTACGCACGACAAGCGTGTAAAGAAGTACTAAGTCTTATTCTATTAAGTGCACAACTGGGTCGAACGTTCTTGTTGATACATCGCTCTTGGTAAAGAAAACATAGGATATAGACTCGTTCATCTGAGGAAATTGTACGTTAACAACTTACTGACTTTAACATAAAGCTAGTTAAGAATATGGTTAAGGGCCGTTAATAGCCAATGAAAGTTGAAATGCCGGTTTTAAGTCGTTGATAAGCCAGATATAAGTCTGTTGATAAATAGGTTAAAACCCATTGATAGTAAGAAGAAATGCTGGTGACGCATTAAGAAACAAGAGATGTTATTTTGATAAATTGGTTAAAACTTTAAAGCCATTGATAGAATCAATAGAAGTGCTGGAGTCATTACAAAACTAAAAAAAACTTTGTCAATAGTGGACAAGCCGGATATATTTCTAAGACCCCTATTGATGACTATGATACGTCAACGTCAGAAAGATTAGCCACTTAACATAGCCCCATAGAAAATAATCTAGCGGCGTTAAATCTCACGATCTTAGAGGCCAATTCACGGTCCGAAACTTAAAACTATGCGGTTACCGAGCATTTCCTTCAATAAAAAAAAACTGTGGCACAAACTGTGTGACATGTTGCGCTGTCTTGTTAAAACCACAGCTCCTGCACATCATGGTTGTGATAAGATCAAAAAAAAGTCAGTAGTCATGGCTCCATAGTGGTCACCATTGACTGTAACGTTTTGGCCAGCACCGGCCATTCAACCAAAAGTGAGCTGCCTTCATCGCTAAAAAAAATTCTTTTATGAAAATCGGGCTCAACGGTAATCTTGTCGTCAGTCTATTCATGTCGTTATGTCAAACCAAACTAAACTCAAATCACTTAACAGCTGTTATAATTGCTGCCAATTAAAAAAGTGTTGCCAACTTAAAGTCCTCAACCTCAAAAAAAAAAAAATACCTTTAATATAAAATAGTATAGGACTTCAATAAAATACATCTTCAAATTATAGTTTCAATGCGAGTGCTTTCTTAAGTTCGATTCCTATCAGAAATTTTCATCAAAATAAAATAAAACATGTTCAATTTTTCGTAATTTTTACGTCTGGTTTTTTTTTTTTGTTTAAAAAAAAAAAAGAATGTGACCCTTAGAAATACAAAAAAGGTCGACTCTGTTAATGAAGAACGAACATTTCGTAATTCAAACGTGGAACCCCTTTTCAGCTTGAAGTTTTATATTGTTGGTTGGATTTTCTTTTCAGTGTACCTTCCTGAGCATGAACATGAGCAAGCCTGATCCAAATAAAAAAGGTTTAGAAATTATTTTGTCCCTTTTGCTGTAAGACTCGTTACAAAAAGTGTTATAATTCTATGGGGCTTAACATAGATCTCAGGTCAATATTAGCCTCGTTATGCTCTCAAACAAAACATGTACAACTACCTAACCATATTTTTTTTTATTTGGGGCGAAAAAGAGGTTGCGCGTAGATATATTTGAACATGCCTGATTTTAACCCTGCGATATAACAAATGCCAAGAAAAACCGCATGTTATTATATTTCTGGGTGGTAGTTTTGCACGTTTTCTATATTGTTGATTGGGGGTTGCCGGTCTATATACGGTAAAAAAAGGGGATTTAAGAGGAATATTGGACTGACGATAGAAAATTGTTCGATGCCGAATTAAATGATTAAACGAACAGGTCGATAGGTAGAAGGTAGAATTAAAAGCGCCACGTGCCGTTTCAAATGGAAAATTGCTCTCGGTTCCGTTCTCTGTTCTGTTCATTGTTTGGATAGCTGAGTAATAGCGAGGAAATGATGAAGAAATGAAGGTGTGTTCGTTGAACATGATGGATATTTTATTCTCATGCCCTTTCATAACAGCCCCCGCAGCGGGAGATTTTTCAATTATTTTTCCATCCTCTCTAATTTATCGTTTCCATTTTTATGTATACATATATTTGAATATAAAGTATAGTGTGCCAATAATGTTTGAGCTTGATGGGGAGCAATACTTTTACGATGCTTTACTAACTTTTTTGATACAAGTTTTAATTTCAATTTTAAACTTGATTGACAAGGAAGACAGTTGAGGGTTTATTGAAATGTAGATTGAGTTAGGTAATGAGGAAAAATATGCATAGCAAATGATTCATTAGAAGCTGTAATATAATTATTGTAATCGAATATTTTGATAATTTTATGTTAGCTCTGCAGGATGAGTTATATTAAGTTTCCAACGGAAACAATTGATATTTACGGGAATGGTCATTTAAAAGCAGTAGGTATTCATGGTAATAATAACTGTGATTATAAATATTTATGTTCATTATGTCCCTAGGTTGGGACTGTGTAGGTTCGTAAATAATTGTTACCAAATCAGAAGGATAAAACAAGTTATTATAAGTCACTTGAAAGTCTTAGTCCTGTCGTTTTCAGCTATGAAGAACGCTCGGAGGTAAATCAAAAATTAGTGCAGAGCAATTTCAAGTCTTTCCATCTTCCTTAAAAAACTATAAAAGCTCCGATTATTACAACGTTACTCCCTGCCTTAAGACTGGTAGCACATATAAAAAATCTATTAATATAGAAAATCGGACCTCAAAAACATGGAAATAAAGAGTGCAAAGCAGAAAACCATGTGGGACTGTCTGAAAGAAACTTGTCTACAATTTGCTAAGTCACAGAGAAGGAAAATTGCTTAGGAGAATCGCTCTCCGAAATTCATTTACAATTCTAAAAGCCAGCTTCTTGTGGATGACGACAAAGTTCTTCACTGGTGGAAGGATTTTTAAATGAACAGCTTTCCAGGCTATCCCAGTATGAAATTTCAAAAATTCACCGAGGAATTACAAGCTTCTTCATGGAGGATTTGAAGCTACACCCGAGGAATTTGGTATGAATTGTGATTTTATTTTATTTTGACATTGAATAACGCCGCGATTGAACATGATCATTAGCAAATGATTTTGTAATGACGACATCAAATATGGTGGATGAAGTGACAGCTAAACTCTGCCATTTTTTGTGATTAAAAAATGTTAGCGTTTACATTCTGTTCTCAAAGTTGAACAATACAAGGCGTATAAGAGTAAATCGGCAACAGCAAGGGAAAGCAGGAGTGACAAAGCGTGATCGAATAAGAAGCATGAAAATTCGAATTAAGAATGACCAACTTATCTGCTCCTGATACTGTCATGTACAGAGCATACGACTTTGCAATACTATTGACAAATAAAAAAGGCACGCGCAAAAGAATCAGGATCAAACAAAGACAACGACACCTCAGACATGAAACCATCCAAAAACGGGACGCCTGGCCTGTTGACCCTGAGCCTTACAAATTAAGCCTAAACCCTAAAGAAGTAGAGTGGGTAAGTAGTGGTCGCAGTCAAGAGACTCTGCATCAAGACAATCGTAGTTTAAGGAAGAAGAACAAACACATGAAAATGAAACCAATTACAGTTGATAATAAACTAGCCATTGGTATATACATAACCTGCCTTAACTAATACATTTTAAAATATTGATGTTTGCAACACATATACATACGTATACCTATACCCATGTTTTGTATTTCATATTGTAACCAATGACTATGTCCTCATTCAACTCCCGAGAGCTTTATCGTAATTTACAACAACCTCTTGGACTGACGCACATTTGGTCGTCTTGAAAGCAATAACTCAAAGGAACGCCCAAAAAAAAAAACAAAAAACTTAATTAACAACACCGTTACTGTCGATTCTAATATACCCGATATACATCAAACCATTATTATATCCAAGCACATCTTATTTGTCCGATTTGTTCGTTATACCCATTCAAGAAACCAATAAAGACTACACAGCTATCATTAATCTTGTGGTCATATGACTTAAATTGTCTACCAGCATCCTTAAGTCTTGTTCTTGCTTCTTATTTTCACCCTCCTCTAGATGTGAAAACGAAAGAAAAATCGTTAGTATTGCGAAAGCAGAGGACTAGAACCAGAACCAGGACCAGGAGAAAGCAAAATGATTGAACAAATCGCCTCTGTCAGCCAATCTATCAAACTACCCCTAATATATGGTATTTGGGTTTGTATGAAATAGTAAGCAACAAAAAATGTGTCAGGTATCGTTTTTATTTTTTTTTTTCTACATGACACGTGATATAATCTATTTATTTGCTTGTTCACCGGCAATATGAGATAACAACGAGAAATGTATTGTCATTTAGAACTTAATCAGTGTAAATATTTTTTTTATTTAATTTTATGTCTTTAAGTCTATTAGGTAAACAACAGACAAAGCTATTTATCTCACATTACATTTGTTTTCTATTTATAGGATGGAAGGACTCAATACTCTCGATCCCGAAGAAATGGCTCTCTACTGCCGAATCAACGGACGAATTTGGATTCCCTGACGTAAGTTCATTCAATTAATTGAAGGCAGTTTTTAAATACGTCAAACGGTCATTCTTACCTGGGCGAGGCTCATTCACAATATATATTGACAATACGCTATTTATTAGCTTTTTAGGGTAAATGACCAGCTTAAGATTCAAAGTCTGACTCTTTTTTCAAATCATATCTAAGCTTTTATTTATTTGTTTATTTATATCTTTATTAACAAGTAAGTAAATTAGAGCTTTAGCTACCGTGACTACCAGTTCGATCTAAGTTTTTTTTTTTTAGCAAGAAGAATGTAAGTTACTCCCTTGCAGTTGAATTTCCTAAAGTTTATTATTACCTTTTTGAAACTTTTTACCCTATTTCTATGTCTATGGTCAAAATCAATACTCCCCATTAGAACGAAGTTGATTTGAAATACTATATAACTTCTGTCGAAATACTTTCCTCAGTCGAAAAGAAATTCCATAAAAGTCTGTTCGTCTCCTTTTCAATTACAGATGATCAAATAACATTTTGACACTTTATTTAGGTAACTTTTTATGAAGAAAACGAATAATATAATTTTGAATGTACACAAACGAAGAAGCGAAGATATTTGCAGAAGAAATTTGATTTGTTGTACTTGAATGAAGGAGATTGTATAGTGGGTTTCTACTTAAGTCAATTGAGGGATTTTCAGTTAGTTCTTCTTTGAATTGCAAAAAGTTTCATTTCTACAACACGTTGCAACGTGAAAAGTAATCTGGATGCTATGGCCCATAATATACTTCTAATGCAGAAAGGCTTTTTACTCCTCTCAATTCAGTGCAGAAAATTGCATTTTCATCTCAATTTAATTAAAAAGTTTAAGTTGTTTTTCAACCAAATAAAATAAAATCATTTCAGTAGAAAACAAAAATAAGTTTTAGTAAGACATCGCTTTGAAAAAAAAACTATATGCTTATTTTGGGGATGGATCGATTTATAGAACTTGTAGTAAGTAAAGTATTATCCTTTGAGCTTATTTGGTTAAACTTTTCTTAACTATAATACGAAAATATGTAGATTCAAATAGCTTTTAATGGCTTTTAGTTCATAAAAGTTTGGTTTTTCATTGAAGTATTTATTTAAAGTGGGTTCCACTATTCTGTCTCTCTGTACTTCGACGTACTGGTTTAACCACACTAAATCAACTTTCTCCAAATTTGGAACTGAAGAGTCTTAAATTCCCTGCGGTCGACATTGAATTTTTTTAGCTCCATACATAACGGTACCTGTCAAACAATACCGACAAAACTTATTTATCTCAGAATCAGCTTTAACGATTTTGATGAAATTTTTTTTTCGGACTTGTAAAATTTTGTTAAAAAAATTCAAAAAAAAAGTTTTTGAATGTAAGTGCCTTAGAATCGGAGTTTTGATTTTCAATTTCCACTTAATGGTTCCACGGATTGTGATTTTAAAATTAAAAAAAATTATTTTGAGGAACTTTAAGGCAGATAATTTAAGCCGAATTTAATAATCTTATTCACGATAAATAACTTGTTTTGTCAAAAGCACAAATAGTTTGAGTTCGGGGAGAATAAGGTAGAATTTTTATCTTTTTTTGAAGAAGAATTTTGGAATAATGGAAAAGAAGAATTATGAAAAATAGTTGTGAGTTTATACAGAATTTTTTATGCAGATACGGGATTTTGGTCATAAAGAATTTTTTTTTTTAATTTTCCCACGGAATTTCTCCCATCTTCTAAAATTGTATATTCCAAAAATTTTCGACAGTTCATTGTAGGCTCAAGTGTGATTGATCAAAATGATAGCCCAGTCGTTATGGAATATTTATTTTCGATGCCAATAAATTCCGAGAGAAACTGCGACTAAAATTCACGTTCCCAATTAACGAGACAATGGGAAAAATTCCGTATGAAATTGTATTCCCGGTACCGGTATACTACTTATCAGGCTCCTGACCCATGAAAGATCCCTGCCTGAGACACGATGGCTTTCCGTTTCCATCCTCTATACGATCCCGAGCACGTTGCTTCCAGTCTTCCAAATCAACCGCTCTGGCGTCCGCGACGGTTTGGTCTTTAGACTAGAGGTTCGGTCTTCTCTGAAACCTGGGGGCTGGGAGTCAAATACTATCTTGTCCATTCGCTCTTGGTTTATAGTTAAATCAATTCTCTGATATTTTGTTGTAAATTGAATTGCCCACCAGCTATTCATTAAAACTTAGACCAATATCTTTTTCTAGGTGGCCTCAAAAATCTCCAAGGCCCATTTGTTTGTGAAAAATATTTTGTCTATCGAAAAATGCTATTTTATTTCCTAATTCCACTGAACTATCTTCCGAAATGGGACAATTCTTAGAAAACTTTAAGTTTTCATCAAATAATTCCCCAGAAAGTTACAAATTTCGTTTACATATACATATATCGTACGCCAGTCGTAATAATACAATTCCCCAGTGACACCCTTCGTACTGTTTGTTGTTAAGCTCCGTAGAAAGAGAAAATGTGTTTCGTTAAAATGCAAATGTTTGACACTAACACAATAATGGCAATTGCCATCACTGTTTAATAGTGGGGAGAGAAGGGTTCTATTTTTGGTCTGAATTAAGTTTACCCTACAACAAAAAAAAATACCTGCTAACATTACGCAGTAAGTTGTAGAGAACAAAGTCCGTAGTAGGTATGATATTTTTTATTTTCTTATTTTTTTTTTTTTTTTTTTTTTGTTAGAGGGAGCTGGTGTAAAAGATGAATGGAATTCCATTTTGGACAAGAACTCCCTTGGGGCAAAATACAAAAAGTTATTTTCCCTCACGTATACAAAAGTTCCATTCACTCCACTCACATTCCTTACCTTCTTTCTATGGACGAACTGACTTTTGCAGAAAATGTCTATCTTTTGTATAAAGTTAGAGGGATTGGAATTACAGGTACTGTACTATGAGCGGCCTTACGACCGACATTGAAAATGTCACCCTAGTTCGAAGATTCCAAAAATGCGACTCTTGGAGAACATTAGATTATTGTTGTAAGAGGTATATGTGTGTGTTTTTTGTTTTACCCAACTTAAGGATTGCTTTCTACAGTACGTACGTACGTATTGACTAATTGAGATGCCTTTTTTTCTTATATCTATAAAAATGACTTTTGTGTGTACTCTGGACAAACAATTGTTTAAACAAAGCATCAATAGGAAGAATGTTGAAGGCGTTTTTTTTTTTGTATTCATTGTGGTTGTCCTCGATTCATCAGTATTGTTATTGTAAGCTTCTGTTGTTTTCTATTTGCTTGTTTGTTTGTTTGTTTTTGACGGGGAGACTATGACGAGGAATTGGCATTTATTTGTGTTTGCTATTTGAATTACTAATTATATAAAACAGGATTAGGTTTTTTAAGGAAGCAGTTTGTTTAAGGCTTTAGATAAAACAATTTGTTTCTAGAAGAAACACGTGTATGCTTTGAGAAAACAGTAAGAAGCGTTCAAATAAGATTATAAATATAAATATTATAGTTCTTTTTTTGTGTTAGTCCATGACTTATAAATGTTATTAATTAATATTACTTGCTATGCTAAATAAGAAAAGCTTAAGTATGGAGTCAAAAGAAGAAAAAGTCTTGGGTAATAATACAAGGCCACAAGGACAACTGCTGCCTGGGTAGATTTAATGGATGTTTTCAAACACAAAAAGAATGTGCTGATGTTTTGAGAACCCTTAAAAATGTTAAAGACACATTTCTCAGCGTGCGCGTGAACCTTGCATTTATATCTGTGCTGATTGAATTTTAATAAGAAATCTTCTTAAAACAATAAATTTTTGAGGTTATTATTGTATATTTTGAATGGAATCATTATATACAAATATTGAAATTCAGTAAGGTTTTCTTCACTAACTCAATCCGATTTCTCTATAGAAAAAAAAACTACTTATTTTGTTGCTTTTAAAAAGATTTTATAGCGAAACAACTCAATTTAGGTACGGAATAAATTATGAAAACGAAACACTTCTAACTTTTACCAATGTTGATCAAAAATTCTTAAACTTATCTTTAAATTCTAGAATTTTCACATTTCGGAAATAACTTGTACGATTCCTAAAGATTTACCTATTTCAGCTCTCTCCAACTATTCCTCAGTTGTGCTGATCCCTCTTGGAACGTTCTTCGCCAAGTGCTTCTAGGTCGGCTCGATCCTGCCTACCATCGGACAAAAGCCGATCCACTGACACTATAGACTTCATATGATAGAGTTCTGTAACTTTAGCCATGCAACACAAAATTTATTCAATTGTTATCACTTGGAAAAAGATCTGTAAATTTAATTAGTATAGCACAGAATACGAATTAAGGCATATCCAAAACAATCCGAAACATTCCGATTTCCGATACAACGATGAAACGACAATAACAACACGTTGTTGTTATTTTTTCGTCGTCACAACAATTTTGTACCTGTTTCGCATTGATTTGGGGAAGCCTTTAATATTGTACTTCCTTTTATTCAAACAAATATCAATAGAGTAACACCCTGCACAGATGTCTGTCAACAA
Source organism: Syrphus vitripennis (assembly GCA_958431115.1). Lineage (NCBI taxonomy): Eukaryota > Metazoa > Arthropoda > Insecta > Diptera > Syrphidae > Syrphus > Syrphus vitripennis. The sequence goes on along the minus strand of OY288108.1, from coordinate 14,683,965 downwards.
GAGAATCAAACTAAAAATAATTATCTCTATTATAAATTCCCCCCACACCTCCCTGACAAAGAATTGTAAGTATTACTTACGGTATGATGAAAATAAATATTGTCTTCACCTGTCGAAATTCCCTCGCAATCCAACAAACCATAAATATTAATTTAAATAGAATATTTTATATTTTATACGACAAGAATATCCTTTCAATAAAATGACGCATCGTCGTAAATACGCAGTAAATATATAACCTTTGAATTCATCCTCCCTAGGATACGAAATATAATAATTTTAACACTTTAAAGAAAATTCAAAGCATCAGCTTTACGGGGTCGTTCGGCTATAACAACAGATTTTCAGAACTAACCATGAAAAGATAATCCCTTTGCCGAAAAATATCATAAATTTACCTACATACATATACATCAGGGGTGTTGTAATCTGCATAAGAATTCAAAATTCTCTTTCATAGAATTCCCCTTTTCAAGTCGCATAAAATAGTAGTCGTAGTCGGTGACAAAAGGTAGAAATGCAAATATTTGTGGGGTTGGGGTGTTGAGGCTGTAAGATGTAAGGATGTTACTCAAATGTAACAATACAAAAAATATCAACGTCATTTATTTACTTTTCTGAAGTATGGGGATACACTGCCTGTAACAGGATTTGTCACTACAGCAACTCCACGTAAATATTTCTATTTATTTCTAACATCAATGTTTTTTGAAAAATATTCAAAACCCTTGAATGGTAAATTTGTGTATATAAATACAGCAATAGAAAGTCATGCATAAATTATACCTTATATTTTTTGTCGAATTTAAATTGTCATTGTTTCGGTTTTGAATTGTTGTGAATTTCTTTATGACAAGTGTTTTGAACTGAAAGCTGTGTGGGTTGGTTAGTTTAAAAAAAATTCAAGACTAATAATCTTCGGGGAAGGAATATTGTTTTTTTTTCCGGCGGTTTATGGAATTTATAAGAAAAATAACGACAAAACAAAAACAAAGGGTGCTTCAAGTTCAAGAAAAACGTTGAATACAACATCGTCGTCATAAGCATCCCTCATAAAATGTACAACCCATTCAGGATATCCAATTTCGTAAAGATAATTGTCCTTTGACAAACGAATAACCCTGGTTCAATCGACCCAAGGAGTTCATGTTCAAGTAGAGCTCAAGTTGCTCAAGTGCAATGAATTCTTTTATGTTTTTATTTTTTTGTTTAACATTTTTCCTATATGAACGAGGGAGAAAGTTTCCATGGAAGCGGAATTTAAAATAATTTGATGTAAAAAAGATTGGTTTCGGGAACGAGATATAACACAGATTGTTTGGAAGAATTAAAAAAGCGGAAAATAATTTGTATAGCATTTTAGGATGTTTTTAGATTAAAATTAAGGTGAATTTTGTTTTTACAATTTGCAGTCGTGAAATTTTCTACAGCTCTAAAATTCATGTGTGGTGTTGTTTTTCACATATAATATTATTTCCATTTCAAAACCTTAAAGTTTTGAAAACTATGCATTCAGCATCACAATAACTGTTGGTGGTATAACTCCCGAGCCAGTAGATCAAACACCTCAGAAAACATAGCCAACCCGGAAGGTTTGGGATTTTTTTTTTTCTCTGAGACCAATTATAAGAATCTATGTTTGATCTAACATCTGCCTTTTTTCCACGATAGTTTTGGAACGTCTTCTACCATTTGAACTGATTGGTTCTCAGGATATCTTCTTAATAACAGCTATGTTGGTCATGTTGTTGTTGGTCCTGCTGTCATACGAAGCATATCATCATTTCAGCTGTTTCTATTATCAAACACTGTTAACCGCATATGTAAGCGCTGGACGAACAACTATAGTGTAGAGTTTTCGGTCTTTTTAGTCAAAATGCGGTATTTATTATCCTCCATAACATCCTCCTTCACATATAATGACTCCATAGTCAGCAAAGAATAAATGATTCACTCTAGGGTTGGGGTCCGTCACTAAGTAGAAAATCAAAGAGCAAATAACTCAAGACTCAAATTCGGTAATTTCTACGGGCATCTTTCTTTTGCTATAAATTGATCGTATACATGTTGGTGACCATCCACACGTAGATTTTCGCAACTCTTCATTGCCTGTGCCTTTTCAAAATCAATCTCTTGAGGAATACCGATATTTTTCAATTTTGATTCTTATAGTTAAGATTGGAATTGCAAGAGAAAATCACTGAAATAATAAGTAGGTAGTCCCCTCTTACGATAGACAGGATGAGGAGTACCATGAGCGCTTTTTGAAGGTTCTGACAGCTATCCAAGTGAAAAAATTTGTAAATTTAATGATCAAAAGATCAAAAATTGTTTCCACGCACAAATTTTTACTCCGAAATTTGAATGAAAAAAAATGAAAAACTTCCAAAAAAAAATATTTTTTTTTTAATTTTGACATTTCAACAGTATAACAGATTTTTTGCAATAACTGAATATAACCATCTGAAGCTCCAAAAACGTATTTATTCGTCACTCTATTAAATTGGTTTAATTCATTTTTAACGTCTGCTTCAATCCTCCATCATGGATGAGTAATATTAAAATATTATTTTCAAACGATTACTCAGTTCATCTTCAACATCACAAAGTCTAATTTTAATGTCTTTTTAAGTAAGCACCACGTAATTTAATTTATGAAGAATAAATTCTCTAATGCCCATAATATCTATAAATTAATTGATATGTATTACATATCTCAACGAGTATATGAATTTAAGTTTAAAAATTTATATTTTACTCAATTTATTGAGAATTATATGAATAGCTTGATATAGAATTTTAAAGCGGATCTTTTGGAATTAGTAAAAAGTGTCTTACTCATTTCTTTTCATCCAACGAACAGAAAAAAATTTTTTTTTTAATTATTTAACGGTGCAGTTTTTTTTTTTTAATTTGAAAAGAGATGTGCGCATATCAGTCTAGAAGCTTTGTTTGTAATGGCCATAGCCGAACAAAACAACATTTGTTATAAAGTAAAAAAAAAAGAAATATTGAATTTTGTTGTATATTTTTATTTTTTTATTTCTATAATACATAATTATTTTGTTTAATTTTTGCAGACACTACCTAAAGTACCAGTCCCACCGCTGGAACAGACAATGACCGATTACGTCCGGGCCATAGAACCAATTGTCACTCCTGTTCAACTTGAACGTACCAAAGCCATTATCAAACAGTTTACTGCACCCACCGGACTGGGTCCCAGATTACATCAGTACCTTCAGGATAAAAGTGAGGCCGAAGATAATTGGGTAAGTTCTTATTTAACTCGTATAATAAATCGATACGTCATACGTGTATGGAAATTGAAATAGAGACTCAATTTAAATAACAAGAAACGCGATTAAATCGCTTGACTGCATTGGAAAAATTAGGGTCTTATTTTCTGAATTCAAGAGTAGTTGGATAACTTTTTACGTAAAGTATCAGTTATGAGAAGTTTCAACCTTTCGTGTCTCATTTGGTATGGTCATATATTTCATATATATGTATATATTTAGGTTTACTTATAAATAAACTTTAAAAATATGGAAAAATTTTTTGTTTCTAATTTTTAACTTTTGCTGTACCTAAAACAAAACAGAAAATAGCGCGTGGTTTTTTTCCTAATGACACAATGCGACTGGAACCGGTTTGACACGTGTTTGGTTATGTTGAAGTTGTATTCTTGGTTTGTTAGAAATTACTCAACCCTAGGTCCAACTAGCCCCGCCCTACCCTACATAAGGGTGGTCCCTATATGGAATGTATTTCGTTTTGTATGCTCCCGAAAGCTAAATGAAGTGGAATTTAAAAATAATATTAACCAATTTTCAAGTTTCTATCTATGTCAATGTTTAACCCGTTTCTAAAAGAGTCCCATACAAAAATTTCAAAAAAAAAGTCAACTTAGTTGTTCCCTAATTTCGTTTTTTTTTTTTTTTTTTGATAGACAATTTTTGGACATTTCTTTTTGACAATCTCTTCCTACATTGCATGCATGTATGTATACAACAACATTTATCTACAAAACTCAATTATTTTTCGATCAATTTGTATTCCCACAATTAAATTTTTTTTGTGGCAATTTTTTTTTAATTAAATAAATCTACCTGATTGTTCCCTGATAAATTTTTTTGATCATTTTTTTCGCCTAATTTATTTGCCAATTTTTATCAGCATTTTTTTTTTGACACAATGGATTTCTAGAAAAAAATTAGACGATGATAGCTTCCATAATATTCTGATAATTATATTTTTATATAAAAACAAGTGAGGTTTATTAGAGGAATCAAATATATATACGATGGTATTTTTGGGTGTACTGTTATATTAACAGGGATGAAAATGAGCCACCGTAAGATTAGGCCGCAATAAAACGATTGATCATTTCCCAACTGATCGGATAATTTTGGTTGTAATGCTTGGCATCTGTCTGACATATTATCAACATTGCCGTGGCCTTATCAAAAGGCGTTTTGCGCCTTATTTCACTTATTTCACCCTTACATCAAGCTAAGAACTGCACAAAAAATACATCTAATGAAATCTGTGGCTCATGCTTCCAACATAATCAAACAGAATCAAAAATATTGCTTAAAGGTCCTAGGTAAAAAAAAAACACTCTGCATTATGAACGATATCAATCAATTTTGAATTCCAAAATTAGGTCTGTATTTTGATTTCATTTTTTTTAGGTAAGTCAGGTTCTGAAAGTGAAAAAACAAACTTTTTGCCCACAAAAACTTCCTGTCTGTGAAAAACTAGTAAAATTACTTTACTATAACCTTGTTCTTATAATATTTATTAAACTATTAACTGTGATCGGCGTTAAAATTTAAATTAGAGCTGTTGGCTTTTCTATAGGTATCTAGGTATATGCATGCATGTATGATTTGAAACAATTATAATTTAAATTCATGGCGTGAAAAATTGCAAATTGGTGTGAAAATTTTATTTTATATGTATCACGGAATTTTTTTTTAACACATCAACTAAACAATGTTTGATTTCTTCAAATTACTATTTAATTTTCATTGCTTGGAAGTGTTACACCAACATTTGGTGGGCTATTATCAATCACTGGTGGTGTGGGGGCTGGAGTTTTTGGCATTGGCACACCTGTTGCTGGAGGAGATGGTGGCCCGGGTACACCAGGACCTGCCGTTGGAGCAATAGGTGTTGGGGGACTAGGTGGTCCTCCAGTTGGAGGAGCAGGTGGGGAACCAGTTGGAGGTCCAGGAGCTCCAGTTGGTGGACCTGGGGGTGTTGGTGGAATCTCAGTTGTAGTAGATTTGGTTGTTTTTGTTGTTTTTGTTGTTGTTGTTTTTTTCGTTGATGATGGATGCTGAGGAGTAGGTAAAGTAAATGGTGGTTTTGTTGTTGGATCTGGTTTAGGGTTTGCTGTTGTGTTATCATCACAAGGGGCACCAGAATCAATTGGTAAACTATCAACTGGTGGTGGTGGAATATAATCATCTGGCATAACACATCCTTGATAGACAAAAGTGAATACGGTTCCGGCGTTACATTTCATTTCCAAAGGCTTTCCAACTTCAGCACAACGCATGTATAGGGCATTGTCATGATAAACAGGCCACAATATATCCATTTCCTTTTCAGTACATTTCAATTTATATTCTTCAGTCGAACATGACACAATAAGGATCAGCGACAAAAGTGCTAATTCAACTTGAATAATAAAATTAACATTAATTTTTCCAAGAAATGTATAGACTTCTTGATAATATTTATTTATTTACCTTTCATGTTGAGATTGTTTTTTTTTTTATTTATCCGCTTGCTAATTTAGTCCTCAACCGAAAGCAAGAGTATTTATCAAAAAACTAACCCAAAAATAAAACAGTTTTCAATTTATATAGCAAAAAACTTAATTTTGGCAAGGTATCATAGCCAACAATAGATTTGATAAATAAAAAAAAACTTGATTTTATCTTTCACCGACATAGAGTATGATAAGAGTCCATGGTTAAGTTATATCAAAAAACTTGAACTTGCTCGCTTTATTGAGTTAATTAAATTGATTTTGAACTTGCATTTTTTTAGGATGTACATGATGAGTGTAGTTACAATTTTCTTCATAATAATAGCTAAGTATCAATGAAAGTTCCAAAATAATATTCCATCATGCATAGATAACACTCACTCACACGATCACTATCATGGTCGATAGATTAGGTTCAACTTTTAAATAAGTTAAGGTTGTAGAGTTTATAAAATAAGTAAATTAAGTAAAACTCCAGCTATAGTTTATACTGCCATCTATTAAGTTTAGAATGAAATTGAAATAATTTTTAAAATCTTGAACGAAATCGTTTTTTTATATTTTCTATTGGAAATAGGCTCAATTTTGCCTTCATCGAACATAGTAGATTTAAGGAATTGGACAAATCACAACTTTTTTTTTGTCAAAGATTAAGGTGATACTATTAAGTTTTGCATATTTTTTTTACAGAGTTATATTCATAAAAAAAATTTCGAGATATAACAAGTAATTTGAAAATGAAAAAAGAACTTTTTTGTCCAATTTGTCAGACTATGGTATAAAAACATGACATACAAATTTTCAACACAATTCTGTAAAGCTTTTTTATATGTTGATGTCGAATGTAAATCTCCGATTTTCTTCCTTATATGGGGTTTTCACTTTTTCCCAACTTAATAACAAGAAGTATTTTTCAGAAACCACCAAAAATTTTATTAAAAATTGCTCATAATGGTGAATTAAGGAAAACTCGAAAACCCAAATATGATGGAGCGTTGCTAAAGGTCGAATTCGAGTTGAGGTTTTACTAAAAATTATTTTGGTTTGTAGCGCAAACACTAAGGCACTTATTATTTTTTGACAATGTTACCTATTTTCTTGTACCAATATTTTTTGTAAAGCTGTTACATAATTTAAATTAGAAAACATCTCTTCTTAGTCGAAAACCTGAACCAGTTTAAAGGTTTAGCAGTGTTTTTTTGTTCAACTATTAAAAAAAAAATTGAAAAGGTATTGCCAGAGTAAGATGTGTGTAGCTTGTTTTTTTTACCAAGCAATGATAAAATATTTTTAAGGTCCAATTGTACAATCTTGTGGTTTAAAATTTGAGTTCTCCGATCGGATTAGATGAAATTCAACTCTAACTCAAGTATATAATTGGCTGTAGAACCTTTAATCCTCAACTAAACTGTCGAATTTAAATGATTTTTATCTTTCAAAGTGCTGAATCACGGTTTTAATATTTGTACAACTTGAAAGTGTTTTCTTTTTTCTATTTTTGATTTACTCAAAAATGATTCATCTGATTTTGATCAAACACTTAATCTTAAAGAAAGTTTTTTTTTGACTTAAAAATTAAAAAATTCAAAATTTCAAAAATGACGAGTTCGATTTTCTTAAATCAATTTTATTTAAATCAAATATAGTGTCTCCTGACAACTCTGATAAATATTTTCCTATCCTATCAATTCTACATTTTTGTTGCGCACAATTTAAGTTTTTTTTTTTTTTTAATAGCATATCAGAAAGTCACAACCAAAAAAACATTGTATTCACATTAATGGTAACATCTTCCGAAAATTGATCAATAAACAAGACAATCGATAATTGATAACAACAAATAAAATATAATTTTATGAACTTGTTGTCAAAGCATAATACATAGTTAAGAGATACAAAACTGAAGGGCATTTTAATGAGTTCTTCAATAAATTGTCTTTTTTTTAGACCCTGCGATAATTTTTTACACAACTGCTATGCCGTGCAGTTTTTTTTTATGAGTCTACAATATACATAGGTATGTAGATCTAGATACTACATATATTCCTTAATAAAGATAAAAAACTTACGTTCGTATAATTCAATTATACAATCTATTTTTAAAAACTAAGATTATGATGAAACATCAATTCAATTAATTAGATTAAAATAAAAAAAAAACTATAATAAACCGGGTGATAGCAGATAAAAGATAAAAATTGACAAGTTCTAAAATTCCGATTTTGTTGGTGACGGCTTTTTTAATTTTTTTTTTTTTAATAATTAACTGATTTAATCAAATTTATTATGAAGCTTACAAAAGTGTATTGCTTACTCGTTGTTATACATACATTGTTTTGAGCGGTTAGGAAAAAATGAAACTCCCCAAAATACAATGCTATTTAGTCTTCATTGTATTTAACTTGCAAAAGGTTAAATTTACTAATACTCAGTTATCCAGGAATAGTTTTGAATTCAATAAATGTAATAAACATGAATAAGGCATAACCCAGGGTAGTCGGATGGGGCCATTACTTCTTATACTTGACATTAAATTTCAATGCGGAAGAAGTCGTAAAATTTTCTACGACTCCAGAAAAAGGTCACGATTAAAATATAAGAAAGATGTAGTTGAAAACTTTGTGTAGCTGTGATTCGCTTTTACACTTCTGTGCAAAGATCAACCTAACAAGTACTCTTGCCAATCACTTTAGTCCTGAGATAAATTTAAATACTAAAATCCTGGTTTAAACAACCAAAAATTCTTGAATACAACCAGGTTGTAGAGATTAGGGCAGAAGGATAGACTTTATCAAGAATAGATAAAAATTTATTTGGGTTCTCTGAGAAGAAAATTCCTGAATGTAGTAGTGTACGTCAACGGCCTGGTCAAAAAGCTGATAACACAGCGACTCTAAAGATGGCTGGGACAGGTGATGCGTATGTGGGCCTGGGCATCTTTCTACCAGCCGAATGAATTTTCGAATTTGCTGGTAATAGTTTACCCATCATGGTGAGCACCAATAAAGTGAACAACCTGACCCAACTTCGGGTTGGTAACTAGGGGAAGCTAGCTAGCTAGAAGTGACCCAGCTAGAAGTTCTGGCTACTGGACTGGACAATGAGTGGAAACGACACAGCCACAAAAAATCGTGAACAATTCCTAGAAAAACTCTTACAATGACAATCGGTGAGGGTGGATCTACAAAAAACAAAAACAGAGTTTTTTTATTTAATAACAAAAAAGTGCGTATACGCCAGAGGGCATTGTTTTATTAAATAAAAGGCCGTTTGTTTTTCAATCATCATTCACGTAACTCTGCTTATGAAATGTTCAAAAATTTAAGCGGAATATGTTTTTCTCCCGTATTACAATCGGATCGAAATAATTTAATAATAATTTTGCTTATTACTTTGATCAATACTTTTACTGTCAAAAGATAAAAAAAAAGCTTGTTTTGGGGAACTATATCGCCCTCTATCTATTTGGGTATAAACTACAGAAAATGGGACCAGAGACATGAAATGTTTAACATTTTAAACTGTCTATTAGTTACTTGCATACCTTTTTTGTACGACCCATATGAATCGAAATAAGTTCAAAAGTATTAAGCGGGGAGAAGAAGCTGACTTTCTGAATGAGATTTGTTATATTCCAAATTTTGTTTCGGTATTTTGTAGGCCTATTACTATTGGCTGAATGACATGTACATGGATATTAGAATACCATTGCCAATTAATTCCAATCCTGGTATGGTGTTTCCGCCCAGAAAATTCACCACCGTTCATGATGTAGCTCGATTTGCGGCACGCATCATTGAAGGAATAATGCAGCACAAGGAAATGCTTGACACGTAAATATATAAATTTGTTTAAATTTCCTCCCGGGTCTTAAAGTTCAATTTTTTGTGTTTTTTTTTCTATTTCAAACAGAGGCAACTTGCAACAAGAACGTGCAACATCACGTGAAAAAGGCCAACCTCTATGCATGGCACAATACTACCGCTTGCTTGGTTCATGCCGTCGACCAGGTATTGATCGTGATTCGCAATACTTGCCACAACGAAGTTCAGATCAGCATATTATTGTGTTTTGTCGCAATCAAATGTACTGTGTGGTGCTCAAGGCCAGCGATCGTGGTAAACTCTCCGAAAGCGAAATAGCTTCACAGATTCTATTTGTTCTCAGCGATGCGCCATGTCTGCCGGCCAAGCCACCACCAATTGGTCTATTGACGGCTGAACCAAGATCACGTTGGGCACAAGATCGTGCCACAATTTTACTAGAAGAACGCAACCAACGAAATATCGAACTCATAGAGAAGGCTCTCATAGTTTTGGCACTCGATGAACCACTTGTGGACACTTTTAATGCGCGAGGTTTTACCGGTGCCACACCATCTACACATTTTGCCGGAAGTCGCGATGAAACCAATATGGCCCATGAAATGATACATGGCGGTGGAAGTGAATTTAATTCATCAAACAGATGGTTTGATAAGACTATGCAAATTATAATATGTACTGATGGGACCTGGGGTCTGTGTTATGAGCATTCGCCGTCAGAGGGCATTGCTGTTGTGCAGTTGCTTGAAAAAATTTATAAAAACATACTGGCCATGGGTGATGCAGATGATAGTGTACCACAACATCATTTGCCTCCACCGGAACGACTCGAATGGGAGGTGGCTCCAGAAATAACAAATCGGATGTCACTTGCTGCCATTACGGTCGATAAGTAAGTATATTAAACTTAAGATTCGCCATTTTTACACATATTTTATATCTTCGGTTTTCTTTAGAGCTATTGATGATTTAGACTTTTACGTTTACCGTTACAAGGGTTATGGTAAAAGCTTTATAAAGTCATGCCAAGTAAGTCCTGATGTGTACATTCAACTATCACTTCAGCTCGCGTACTTCAAGTAAGTAATATGAAATTATTGTGCATTTTGGAATTTTATACAATTCGAGTGTCTTCCAGACTTTACGGCCACTTGGTTGCAACATATGAGAGCGCTTCAACAAGAAGATTTCTACTGGTAAGTAAATTGTCACTAAGATTGGCATGCATTATAAAATTAACACAACTCTTTATTTCAGGGGAGAGTGGATTGCATTCGCTCGGCCAGTACTGAAGCTTTAGAATGGGCAAAGGCAATGTGTCAAGGAGAAGGCCCTAATGTTGCACTTGAAAGTGACCGCGAAGAAGAAGAGGACTCACGCAAAGTCACATTTAGCATTTATAGCGTACGATAAAAATTATTAAACTGTGAATATTTCTGTTTTCTTATTTGTCTCTAACATCTAACTTTATAGAAAGATCATTTGCGTGAGCTTTTCCGATGCGCCGTAGCTCGCCAAACAGAAGTTATGGTGCAAAATATTTTGGGACACGGAATTGATATCCCATTGTTGGGATTACGTGAGGCTAGTCGGGAACAAACGGGTTCTTTGCATGATCTCTTCAACGACGAAAGCTACCAAATTGCCAACTGTTTCTTATTATCAACAAGTCAGGTATAAAAGCACAATTGCGAGGTTTAATTTTAATGAAAAAAAAATGCTTGTGCCACTGCACTACTCACGCGCACAATTGCACCCAGGAAATGCAGTCAATCAAAGCACTATTTATGTACTCACTTTGCTTAAAATGTAAAATTAATGTTGCTTTTTTTTTTTTTTTTTTTTGTTTTTTTTTTCTGTATATTTCCTTTCATTTTTCTTAACCATTTTAAAGCACCTGCACTTTATTGTTCATTTTATTATAATAACAATAATTGATTTGATAAAAGTGTTCTATTCTGCTGTGACGGTTTACCAAAGGCTAGCAAAGAGTAAGTTATGAATATTTATATATTGGAATAGTTGCTATCATTATTGGTTTACTATTATGTAATTAGCATTGAATTTATTTTCTTATACGGGTAACTGTGAAAGGAAATATTAATCTACTACTAATACTTTGTGTTATTTTATGCCATTCATTGGGCGCCATTTAATCAGAAATTATCTTTAATCAACCTTCCACTTAAAATAAATTAAAAATCTTATTGCATGAATGTACATGAATAATTCTACATATATAATTTAAAATTTCTCCAGCATCAGTTTGTTTTTAGAAAGAAATAATGATTTTGTCAAAAAAAAAAATGTATGCGTCAAAATATTCATTAGTTTACCTTTTCAACGCATTTTAATGTGGTAATAAACCACCTTCTTTAAAAATGACTATTTTTTTCACTTTAAAATCGAATCGCAAGTAGGTATAACAACTAGGCACACCAAAAAAAATAGTGAGTAGAATAATTAACAGTTATGTTGTGTCACAGGGAAATTGTACGAAAAAACGTTGACAGCAACAACTCAATTTTCTCAAATAGTTTTGAAATTAAATTACTTGACTAATTGTTCTTTATAAAAAAAATTGCAAAACATGCTTTAATTTAATCTTCATTAGATTAGATAACGAGAGTTAACTCAAGTCCCTAGAGAGGTGGAATATAAGCTTTATTTTGATTCTTGTTATCGGTAGTTTCTACGAAAAATGCTTACTTTCTGTTATGACGTCTAATTGCCCTGGAGACTAGGAACAAAACACAGCTAATAAATACATACATATACCTACATCAAAATTAAATGAGCATTAGTGTTCAATCACAAAAGTGGAATATGGTTGTTTTAACAAGATACCTTGTTAAAATATCAATAAACTAACTGCAAGAAAGACAAGTTTAAAGTCTATGACTGGCCAGTTGTCAAAAGTTCTATGTGTTTACGAAAAAATATTGACAGCTGGTCAAATAGAAACTTGAAATTTCCCTTACTTTACTTGCTTCTTATTGACGTATCTTTTGTCATTTTGGAAGAACTCTTTCTTAACTTTAACTTTCAATAATACGGAGGCGGCGGCGGCGCGGGCGTGGCGTGGAGTCATAGTGGACTTTTAATAATAATTTTAATAATAATAATAAAACTTATTTTTTTCCGTTATTTTTTGTTCTTTATTATTTTTATGTTGGATTGATGAGTACTTTAAGGGGAAAAAATCAGTTCTTATAAGAACTCGTCTCCACCCAATTATTTTTGCACCTTTGGCCAAATTATTTTTGGAAAATATTTTTTTAAATATGTATTTTTGGTCATTTGTCAAAAATGTTTTTGGAATTTCTAAGAAATAATTTTTTGACAGTAATTTTTTTACAATAAATTTTTTAGACAAATATCTACATATTTGGACAATACAACTTTGCACCTACCCCAAATTCTGTAGTGTAGTCATGCAGAGCGGTTCCATACATACATAGCTCACTGTATTACATAATTCGGTACCAGCCATACATTTTACTTTGCCTTTTAGCAAAATCCGATTTTTCACGAAAACGCTTCAATGATTTATAAAAAAAAATTTTTCGAGTTTTGAAACAAAAAATAAAATAATTTTTTGAAAATTAAATACTTCATAAACGGCTCGAATTTTTTAATGTTATCTTTTATATTTTATAATTTGAACAAAAATTAATTTTAGTTTCAAAAATAACCGGCAAAAAACCGGTTTTAAAAATTTTATAATTTCTCGGAAACGTGACCAACAACTTAATATGTTTGGTCAGTGACATGAAATAAAGGTTTACATTTTTATTTTATTCAAATTATTGTATTGCTCAGACTTAAAAACGACGACCTAATCGCGCATAGGAACAAGTCGTGCCTTAATTGAATTTGTTTTTTAAGTAAAAATAAAACTGTTATTTCAAACAAGTTCGGTATTTTAACTCATATATTTTTTATAAGGTAATATTCTTTATTTTTTAAATCTTCAAAATTAAAGCTTAATTAAGGATTAAAAAAAACTTTGGTACAAACTGCTATTTATTAAATTTTTATACTCACCATTTTACAGCACATTATCTGCCTCCATTTTGTCTACTTACATAATATAATAAATTTGTTTTATTTTTAATTTGAATTTTAAACAAATAAATCAATACCTCTATATTTAATTTTAATTTAAATAAAAAGGTCGCATGTAGTACTGATTCTTTCATGGGATACGGACCAGTTACACCACGAGGTTATGGATGTTCATATAATCCTCATGCAGATGAAATTGTATTCTGTGTTTCTGCATTTTACTCCTGCGAGAATACAAGTGCATCTAGATATGCAAAATCCTTACAGGATTCCTTGGAAATAATGCGAGACTTATTAAAAAATTAATTCAATACTGTCCCAGAAAATATATAAATCTTTCAAAGATTAAAAAAAAAAAAATATTATAAATGGCTGGGTGCATAATAAAAAAAAATATACTTCCTATCATACATATCAACTGTAATGCCTTGTCAAAATGAAACAAAACAAAAAAAAACATATCATTTAACTATAAAGTGTACCAAAATAAAAAAATAATAAGACATATTGAATATACACTCTTAAAAGAAAAAGTATTAATAAAAAAATTATATTTACAACACAAAAAAAAATATATAATGTATTATGTGAAAATATTAAATAAATGTACACCGGTAGGAAAAATCAATGCAATTAAAACAAAAACTAAATTAAAATATTGTTCGCAGTAGTCAATTAAAAACGTGGTAGAACTGAACATTACATAAAATATATCTATTGTTTATAGCAAATTAAAAAAAAAAACATGTGTAACAAAAATATATTCAAAGTGTTGCTTTATTCTATACAAAATGTTGTTATGTTTAAAAAAAAATCATTTTATTCTTAAAGAGCAAATAATATATATATTTAAAAAAAAACCTTTTGAGTTAGCAAAAATATTAGTACCATTGTTTAGTTAAATTTTCGAAAAGGTTTAATCTTTAAAAGAATTTGTGAACATTAAAAAAGTTTTAAAATAAAATGTTTACTAAGCCAGCATAATGAACATTTTCCCATTAATTATTGTTACTGAATAATATTTGCTAAAAGAAATTTATAAAGTTTTAAAATTCTGTTGCTTTTTTGAAAATGTATTATTTTAAAAATACTGTTATAAATTTGAATTGCCGCCAAAAAGTATACCCACTAAAACTATACGCGAAAAAAAAATCATCGTTATTGTTTAAATTTGCGTTCAATGATTATCAAAACCGGATGATTTGCATGCCCTTTGAATATACATATCTATGTACTTGTACATAGTTTCTAACATTTTTACAAGAGTAGCCCATTACAAAAAATTCCAACCTAAAATATATGTTCTTACATATAATTAATGTTATTGTTCTTTTTTTATAAATTAAAGCTTATACCTATCGAAAAGTAATTAAGTACCCATTTCCTTTAAGTTTAGGACAAACAATATACCAACATTTTAATCATCCTTCTAGCCAACAAATTATTTTCGGAGCATAAGCAAAAACTAACAAATAATTTGTGTTTTTTTTATTTATTAAAATAAAAAAAAAGAAGATTTTCGACGACCGTGACAGGACTCGAACCTGCAATCTTCGGATCCGAAGTCCGACGCCTTATCCATTAGGCCACACGGTCAGTTGAGAATAGGGTGCATAAAGTTTATTAACAATTAGATAAGATTTGACTGTTTTTCTTTTTATATGTAATTAACGTTGAAAATATTAGTTATTAATAATTATTTGTGATACAATTTGTTAAGTTTATATGAGGAGCAGAAGAGAATGATTACATTTTTTTTATTATAATAGCCAATCATTTTGTTTAACCTCATTACTTAACCAAAATTATATTTTTGTTCTGTTTATCAATTAAAGCCCGCACAGTATCTCTTGTCCACTAATTAACAAGTACGTTATGATCAAATTTATGTTTATACATAAACAAACATACCTACATTACTACATTAAAAATATTATTTAATTTTGTGGTATATAGTATATTATATATACAAAATAAAAAAAGATTGTAATAGAAAAATTGTTAGTAAAAAAATTATATAACATTATGTTAACTAGAAAAAAAAACACAATACATATCAATGAATAGACTTACATATAATAAAACATATATAATAAATATTAAAATTTAAGATGACATTTGGTATTTATATATACCTACAGAAAATACATGGTTATATATTACATATTAAAATACATTGTATACACAAAACAAAAACAAAAAACCATTAGATACATAAAATATAATTATTTATTTATTAAAATAAAACAAAAATGAAATGTGTTGTTTATGAAGATAAAAAACTTACTAAAGAATTGTGTTCACTGTTAGTTTGTCAGTCCTATAGGTATATATCAAAAAAAAAAGTTGGACATACATATACATAATAAATATATGTATTATGTATCTATGTAATGTATATTGGTATTGCATTATGTATCTTTAATGTTAAAACGAATGAATAACAATCATACAGTTTAAAAAAATTGTTAATCGCTGTTAGATATTTGTTCCTTTGTACCTCTTTCAGTTTAAATATGATTTCAATTATAAGAAAAATATTATTAAAGATGCGGATTTATTTCTATATGTATGTTAAAAATTAAAAACAAAAAAGTTGGGTTGGTAGGTTGACTAGACATTTGTATGTAAGAGAAATGTAGAAAAAAAATTGTTTTCTGTTAACATTATTTTTAAAAAATTATTTTTGTCACTACATAACCCATTGTCATGTTACCCAAAAAAAAAAAAGTTGCGTTAGTGTTGATTGTTTGAATTTGAAAATTGAAGAAAATATATTTGATGAAGAAAATAAATTACGAAAATTATGTTTTATTCTAAATGTTTTATAAACTCAAGACTCAAAGAAAGGCACGAGTATACGATTACTTGGGCGCCGAAAATTGATAACGGTTTTTTGTAGAGTGGTCCAAAACAAGCATTTTTTACTATCGGAAGGGGTGGTGTATCTTGCCCCGTTTGGGTGGGAGAGGCAATTTTATGAAAAGAGTACTAAAAGTGGAAAAAATCATTACAAAATAACGGTAATACTTACAGTTAAGTTTAATATTGTTTTTTACAGCCAGTATTTTGTAGTATAAGCCACTTTTCAAATCATGCAAAATTAATGCATTTTCATTTGAAATAATATAAGAATCCGGCTGACTGCTTGGATTTCTTTAAAAAAACAGTTTTCGATTATAATTCAACAATATTATTTATAGTTTTATTTAGCTTTAAAAATATACAAAATGACAGAATTATGAATGATATCTTTTACTAGTTCCATTTTGACGGCTTTGTTTATCTACCTTTCGTTGTACGACGAGTTACAAATGGTGGGGTGGCTGATGTTGGCCTTGGAGTTGGCGGACCTCCTCCACTTCCACCACCTCCACCACCCGATGATATGGGTGGAGTAGGTGCTGCAGTTGCAATTGTCGGGACAAAAGATCCAGTCCTAACGTCAATTCGTTCATTTGGCTTAGCATATACTAATACGGAGGCCAAGAAAACTAACAACATAACTGAAACTATGTACATATTACTAAATAATTTTTTTTTTAATAAACATAATTTTCTTCATACCCTTCATGATGTCCAAATTTAAGTGATAAAATTCTTATTCGAAACTAAATAAAAAACTATCAACATAATGGATGATCTATTTATACGCGGTTTTGCATTTTCTTATCACAACAAATAATTATTTTCAGGAATCTTAATTTGTACTTTCGTTTTGTATCTTCTTGTTTCTTTATTTTATCAGCTGATTAAAAAAAAAAACTACACAAAAATGTTGATAAGCCATTGCATTAAGAAGAATTATTTTTCAATTGAATAAATGTTTTTTTTTTTAACTATTATAGACCCATTTATAACCCATAATTTCCGAGTAACTCAACAACTTAATTAACTTCGCTAGATGTTTCTTTATATCTTAACACTATAACGGACGATATTATCATTTTTGAATCAGTTGATTAAGTAAGAAAAACACGAAAATTAATTGAATAGCGAAACGAAGGTTCAAATTAAAATTCCACAAAAATCATATAAAAAGATCATCCAAATTGTTTGATTGTGCATACAGTTTTTGATTTAGCTTCAAATAACAATTTTTTCATTTTTGAATTTAGACAATATGAAGGGTAAGAAAAAATAAAATTAAAGAAATAAAATAAAATAATAATTATAATTTTTAATAATAAAATATTATGTGCATTCAGTATTTTCAGTTATGCTTTTGGTCGTCTTGGCTGCTGTATTAGTTTACGCTAAACCCAATGAACCGATTGGGACTAGGGCTGGATTTGCTGTGCCAACAATTCCAACAGCTGCACCAACTCCTCCAACAATATCAGGCGGTGATTCCGGTGGAGGTATTGATGCAGGTCCACCAACTCCTAGAGCAACAGCAGCCACACCAAGACTTATCACTCGTCGTACAACAAAAGGTAAATAAGCGAAACCTGAAAAAGATGAGGAGGAGAAGCGTATTGCCTATTTGAAAATTCAACGTTTTAAATTCTCAATAAAATGATTTTGAACATACTATGCATATGTACCTACATAATGTGCAATATAATAAAATAATGAAAAATACGTTGACTGTTTTACTATTTGGAGGAAGACATAACGGAGCAAGATTTCAATCATCTTAAAATTAAGATTTTAATCATCTTAAGTTTGATTGGGCCTACTTTGTAAACTTATTTCAGCATAGAATACTAAATTGCGATTTCATGAAATTGAAATGTTTTTTTTTTTTATGTAGAACGACTTACATAGTTAGGCCCAAAAACCTTTACAATATTCTTGATTTTTATTTCTTGAAAACCTATTTCCTAGAAGTATTCTTAATTTTTACTTCTTTAACTAACGACTATAATTATGCTTTTTCTGAAATCTATAAAAAAAAATTGTAAAATGTCATAATGAGAATTTTAATATATGTATTTAACTTTGATTTTAGCTTAAGGACTTTTTAAAGGTGGTGAGTCACAATTTAATTTAAAGACTGACTTTGACAGATTACAATGTCGTTCGTTAAATCTCGACACGAGTTATTACAAAAACGTTCGACTTGCATCAAGTGTTGGAATCACAAGCAAAAAATTTCAAAAGTAAAAAAAAATATTTGTATAAGTAAAAGGATTAATTAATTTTCTTGTTACTGGCTGATATCAGTTCATTTGTAAAGTGAGTTCCAAAATTTTGTGCTCATTTCTTATCCGATATCACTAAATATTCGTTCCCCTTTGTACTTTATACTCAAACTATCCATACGTTCAATGTCAGTGATTTGTATTTAATTTAGAGATAATTGCTTTTTAGCTTGGTGTTTTAATTTATTGATATTGTAATATTATGAAATCATTTGATTACGTCAAGCACAAAACACCTTCATTGAAAAGGCTAGAAATTATAGTTTTAACCAAATATTTGAAAAAGATAACACGTCAATTTCACAAGAATGCCAACATAAACGATAATATTTCAATTTTGTATGATTCAATAAAGTAAGGGTATTCATGCAACATCGTTAAGTCGTGGGTAAACCTGTCAATTTTGAATGAACATTTTACAGGTCTTGTTTATCACTTTATCACTTTACCACGTTTATGTTAGTAATATTATGGCAAATTATTAAACAATACAAAAATTGAGTTAATACACTGCCTTCTCATTTATTTCTATGAAAACAAACAAGTACATAAATGTATATAACATATAAGTGTTGAATAATTCTATTATAAAATTAATTGAAAGATTCACACAAATTCCCTAGCAAAAAGGAGCTCTACCCTCAAGCCTCAACTAAACATGTTTGGTCAGTGTCAGAATAGAACACTCCTTTACACCTCCTTTTTCATTGCGATCGAATACGACGAGATTAACACCATATATGTACATATAATAATAATCTTGGCTTTTTTGTTGCAAATTTAAGGCCATTTAATGCCATACTTTATTCAAAAGTTTTAAGTTTTTTTTTTAAAATAATTTAATGTCATTCTCTATTTGACAGACCACAAACTTACATAGTAATACATATATATATATATTTTGCATTTGATTATTGTCATCACTTAAAAACTATTTAAAATTAAGTATACAAAGTAAAACACATAATTAAATTATAATTCCCGTAATATGAACAAATGCATTCTGATATTTCTTGTAGGGCTACTTGGAGGCAAAATATTAGTTCATTTTTGTTTGTCGTCTACGAAATGAAATCCTGAGTCAATGAGATACAATTTGCATGGATGATAAATTCATATTAAATTGTCTAATCGCTCCTTCGAAATGAATGTCGACCCCGATATTGTAATTGACAATCGTCGTCTACGACCTTCAAATAGATAAATTATTGAAAACCTCGAAACAAAAAATAATTAAATAATATACCTTGCAAAAATTATGTTCTAACAGTTGAACTGCCGACCAACGCTCTTTCGGATCATGCTGCAATGTCATTTGTAAGAAATCGTGTCCTTCCTGTGATAATGTGTCAGGTGCTTTTGGAGCTTCACCCATACCAACTTTGAACATGATTTGGAAATTGGAATCGTATTGCCACCAAGGACGCTAAAAACAAATCAAGCATAATATTCGTGCAACAATGTTACAGGTAAAAATTGTTAAGATCTTACTTTTCCTGAAGCCATCTCAACAACAACACAACCTATTGACCATATATCAGCTGATCGACCATGTCCATCTCCTTTAGATGTAAACATTTCTGGGGCCATATAAGCTGAAAAACAAAATGTAGAATGTTAATCTTCAACAAAGAAAAATAAGCGTTTTTCTAACCTTGTGTTCCAACATATCCTTGCAGTTCACCAGCCACTGTTGTATGAGATTGAATTTTTACCGCCGAACCAAAATCACCCAATTTTAGGCTATTGCTCTCATCGACTAGGAATATATTTGCAGTTTTTATGTCGCGATGCACTATGCCGTGCTTATGCAACTCTTTTACGCCAGAAAGCAATTGGACTGTAAAACGACGGGTGAGACCTTCTGGGAAGCTATCGGACATCTCCACAAGTGACTCAAGCGTTCCCTCAGAACAAAGTTCCATAAAAATAAGTAATTCCTCCTTTGAAAATAAAAAAAAAATATCAATAAAATTTAAATATACAAATGTATGAAATATCAATTGATTCTTACCCTGTGCACCTCAATTCCATAATAACGAACAAGATGGCGATGTGTAATACCCTCCAGAATTTTCAATTCGTCTGCAACATTTTTTAAAGCTCGGGTTTCCCCAGGCTGGACCGCAATCTCTTTCATGGCCATCAGCTCACCCGTGGAATTATTAACAGCTGTGTAAACTTTCCCAAAACGACCTTGTCCAATCTATCAGGAAAATTTATATATGTAATACAAATTAGAATTTATTGTAAAAAAAATTACCTTAATTCCTCGATGCCAGTGGAAATTCACACTTTTTGCTCTGATATGTATGTTATCGGAAGTATTCAAAGCCTTGACCTGTCCTATAAGATTTTTATTACGTAGACCATTTTCAATTTCCATATCCAGTCGATTGACGGCATCTCGCACCCTAATTTGCCTCAACACAAGGCTATCTAATCCTGTTTTACTTGGAACAATCAGTCTTAGCGTGTTAAGTTTAGTTGAGTCACAATCGGGGGTATCAAGTGAACTGTATTCAGATGGAGAAGATGGCTCTTCTTTCAAGCTCAACTGTGGATGTAGAAACTTTTGTGATGAGTAATCAATTGCAGTCCCAGGTGATATTGGAGATCGTGTAGGTGTTCGAGATCGACTAGTTGCCGGAGAAGATGTCTTACGAGTTCGAGGACTTGCCTTCTTCTTTGTTTTTTCTGGTTGCGAGTTGATTCCAATCACATGCGATATACAATGATCCATTTTGGTTTTCAACTCCTCAAATTGATGTTCGTCGAGGAATCTCGTTATCTGGGGATCGCATGCCAATATTAGAAACTCTAGACCTTGAGATGCCCATCTTGGCCTTACACCTCGTCCTCGTTCACAACACTCCGTCACAAATTGCATCCACATCTTTGAAAACGCAACAATTCCTAGAGCAAGATCTTTGTCACATGTTGCATCACGATTTTGCATTATTTTTTGTTCGAACAATCGGATAACATCCTTATTGTATTCAAAACCAAATTTAAAACCTTGATGAAGAATTTCACGATATCCTGAAAACACAGCTTGCCGGTCTTGTTCTTCTAACTCAATTATATTTTTAATACAACATTGTGCTTGAACATTTTCGATTATTTCTTTAAGTCTATTGCGCACATCGAGAACATCTTTTTGAACCAACTTGAATTCTTGTTTTACTGCAGGGCAAACGAAATTGTTAAATTTATTCCGGTTATAGTATTCTTCAAAGTGTTCACGGTGAAAATCTGAGTGTTCGACGTCACGGCAAAATGTTTTTGCAAAAAATAGTACCTTGAGGGAGGTTTCTCTTTCGGAGGTAAAGAAACATTGAGTGTCACGGCAAATTTTAAATAGTTCCCTCTTTTTGTCTTCTGGATGACAACTTGCGCATTCAATTCTTGTATTGATTTCACGTAATTGATTAATTAGGCGTTCACTGATGTTGCAAAGGAGTTTTCGAATAACCAAACTAAAATACATAATAAAAATACAATGTTGTAAGCTTTCGAAATGTTAAATCACCTACTGATGTCATTTTTAAATCAATATTTTGAAAAGTTATTTTACATAATAGAGTTATTTATCAACATTAGGTTGGGGTATCTGAGGTAGGAAGGCCTGGGGACAGGGACAGTACACTTTGTAGAAGGGATGGAAAATGGTTCAAAGTGAAATCTGCTTTCCATTTCATTTCCATTGATAGGCAACCCTTCCCCATCCCATGTGTATTGGTGTTGTGGAGAAATGCTAGAACGTTTCTAGCAATTTTTCCAAAGTGGTGTGCATTTTTAAACTAAAAAATGAAACACTTGTGAGAAAAAAAGATTTTCTAATTTGCAAAACACTAAACTTAACACGCGCAAGATAATATTTATTTAGAGAACAAGAAATTTCTTAAAATTTTCTTACAAAGTGTGTCTTTTTCTTACAAAGTGTGTCTTTTTCGAATTTTGACTTGCAGCAGTTTTCTAAGCAGCTGAGGTTCTAGTTTCAGTTCGACTTTTTACAAAAATATTTCAAAAATCTACATTTATTTCTATGCAATCTTACCAGAATTTTTTAGTTGCCAATGTGTGCATTCCATGGACCATTGGACTTACAAGTTTAGTGAACATCCATTCTTTTTCCAAAGCTGATTTTTGATTGTTTTCAGATGATGCTTCTAGCACCATCTGATCAACATAATCTAAGTACACCTATAACAAAAACAATAACATTAGTTTAAAAGAAAACATTTACATCATAAATAAAATATCTCACTCCAAAAGTAGTTTTCACAGTCGAATCAAATTGATCCAAAATTTTCAAATACTTCTCCAACTCCTCTTCATTTTCCTGCAAAGCTGTCGTTATGTGTCTATGATAATTCTCGCGATGGGTCAAAGCCAAAGTTAAACCTTCGCGAAGTTCTTTCATTAATTGTCTTAAGCTGAGAGGATTTGGTTTTTGTGGACGAGTCTCAAGACGCATCCTTAAAAATTCATGCATAAACTGCAGCGGGATAATACTGAGAAACACAAATGTAGGAATGTACGAAGGTAATCCAATTGATTTTGATTCGGGGCTCCAGTACCCATAGCGGCGCAATTCTTCAATTTGTTCTTTGCTTATTTCCGGTTCCAAGCGAGGTAGATCCTTTTCGTGTAGCTCGTATTCTAAATCATCGTCTTCGGTGCCAATTTTTTCAAGTGATATTTGAGCTTTGTGTAGAACTAAGCTGTGTAGACGTTGAAGAAATGATAGGGATTTTGCCAAGCCCTTGGATTTAAGTACATTTTCGATAAATTTTCTGAAATTATAATTCCAAAACTAATTTAATTGATGGTCATTAAAACTTTTTGTATCAAATTATTTTCATCGTTGTCTACATTTGGCTAAGAATAATTAAAAATTTCGAAGTTTGACCAAGTTTTTACTTGAGTTTGAGAATGATATTTTCCGTTTCCCATGGCTCGTTACTGCTATTAATCTATTATCTTTTAAAAAATTGATATTTTACTGCAGTTTTCAAAAAGTTCAATTATCTAAGCTGGGTGTAATTTAAAGTTATAACCATTAGAAAATAATCTTACATGATTGCAAAACAAATAAAAATCTTCAAATAGTCTTCCAAAATTTGGGAATTTTGTAGGAGAGCGTTACCCTCAAAATCTTGGGTATAAATAATGTTTAAATCAAAACAAATTGTGGACCCGGTGAACAAATAACTACATAGTTCAGAGTAAGTTTGTCCAAATTTCAAAAAACAGCCGTTACCTGAAAACCAATAAAAATAAGTTTAATTTGATTAATTACTGTTACCACGTTTAAAAAAATGGTTTTAACCGGATTCGATCAAATTAAACTTAATAAAATGAGGTGCAATGTTAGTGGGGCGTGAAACATTTTTCCTCTCATAAAGAAGAAAGTATGCAATATGCAAAAAGAAGAAGAAATGTTTTTTGTTTCTCAAACTAAGGAGTTAAACAAGTTACTACAAACCATGTTACTTCAATACCATGCCCGAACCGTTTTGTTCTCCTCGTATAATTATGGTATTACATTATACACTGGAGTTTTGTGCTTAAGGGCCATTCATATGAGCTGCGACCTGTGTCTGCGAATAATTCTTTTAAAGCTTTTTCTAAAGCAAATATCAACTTATTCTTATTTTAATTGTCTGATTAAGTGAATAAATGAATATATTTACAAATTTAAATACAAAATAATGCGTATAATTAGTTAAAACTACAAATAAAACACATTTCAATATATTCCATGCGACCAACAACTGCGACCTGCGAACTAACAAATGTGAATTCGCAGTCCACAAAACCGAGACGCATTCCACAGAGCCGCGACCAAATAATTCGCATGAGCTTAACCTCAAAAAAAGTTGTTTGCCTGCTTTTGTGTTGTCTGGTTCGCAGCTGTCTGCGACCACTCATATGAATGAAATGTCAAACTCTACGACCATTTGCAATTCGCAGACGCAGGTCGCAGCTCATATGAATGGCGCTTTATACTATAGCATATGTATTATGTACTACGAGTGTATCACAAGTATAAAGCGAAATATTTACAATCTTACCTATATAATGTTGTGGAATTCTTTCCACTGTCATCATATACATTCATCAAAGGTTCAACATTGAAGATATTAAAAGTATTGATACGAGCTGTGAACTCCTGAAACTCTGAACGATGACTTGACTCCGTCGAGGTGGAACTGAAACAAAAAATATATAAAACAGTTATTCATTTAGATAATTTCTTCAGCATGCATGCTAATATTACTCATTACTACTTGAAGGAGTTGTACAACTTTTCTCATCTACTTTGAATTGAACTTTAGGAATTCGTTGTTGAAATTCTTTGGTTGAACTTTTTGAATCAGTCGAGTATACAGCTGAATCATCGTTCTCCACACCCGAAGATGAGGAAGAACTATCGGTTGTCGATGTTTCTACCGGCCAACTGAATTTTTCGCCTTGCAATCTAAAATTTAATGTAAACCTTAAAACTTTTGGTACAATTTCAAAGAGGACTAAACTCACCTTGTAAATATTTTACCCAAAAGCATGAGCTTAAGTCGAGTTTGACGAGTTATATTATACCATAAGCACATTGCTTTTATTTTACCAACAAAACTCTCACTTTTATAATTGGGATGAAAAATACCCATAGCTTGGGATGACGGATATAGTGCTTCGGCAGCTTCAAGGCGTGTTAGAAGTTCTTCGACTTCTTTTAAAGCAGTCCTTTGTTGTTCAGCACAATCCCTACAATAAAGCGACATGCAACCGTGGCAAGATTTTGTGGACGAGCCTTAAATAAAACAAAATTATCGTCAAAAATATATTTTAGGTTTTTCTTATATTTTTTTTTTTTGTGAACTCACAATCAACCTTACAGCCAGGGTCAGTTCCCGATCCAGTACTAAGGCCACTGTCCGTACTAACTGCGCTTATTTGTCTTTTATACAAAGGCCGAAATCTAAAAAATGATTAAAAAAAAAATAAGTCTCAAAACGGGATAAAATACAAAAAAATTACATTTTAGGGAGCACAAAAAAGTATCAGATGAAATTTTGGTTAAAAGAAGATACTTTTACAATATTAAATATAATTCTTCTATGCTTTGTTGAAAAGGAGTATGAGAAAGAAATTCTATAACATAAGAATGATTGTCATTCATAACACGATTTTTTCTTTTACTGGCGATTATAGAAATGAAGGAATACTTTTGGATTATAAGCTATGTTTGACCATTCTGTAGATTCAATAGTTACCAAAATAAAGTAATACAAAATATAAACAAAATGTAGTAGGAGTAAACAATATATTAATAATATATTATAAGATCAATAAAATCATTAGAAATTGTAGATTGGGTCACCCTAAAATTTACGCTATATCACAACTTAAAATCCCCAAGATCTCTAAAAATCCACTGGACTGTAAATAGTGATTTAAATCTATTTTTTTTTCAATAACTAAGTGTCTGGTTTTCAGTATTTAACTAATAACTGATAGGACCATTGAAAATTAGAAACAAAACTATAACTTAATAACATCAAAACAAAAAAATATAATTTATCAAAATTAAAAAAAAAAAACAAATTTGGGGAAATTATTAACAATATAATAAATTTATTTTTTACTATCTATAACATATTGAAGAAGTATCAAAACGCTTAGATTAAAAATATATTTTCATTTATTAGAAATGATATTTTCATATCATTAGAAATTGTAGATTGGATAACCCTAAAATTTACGCTATATCACAACTTAAAATCCCCAATGTCTTTAAAAATCCACTGGACTGTAAATAGTGATTTAAATCTTTTTTTTTCAATAACTAAGGGTCTGGTTTTCAGTATTTAACTAATAATTGATAGGTACATTGAAAATTAGAAACAAAACTATAACTTAATAACATAAAATCAAAAAAATATAATTTATCAAAATTAAAAAAAAAAAAAAATTTGAGGAAATTATTAACATTTTAATAAATTTATTTTGTACTATCTATAACATATTGAAGAAGTATCAAATGAAACGCTTAGATTAAAAATATTTTTTCGATATAAAAGAGAACATGAATCTCAATTTAATTGAGAAAGATATGAATTGTAGTTGGAAAAGTGATCGAAATTAAATTCAGTGTTGCATCATGCAAGTAACAAACAGATGCCAAAAAAAAACAATGCTTTGACGTAGTTAGTATCATTTTATACATCAAATTAAATTAAACTTTAAATGACAGTAAGCGGTTGAAATAGAATATAATGTTTTCAAAACGAAACATGTCCTTTAATTAGAGCCTTGTATTTCAGATATCTATAAAGAAACTCCACCGAAGTCTTCACTTAATACACAATCACTACTTTTAAGAACAACATTGTAACTTTAACAAGCACAGGAAATATTTACAAACAAAAATCTCAATCAATGTTAAACAAATGCATGCATTACTTGTAATCTATGATCTCATTTAAAAGATCAGGAACACCTTGCCGCGATGAGAATAAAAATCTGTCCTGCTGTTCCATAGTTCGATCTGCTTGACAAGCTTGGAGTTCAAGCCAGATAAGATCTTTCACCTCAGTCTGCCAAGTGTGTTCTTCTTGAGTTGGCTAAGTCAAAGGAAAAACAAATTCAATTATTTTCAATTTTAATTTTTTTTTTTAAATAACAAAATCTAACCTTTATCTCTTGTCGGTCAATGCTGCCAAGTTTTATCAAATTCGCAAAAGTCTCATGAAATTCTTTACGAGTATGCAGAGCTGGTGCTTCTTTGTCAGCCATACCAAGATTCATCGCAAATGCTAATGGTGGTGCCGATGACCGACATCCGATAGGCCTGGAGGACACACTCATGTAACGATTACAGGATTCAATAAAAGTAGGCACGTCAGAAGTTCTACAACAAGGATTTGCAGTTAAGTTATCAACACTCTCTGGATTCATCTCGTGGAAGCTCAGCACTCGAGTTTGTTGATTTATAGCAGCTGTTTTTAGATCCCTTTCGGCATCACGTAGCAACGCCTGGGTGCGCTTATCATTACGTTTGATTTCTTCATCAACGAATATCTCATTTAACAAGGCACAATCCATTGTGTTACGCCTCAATGCTCTAGACCTGCCTGGACGGCTCATTCCTCTTTTTGGTACTGGATCATTACTGCACAAATGTACATATTATTAAAAACATTTTACATTTTTTAAAGTTGTTAAATGAGAAAAATTCCCATAACTTTCCCAACTTACGGCTTTGTTTTCCTATCCCAGTCACGGCTTTTTTTGTTCATCCTTGTTCTGGGTGGCGTATTTCCATATTCTTCAAATCTTTCTGCTATGACATCATCTGGATGCAATGTATATTCGTCCTCAGCTATGCCCCGTTCAATGATTTTTGGAATTGTTTTCGCTGAAGATTTCTTACGAATTTCCACGCTAAAATGGAAAATTGTTAAAAAACAACATTGAATCAAATCAATTAATAAGAAAAAACCAAAATCAAAACTAATCCTAAATAACAATATGCTAACCTTTTTTTCCTCATTTCTTTATATAAAAATTCAAGGAGTAGCCAAAAAATGCCCTGGTAATCGTTCAACTTTTAAATTCGTTATGATTAGATTGAATAATTGGCTTTGAATATTTACTCTCGCGTGCTTAATAACAATAATAATAGTGTATGCATATTTAATGAATACCACTTCAAACTTTGGAAGCAGCGTTAACTTGTCGATAGCTAGGCCAGCTGATTAGATATCGAATTATCTATGTTTCTTTATTTAGGAGAAGCAAAACCCTTTTATCTGACTAGTTCATTGTTGTCACATGCACTGCACAGGGTGGTGATTTGTTTTATTTACATAGTTGAGGATACTAAATCCGTTATTTTAGTCAAAAAATTAAACCTAATACATCAAAAAGCAAACTATATAATAAAGGTCAACAGGGAAAGTTGTACGTTGATCCTAAAATCTCTTTTTAGTTGTATTCACTGTTTTTTAATACATTGTTTTTCATTTCAGGATTTTTTATTAAATTGCTTTAGTGGTTTGTTTTGTAGGTCTAGTTATACACAGACCGACACACATACAGAACTCTGGAGACCTACATTTACCGCCTTCTTTATAACTATATAAGTCTCATTAATATTTCGGACAATTTTGGATTTCTAAATAGGTCATGAAATTCAAAATTCGACCTATAGTAGATACACAAATATATTAGGGTCTAACAGGTCCTCTATTGGAGACGTATTTAAACAAGTCTCTCCAATGATATCTGTTATATTAATTACTTTATTCTTTTACTGTAGTTTTTATACTTGTTAATTTAAAGGCCTGACGAAAGATATAAACATATCTGAAACGTCGCAAGACCAATAAAAAACAATTTTATAAAAAAAACAATGACATAGCCTACACAAAATTGGAACTCTAAACCCCGATTTCATAAAGCCCTTTTAGAAATTTAACAGAATTTTTAGTCTTAAAATGACGTTTGTTCCACACAAAATACTCCATTAAAAAATTTAAAAGCTTCTTAAGTATTTATGAAATTGGGCATAATTATTATATTTTTTGAATTATAAGTGAATTAAATATAGTGGAAATGAAAATTAAATTTTAATATTTTAATAACGCAGGCGAAACTAGAATTATGCTCTATTAGTTTTTTTTTACATACAAAATATTACATGATATAGCATACAACAAAATCAAATATAGCTAATAATAAAAATAAATTAATTCGTCGCATTTTCGATACGCTTAACTGCTTACATATTTACCCGCCCCTATAACCATAAATATGTTTTAAAATACACACAAAAACCAATAATGCTGATATTATTGAAATTTGTATATATGTATATTCTAGCTTGATAAAAAACAAGTATGTACTTATATTTCATCAACTCGTACTTAAAATCATTATGTTTTAATCATTTAATTAATTATAATGTTCTAGACCTCTCGAGCAAAAGATGATCACATTCAATTTGACTTATTTTCACTTCCGAAATGCTGTTCAAATTCTACTTTGCTTTAAAGAAATTCAATATAAATATTATTTGTTTACATTTCTTATTGTACAAAAATCACGTTCTTACTTCTTTTTTGGTGTTTTTTTCATTGCCCGCAATAAAATTTAACTTTTGCCGAAAAAAATACAGTCACTCCTACGGAAGTATATAACACTTATATCAACTTTGTAATGAATGGAAAAGCTAACAAATTTAGATAATTTTTGTACAAAATTAGATAACACCGTCCTATCTGTGGAGCAAAAATGCACACAATAGAGCAGGAGGACATTCCCTTTTTTTATCTTTTTATAAGGGGAATTTAATTTCAATTAAAATACACTTTTTGGGATAATGTAGAAACTACTTCTGACTTATATGAAGTGCACTGCTTCTCTCTTGTGATTCTCCAAAAGAGCTGTCATATTGCAAGTACATATGTATATAATATATTTGATATAAATGCCAAAGCTTCTGTCAACATTGTGTTCTTTTACATTATTCTTCGCTAGATCGGGCAGTGGGGTTTAGCGATTTTGTTTAGTGGATTTGTTTTCTATTTAGTAATTTCATGTGCGCAAAGCACAGTTGTTTGCATTGGAAGATATAATGATTAATCTTGAAATTTAGGAATAAACATTTACAGTTGATTGGCAGTGGTAGAGAAACGTGCATACTGTTTACGTTGTGTGTAATACTCTACCCACCCGCCGCCGTTTTCCAACAGTATAACTTTTGTTTTAAAATTCTGGCAAAAATTATTTGTGCACTTCAAAAAAAATTTAAATAAATACTATACTCCTATACTCGTCCAAGAATTATTGCACTTAAGGGGCGATGTTGTTCTGGTTTGAACAAAAAAAAAAACCTATTTTTTCAAAAATACTACGTTTTATAAATAAACTAAAAACTAAATTTCTAAAGATTGGTACTCATTAGATTTTCAATCAGTGATACCTTTGTATATGAAAACTATAGTACTCTCATGGTGGAAGTCGAATGGGGCGACATCTAATGTATGCCGGCAACCCTTACTCTTTTTTTTTTGCGGAGAGCTTATGGAGGTTTTAAATGATATTTATTGATATTTTTTGGATGCAATTATCCAAAAAATAGTCTCCTCTTGCTCCTACCACCAATTTTCGACGCTTAAAGACTCACCAAATCGAATTTTACACCTCACATTTTGCAGCGCAACCACCAGGATCCGGGCAACCCTAAAAAAAACTCGCCATGAGAGTACTATAGTTTTCATATACAAAGGTGATACTACTCATTGTTTTTTTTTTTTTTTGATTCTCTCGATGGGAAATTTTCTTGTAAATATTTTGAATATTTTTGTTCAAAAAAATGATGACGGGTTTACTTATTTTGATATAGGTATGTACAATATGGCATTTGTGTGATTAATCACCGAATTAAGCGCCTTGACGTCCCCAATATGGCCCCAAATATTGACACAACAAAGCGCCTAGTCGTTTTCATATCAGCATAAAATACCGCGTCATACTGCAACAATTTCTCTAAGGCCTTTGCACCCACAAAAAAATTGACATGTATTTATTATATTTATCTTACCCGGTGCAATACGAGCTATTAATAGCTTACACATGGCTGCTAAATGGCTTGCAGTTTTTGAAGCCAGTTAAGAAACGAGTATAGTAGGTAGTAACTGGACAAGCAGTATATTTAGCCTACTTTCTTGCCAGCACAGCACTAGTTCGTGTGGCACCGTGGGTTAGGTAGTTATAAATTTCCTAATTGTGAATTAATATTGTCAACTACTATGCAGTGAGAAGGGGCTCTATTTGCCTTAATATGGAGAAGGGCTTAAGTATATGTAATTCAAAATAATTTCATGATTTTTACCAGTTTCTTCAAGAAAATTTTCCATTATGTGCATTTGTCAACTTCTGTCAGATAATATTGTTTACTACATACCTACTGCCTATTTTATTGAGAAACCTTTCAATGGCCTGCCGTTAGTCTAATCTAAAACCACAATTCTTGTTAATTTCATGCTTAGTGTTGTTTGATAAAATTAATTTTTATTTAACAAAAGCTAAAAAAAATATAACAAAACAAATATATAAATAAAAAACGCTAACTTGCCGTGTGTTGTATTTTTATCATTTTTACTCACTCCGAATATTCATCGTTGTTGATTTGATTGGCGACATTATTGGAACTGTTGTTGCTGTCGCAGTCGTTACCGTCCCGGTCCCCTTTGTTAATAATTATTGGTTGTCCCTGATATTTGGTTTCGATTTCTTCTTGATTGGGTTTTTTAGTGGCAGCACAGTCAGCATTTTTTGGGAACACTCGAGATGTTTTTCTTAATATAACTGTGGCTATGTTCGGATACATTTTTTAAGTTTTCCTTTTCACCCGATTTGATTTTTTTTATTTTAATATTTTACGCACTTTATTATCTCTTCAAATATTTATTTTCTTTGATAAATTTTACCGGATCAGGTGGTCTTCCTCTAAAGTGCCATTTTTTAACCTTCGTCTTCAAAA
The DNA here is from genome assembly GCA_958431115.1 of Syrphus vitripennis. Taxonomy (NCBI): domain Eukaryota; kingdom Metazoa; phylum Arthropoda; class Insecta; order Diptera; family Syrphidae; genus Syrphus; species Syrphus vitripennis. Next base: position 14,651,586 of record OY288108.1, on the reverse strand, counting down.
TTTATTTTGACAGTTGATAACAAGCTCTGTTTGACATTTTGTGTTTTATTTTCCCCCGTTCTAGCCTAGAATTATGCAATTTGGGTTCATGTGAGCCGCTGTAAAAAGAGAAATGGGTACAGTTGTAAAAGAAATTTCAAACTTTGACTGGTGAACGGAGGTTAGTAGTCGATTCAACTATTTCAGATCAAGAATGAAGTCGGATATTGTAAAGCTGACCATATACAACCGATGAGCCAAAATCCGTCGTATGTGGCGGAATTTAGATGTTTCCGTAGGGCTTTATGATTCCTGTCTCAAACAAACTTCTCGTATATCTTTTCGAAACAATTTTTCTTATTGTATCATTAATGAAAATTTGTTCAACAGTCGAATAGACCCCGTAGCTGAACAGCTGCTGACAACCAACTTGTATGCAAAAGAATCTCAGATACCCTATCGGCCTATCACTCTCACGGTGGAGTTAATTTTAGCAACCAAATAGTTTTGAAACTAAAAATCACTTGTGTAAGGAAAGCCTCAAAGTATTTATGCTTAAAACAATTTTATTTGGGGGATGGAGATATCATACGATGTTTATGCGGCACTGTGAACATTGGGGCATATTCATAGTCGTCTGACAAGTTGTTTCTTTGTCTCTTCTAAGCTAACCTGGAGTTTATGTTATTCATAGACAATTTGGACCCGGGTCCAAAAGATAAACTGGAGCTCAACTTTAAAAACGGCTGACTCTTTGACTAAGTTGTTTTTTTCTATCTGTCAAAAAATGTATTGAATTGAAAATTGACGGGCAATACTACTAAAATTGTTGTATATTTCTGTTTTTTACTAATCAGAGCTGCAAAATTCTCTATGAATAGCAGCTGTTTCCAACCTGTGTGTTAACTTTAGACTCGAGGCCAGTTGGACTCGGTTCTAAAATTTGACTATGAATATGCCCCATTACCTTCAGAGATTTGAAAATGGTTTGCATCTTGATTATTGCTTATTGCTGTGATTTGATATCCAGATGGCGCTGACGCCATCGATAAATTCAGAAGACTAAAATGTCAAAATTTCAAGTAGGTAATTCAATTCAATTATATATACATATGTATATTGTATATATTTGTATAAGTTCATAATTTAATTAAAATAATGAAAGTATATGTAGCTGCATTCATTGATCCATTTGCTTTAAATTGGAGCTTAGTAAAAAATGTTTATTTACTTTGGTGTTAATTCTTTGCACAAATAGCCAATTTGTACTCCTAAAATACTTAATTTTTTGTTCTCAAAAACTGGCCCTTAGGGGCGAGTTATAGCGAACAGGAAAATGGATCAGGAAAATTTTTCTGATGGATTATTTAATAAGTTCTCGATCGATTTGAAACACATGAGCTGAAGTAATCGATGATAAATGACAATTTTAATGCACTATGTAAAACAAAAAACTGATTGAACAAAGGTTTTTTGATAAAAATGCATTTATTTGTTTTCCTCATGAACTTGCATCAGGAAAATAAACAAATGCTTTTTTTATCAAAAATCCTACGTTCAATAAATTTTTTTTTACATAGTGCATTCAAATTGTCATTTGTCATCGATTACTTCAGCTTATGTGTTTCAAATCGATCGAGAACTTACTAAATAATCCATCAGAAAAATTTTCCTGATCCATTTTCCTGTCCGCTATAACTCGCCCCTTAGTCAGAAGGTAGTTTAAATTTAACCCATGATTATTCCAACCCGCAAATCCCAGTATGTGCACGTATACTATTTATTTTTTTCAGGTACCATTGTTTGAGCTGTTAATCATGGTTTAAGAAAAACAGACAACCATTTGATTATCGCTATATGCTCTGTCTGACTCCATCCAAAAAATTGTTTTCTTGCATCCTCACACTGAAATCGTTATTACGGGCGATTTCAATGTACACAATTCTTCTTGGCTTCATCATTCGTGCCAGACAACACCCGAAGTTATGTGTGCTGAGATCTTCGCTGAGTTTAATCACCTTACTCAGCTTGTCAACGAGCCCACCCGAATATCGGACGTTAATGGCCAAGCCGAAAATACTCTTGACATGTTTTTAACCTCTGACCCTGATAAATACGCCTATAGGCGCAAATTTTTCGTGCCAAACCCAGTTAAAGAAAGATCTCCTGTGAGAACCGTTTGGCAATACGAAAAAGCCAACTGGGACGGCCTCAATAATTTTTCCAGGATCTTTAACTGGTCGCTATGCTTCCTCGGTAGTGAAGTAGACTCCAGTGCGGATATGATTACTTATATGATTTTTTTGGGAATGAGAACTTTTATCCCGAATAGGGCTAAAAGCATCAGACCCAAAGAGAAGTCATTGTTCGATGCAAGCTGTAAAGAGGTTATTAGGGTCAAAGAGGTTATCTTCCGTTGTTTTAGAGCCAACCCAACTGAGGAAAACCGGAAAAAGTTCAAACAAGCCAGGAAGGCCTGCAATTCTCATATTCGAAGGACCAAAAATTAAGGCAAAAAATACTACTATGTCCGACAAGTAGTAAAAATTTTTGGTCTTTCGTAAAAAACATAAGGAATAAAACATCTTCCTCGGTCCCAACACTCGTTGTCAATGATACTCCCCTCGTTAGCTCTCTTGAAAAAGATAACTTATTTGTTAGGCAGTTCGCCGCCAACTCTACGTTTTCTGATAGTGTCATGACTCCCCAGTTCTTGAGCGCGTAAATGATTCTATGGGACAAATCTTCTTTCGTACTCGAGCTGTGGCGACCAATTGCACTTACGTCCCTTCTTTCCAAGGTCATGGAAACGCTGATAAATTATCAGCTCAAGAAATATCTCGAAGATCGAAAACTTCTTAATGACCGGCAATACAGCTTTCGTAGCAGTAGATCCACTGGTGACTTGATGGTTTATCTCACCGAACAGTGAAACAAATATTTACATCGTTTTGGAGAAAGTAAGATTAATGCACTTGATATTTCAAAAGCATTTGATAAAGTTTGGCATCCTGCTCCTTTATCGAAAATGCGTGCTTTTGTTATCGATGAAACCCTTCTTCGTTGGATTAGTAACTTTCTTTCGAATCGCTCTATACAAGTAGTATTACACGGATTCAAGTCTGAAACCCACAAAATAAATGCTGTTGTGCAACAGGTTTCCGTTTTGTCTACGACCCTCTTTCTCATTTTCATTAATGATCTCCTGTCTGTAACTACTAATCCATTAAATTGTTTAGCTGGACGTGGAACTGAAACGGCTAAATATGATAAGTACATTGAATTCTGACTTAAGCAGCATTGTACAATGGGGATTAAGAAATCGCGTAGAATTCAATGCTTCGAAAAGTCAATGCTGCCTCTTGTCGTTAAAGCGAAACGTAAACCCCCCCCCCCTCCCATTATCTATGAGTGGCACTTGCATCGAAGAAACTAATCAACATGCGATTTTAGCTATGTGTATCACAAACCATCTTTTGTGGAATGATCACGTATGTACTTAACGTCGCCAAAAATGCCGCAAGATGTTTATGTTTCCTTCGGAGATGCAAGAAATTCATTTCCCCTTCTGATCTGGCTATTATATATAAAAGTTACATATATGTCTAAAGCTTGAGTATAACTCCCATCTCTGGGGTGGTGCTCCAGCAACTTACTTAAGCCTCTTGGACAGTATACAAAGACGAGCCTTCAAAATGATCAGAGACAGAAACATCATCGATACTTTTTTTTTTTTAATTTCCGCGCTTGAAAGATTCCCCAAATCAAATTCTACACCTTAAAAAATGCAGCGTTACCACAAGGGTCAGGGCAACATTAAAAAATGCTCGCAATGATAGTACTATGTTTTTCATATACACAGAAAATATGAAAAGTATCTTCTTCTTCATTTACCGAAGATTGTAATGATCTCAAGTGCAACTACAACTCTCCCAATCCACAAGTGGAGCCTTTGCCTTAAGGTTAGCTCCACTTGTGGGGTTCGCCGATTTGACCACCTCAGAAAAAATTGAGAACCTTCCCGGTTTTGGCCCTTTTTCTTCCTCGATAGTGCCGGAACGTTGTGTGCTATTGCTTTTTGAACTGGGTTCTAACTTTGTATATGAAAACTATAGTACTATCATGGCGAGTTTTTTTTAGGGTTGCAGAGGTCCTGGTGGTGGCGCTGCAAAATGTGAGGTGTAAAATTCGATTTGGGGAGTCTTTAAGCGTCGAAAATTGGTGGTAGGAGCAAGAGGAGACTATTTTTTGGATAATTGCATCCAAAAAATATCAATAAATATCATTTAAAACCTCCATAAGCTCTCCACAAAAAAAAAAAGAGTAAGGGTTGCATAGGTAAATTAGATGTCGCCCCATTCGACTTCCACCATGATAGTACTATAGTTTTCATATACAAAGGTTCTAATGACTTCTTCTTCTTACATGATCAGTGCAAGCTAAGTTGGTTGTGCTGCTTCTTATTCGATCGATTACTGGGGTGCCAGTACGTAACTTGATACAATCGACGATTGTCGATCGTCGATCAACTCGAAACAAATTATTTTTGACAGCACGTAATTTGAAACGAGTTCCATTGTGACTTTTACTTAAAAATGTCATTGTGAACTATAAAATGAAATGTCAAATGAGTCTTCTTTGAAATTATTTCATTCTAGTTTCAATTTCAAGTTTTTTTTCGAAATGTTTTTCTTTGATTCGGAGAGTGAAAGTGAAGGCGAAGAAGTGTCCTATGCTAAAATCAAAAGAAGATATTTAAGAGATAATAGCAACCCATTCGAATTGAGTGAAAATGAGTAAATATTCAAAAAGAAAAGAAAGATTATGTATAACATTTGTAAAACAATTTTTTTAGCTTTTTTATTTATTGACATATTTTGTTTTTCCATTTTTCCGTACCAAAATCACTGCCGACGATAACTTATTTCTGTCGAGTGAAAACTTTTGTTTCAAACGTCAATTTGAAGTTTGTGTGCTGCCAAATCTTTGCCAAATCGAAGACGCTCGATTGAACCAAAATGTGTGCTGCCAATGCTCGATTGAATCGACTCGGTTGTATCAAGTTACGTGCTGGCACCCCTAATTCATTTTTGGATCCGTCAATTTATCTTTTAGCAGAAATTTAAGGACAGTAATAAAGAGCAAAGGACTCACGACGATTTCATTAGGCACACCACACTAATTACTAACTTTCGGTGATTCTTGCATTCGGTGGACATCTTACCTTTCTTTTAATGTACTCGTATATGTCCATAATCATCCGCACGTAGACTTCCAGAACTCCTCGTTGCCTAAGAATCTAGGAATCGTTTGAAGTTTCACAAGTTTGGAGAAAAGGAAACGGAAGCGAGAAAACTCATGATTTTCTTCTCGATGCGTCGGTGATATTTGATACCCTGTATAAATAAAACATGAACTTAAAATGCCCCCGACGCGAAAACTTTACTAAAAAAATTTATATCACGTTGAACGGATGATTTTTAAGTAGTAGAATGGAAGTTAGTAAGTAGGTACTTATAATGCAGTGCAGTGTTTTGGCGATATGTAATAATTAAAAGGGAATTTGAATTAGCGCCCCTAACCGAAAGTTCTCACAGGCCGAGTTTTACTTGACCCATCCCTTTGTGAAGGAAGGTATTAAACAAAACTTTGATTTCATGAATCCTTAAAAGGCACCATACCATACGTCCTAAAAATTTCTTTTACAATACCTTAATATAGTTCTTCAATAAAGTGGCTTTTAAAATCCATACTAAAAGTTTAACGCTACAAAGAATCAAGTTTTCGTTCCCCTTTGAAATGTGAATCGTTCTATTTGTTTATATAGTAAGTCCACATTTCAGCCATGGAAGAAAATGTCCTTGCGCAAAGGCGGAGCCAAAATCACCCCATGTCGGTGTCGATAAAATAAGCTAATTGAATAATTCCCCCTTTATGTTTTAAGATTGTTGTAATAAATCGCGATAATTACCTAAAAGTAAACAAGCTCAGCCTTCTCCAAACTCCACATACCAAATTAAAAGGAGTAATTTAAGTGTTATCTTCTGAGACGCATGAATTACCCTAAAAAATGATTAGTATAAGGATTAAGGAGGAGTTTTGTGTGCTTCCCTCTTATTGCAAAAGGATGACAATAAGGGAGGATTGAATGTTCTGGCCAATAAGAGTTGTGTCGCACGTCAACGTCACAAAAATTATCATCACTTCTCTACCACAGCACAAAACACCTGACGCTTTGTTTACGATATCCATATGTCTCTGGATGAATGAAGTGACATTCATGATTTTT